>CM052658.1:98095414-98130168 GCA_028533165.1 Leontopithecus rosalia
AATATGGGTGAGGGGGCAGAAGGCAGCAAAACACACTGCCACGTGTGTACCTATGCAACTATCTTGCATGTTCTGCACATGTACCCCAAAACCTAAAATGCAATAAAAATTAAAAAAAAAAAAAGCAAAATTAAAACTTACACTAATTAAATTAAAGTAATTTGTTTTTGATTGATTTATTTATGTAAACACTTTAAATCCAAAATAAAAAATATTTTGGAGGGAACTCTAAATAATTAATGTAAATTATGTCTTTAAAAAATTAAGTGACTGAAGCTACAACATTGTTAGAGAGAGAGAATCTCAGGCCTCTCTCTTTCAGAGATGGTGATAGGTCCTCACACTAACAACTATACTTATCACTTCTGTGTGTGTCTATAAAATTATACTTGGGACCTTTATTTATGGAAAGAATCTCTTAAGATCCAGCTATTGTTGCCATTACCTGTACAATTATCTTGACTGTCTAAAAAGTTCTTTAATTTTAACTGGTTGTTTTGCTTGATAATGCTCTTCTGATAATACAAGATCTTGACATCTCTTTATCTTTAAAATTATATGTAATTGTACAATTGCTTTCCATTTGTTCCCTCTTCTCTCTATATGAATGAAGTCAGGAAAACCACTCCTTTGTTGGAGTCTTAATCCACACAAAAATTTTGAAGTTCTTTGTTGTATGTAACTTGCAGCCCTTTACCTTTTTTATACTGACAACAAAATTTCTTTTCTCCCTTTCTTTTTGACATTGCTCCTCCTGATAAGGAGGAGCAGCAAATAGATTCCTTTGCAGGGAATAGTTTCTTGATAGAGGAGGACATCTCTTCCTTTGTCTTAATAATGATAATAATACTTGCTCTAATCCTTATGATAGCAAGGTAAAACAGGTACGGTAAGTGTCCTCCTTTTAAAACTATCGTAAATCATATTGAGTGAATGCAGTTGTCTATCCTGGAGAGGAGTAATGAACCAGTGACCCATATGAATGTGCCCAATGTAACATGTCCTGTATTTTCTTTCATGTAAAAGATACTTATTGAATATCTAGTGTGTACCTTCATGGGGTTAAAGTTCAAGATCAGATGCTTTGAACTAATTTCATGACAAAGACTGATGCCATCTTTATGTGGGTTCAGGGAAGTGGGGTTATTACTGCCTCCCTTTCTTTGTGTGATTTCAGCTCAGTAGCAAGCCCTTTGGGGTGGATTTCTAGCTGTAGCAATGAAAGGAAATTAAAGATGGGCATAGTTCAAATGTTACAGTTAGGGGATTAGGAATGTAAAGGAGAAAAGGGATTTTTAAATAAATGGTAGGGGAAGCATGAAGTGTTCTTTTACTATACTACTAAAGTTTGGAGGCCACAGCAGAGCTTTGTCTCTAGTTTCTTTTTCCCTCATTCTTTCAGGTTTGTTCCTGTAACAATTGTTTCCCTTCCTACTGATCTGAGTACCGGCGGATACGAAGTATGAGTTTGGTGGTGAAAGATGGATAGAACATTGCCCTGACTACATTGGTAAGATCTAAAATTTATGTCAGCTTCTGATGCAGGCAAAAGAGGTGCAACTGAGAGTCTAAGGAAGATCACTTTGTTTTGTGAGCAAAAGCCTCTAACTAGGGAGGAGCATTTCTGGGGCCTTGCCCTCTGTCCTTTATATATACATGTCTTAAGAAAGATACAGAAGTAATAATGCAGAATTAGTTGATGATTCAGAGCTATGTAATTAGGGCTGGGCACAGTAGCTTATACCTGTAAGCCCAGCACTCTGGGAGGCCCAGGCAGGTGGATCACTCAGGTGTTGGAGACCAGCCTGGCCACCATGGGGAAACTCCATCTCTGCTAAAAATACAAAAATTAGGAGGGTGTGGTGGCATCCGCCTGTTATCCCAACTACCAGGTAGGCTGAGGCACCAGAATCACTTGAACCCAGGAAGCAGAGGTTGCAGCAAATCAAGATCTCTTCATTGCCTACCAGCCTGGGTGACAGAGTGAAACTCAGTCTCAAGGTAAGTAAGTAAGTAAATAAATAAATCATTTTCTTAGAAAAATATATATATATGTAATCAGGATCCTCAGAAACAACCCCACATAATAGTTTTCTCTATATTTAGAAAGGAATCTATACAAATCTGTACCTTTACAAGTAATTTGATAAAGAAAACTCATATTGGCTGTGGCTTTCCCTTCTTAATATTTAGTATTTTATATTTTCATAAATAATATTAGTTTGATTTTTTTCACTTTTATCATATCTCTATTCAGTTAGCTTCTTCTTTATCAATGTATTTGCATCAATACATCACATCCAAAGATCTATAATTAATTCTAATACTTTGTCAGTTATTTTGGATTTTACAAATAACAATTTTAACATAAGCAAATAGTGATCATGTTGCTTCATAACATCTGATGTTTATACTTAACGTTTTCTCAAACTACTACATTAGTAGAGTATTAAAATAAGTCTGTCAGTATGGTGATAGAGGCCACTCCTGCCTAGATTTTAATGAGCATTTAACAACATTCTATAAATTAATTTATTACTCATTCAAACTATCGTCAATTTGTCAAATGCCTGTTATATGTCAAACATTGTATCAGCCACTAAGAATACTTATTTTGAATTTTACTTTGACATTATTATTCTTTATTAAGTGGATAAAGTGTTCTACTTCATGTCTATCATCAACTTTTTATTAGAAATATTGTAGATGGTGACTATTATGTTTGAGTAATGATCACGATGACTCATGTTTAGATTAATTTTTTGCTCTCACCTAATTATGAAATCAACTATAACAGTAAATTTAAATGGTGAGAGAAATATATTTTTTGTTATAATTAAATTTATCATACTGTTGGTAGGAGTGTGAATTAGTTCAACCATTGTGGAAGACAGTGTGGTGATTCCTCAAGGATTTAGAAATAGAAATAGCATTTGACCCAGTAATCCCATTACTGAGATTCTATCCAAAGAATTATAAATCATTCTACTATGAAGACACATGCACACACGTTTATTGCAGCACTGTTCACAAGAGCAAAGACTTGGAACCAACCCAAATGCCCATTAATGATAGATTTGATAAAGAAAATGTGGCACATATACACCATGAAGTACTATGTACCAATAAAAACGAATGAATTCATGTCTTTTTCAGGGACATGGATGAAGCTGGAAACCATCAATTTAGCAAACTAACATAGGCAGGAACAGAAAATGAAACACTGCATGTTCTCACTCATAAGTGGGATTTGAACAACGTGAACACATGGACATAGGGAGGAGAACATCACACACTGGGGTCCATCAGTGGGTGGGGGAACTAGGGGAGGCATAGCATTAGGAGAAATACCTAACGTAAATGGTGAGTTGATAAGTGCAGGAAACCAACATTGTATATGTATACCTATGTAATAAATCTGCACATTCTGCACATGTATTCCAGAATTTAAAGTATAATAATAAAAAATAATACCGTTTACATTAGTACTCCCCAAAATAAATCTAACAAAATATGTACAAGGTCTATGTGAGAGAAATTATAAAACTCTGATAAATGAATTCAAAGAAATAGAGAGATATTTCATACTGATGATTTGAAGATTAAATATTGTCAAGATGTCAGTTTTTCCTAAATTAACCTTTAGATTCAAGTGATTGGGATTTCAACTGAAATTGAAATTTATTTTGTGGCTATTGACAAATTGAAGTAAAAAGACATAGAGAGTCAAAACAGTATTGAAGGAGAAGAATGAATTTAAAGAACTGATACTACCTGACTTTAAGACTTACTCTAAAGCTGTGCTAATCAAGACAGTGTGTTATTGGTGAAAAAAGGACAA
Source organism: Leontopithecus rosalia (assembly GCA_028533165.1). NCBI lineage: Eukaryota > Metazoa > Chordata > Mammalia > Primates > Cebidae > Leontopithecus > Leontopithecus rosalia. The sequence goes on from CM052658.1 coordinate 98,099,256, forward strand.
TTAGATCAATGGAACTAAATATGGAGCCCAGAAATAAACCCACACAAAATATAATAATCTGATAATTGACAAAGAAACAAATGCAATATAATGGAGAATGGAGTCTTTTCAACAAATGGTGCTCAAATAAAATAAAAACTTGCGTGCAAATATATGAATCCAGATATAAATCTATGCTCTCAAGAAAAATTAACTCAAAATAAAATATAGACCTAAATGTAATAGTAAAACTATAAAACACCTAGAAGAAACATGTATGAGAAGATCTAGATGACCCTAGGTTTGGTGATGAGTCTTGAGATACAACTAAAGATACAGTTTGGTATGGATATAATTGATAAGCTGGACATTACTAAAGTTAAAAACTTCCAGTCTGTGAAAGACACTGTCAAAAGAATAAACATGTAAGCCATAGGGAAAACATCTGCAAGGTGTATATCTAGTTCGTAATAAGTAAACAACCAGATTAAATAATCAGCAAATGATTTCAACAGACACTTCACCAAAGATGTTCAAATGGCAAGCATATGAAAAGATGTTCAACATCATATGTCATTGTGATGAAGCTGAAAATTAAAACAACAGTGAAATATTATAACACTTATATCAGAATTGCCAAAATCCAAAACACAAACAACATCAAGTGTTGACAAGGTACGATAGCTCTTATGGAGCATCAGGAACTCTCTTGTCTTATTCACTGCTACTAGGAATGGAAAATGGCACCACCACTTTGGAAGACAGAGTGACAGGTCCTTACAAAACTAAACATACTCTTACCACACAACCCAGAAATTGTGCTTCTTGGTATTCACCCAAATGAATTGAAAATTTGTGCCTATGCAGCACTCCACAGATGTTTATAGCAGCTGTATTTATAAATGCCAAAAATTTGGGAGCAACCAAGATTCCTTCAGTAGGTGAATGGACAAATAAACTGTGGTACGTTCAGATAATGGAATATTACTAAAGAAATGAGATATCGAGCCATCAAAGGCATAGAGGAAATTTAAATGCATATTACCAAGTGAAAGAAGATATTTGCAAAGTTACATTATCTATTATTTCAACTTTATGACAGTCTGAAAAATGCAAATCTATGAAGATAGTAAAAAGATCAGTGAGTGCCAGGATATAGGGAAGGATACACAGGCAGAGCACAGAGGACTTAGGGGGCATTTTTGAAACTATTCTGCATGATACTATCACATAGAACACAACATTATGCATTTGTTCTAACCCTTACAATGACCAACATCAAGAATGAACCCTAATATAAATTATTAACTTTGGGTGATAATGGGTTAATGTTGGTTCAGTGATTGTTACAAATGTATCATTATAGCAGGAGAGGGTGGTGGGGTTGCATAGAAATAATTGGGAAAGCTGTACTTTCTGCTTAATTTTGCTGAGAACCTGAAACTGGTATTAAAAAGTGTATAATAAATTTGTTTAAAATTCATTTTTTTATCCTGCTTATATAAAAATTCTTAGAAACATATTTGAACAGTTATATTTATATAAATGCAGTTGTAAAGAGCTTTATTTTAATAGAAACAATAAATCGTGTATGAGAGCCAAAAATAAAAGACATTATTTCAATTGAAAATATTCATTCATGGAAAAATAATATTAACATCAAAATATTTATTCACATAAGAAAATATTTGTTATATAATTTTAAGTAAAAAGGTAACATATGATATATCATCATAATTTATGAATCTACAGTTTTGACATATAGATTAGCTTAATTCTCATGGGCAGAGGGTTTAGGAATATTATTTTTCTTATTTATCTTTCTATATCTCCTGAATTAAGTTATAATTAAAACACGCAATTTTTCTCATTAGAACACTGTTTGTTTTTGTTTGTTTGTTTGTTTGTTTGTTTGTTTTGAGAGGGAGTTTAACTCTGTCACCCAAGCTGGAATGTAGTGGCATGATCTCGGTTCACTGCAACCTCCACCTCCTGGGTTCAAGCGATTGTCCTGCCTCAGCCTCCTGAATAGCTGGCCTTACAGGTGTGCACCACTACACATGGCTAATTTTTATATTTTTAGTAGAGACAGGGTTTCACCATACTGGTCAGGATGGCCTCAAACCCCTAACCTCATGATCTGCCCTCCTCGGCTTCCCAAAGTGCTGGGATTATAGGGGTGAACCGCTGAGCCTGACCTAGAACACTGTTTCTTATCTTGCATTCTCTGAGCCTTACATCGGTCCAGAATCCCGCCTTCTGCATTATCGCTAGTGGGTTTATCCACACGCTAAGTCCTTTTGGGTTTGCTGCTTCTCATTCTGCTTTTTCACATGATCAAATGAGATAAGAGCAAATGTACGTCCGTAAACTAAAGGGCTTGTAATAATTTGAGAGAATGACCTTTCAGTTCTGAAATTGCCAGCGCTCTCCATATAAAGTTAAATTAATTTTGTTTGACATCTGCTTTCCTTCTGCCCTGAGGTTATTCACTATTGATGTCGGGACTCCATGTTTAGCATTATGACGAATAATTAAATAATTCTGTGCAGATTTTGGGGGCCGTCTGGTCACGGAATCATATTCTGAAATCATATAATTCTGCAGCTTAATGGACATCACTGAATATCTTAATGGATAAACTGCTGAATCTAAAGAAAGATTACTTATTAGGCTAGTACCGACTAAGGATTGTAATCTGACATACGTAATTCTCTTAACATCAGTTATTTAACATTTTGATATCACATTATTCCAAGGGAAAAAATATGAAGATTTTTACATCTGTCATTACAAGTTCCTTCTGCACAATAACCACTGCTGTTAATTGTTTATAAAATCCTTCTAGAAACATACTACACATGTACAAGGAAATTCAAAGAGATAGTATGTGTTTTCTTTTTTTCTACAAAAAGTGACAGCATACCATAGGTAATATTCTGTAGTTTACTTTTTTCCTAAAGAGTGATAGCTTGGCTATATTTTCTTATCATGTGTAATGAGATTCCTAATTCTGACTTAGGCATAAAACAGCATTTTACTGATGTATCATAGAGCTGGACCCCTGCCTAAGGGCATTCAAGCTGTGTCTACATTCTGGTGCTATCCACAATGTTGTAATGAATTACTTTTAAGGTGGATTACTTTTAACATAATTTTGCAAATGTGTGCATGTGTCTGGAAGATAAATTTTAGAAATTTAATTATCAGATTTGATTTTAACTGTGTGCACAGTTAACAAGTAACTGTGCACACAAATCGTACCAAAGTTTATTTTCAACATCTATATGTGCTGCTCACCCCACAACATTTTTCTCTCAATGCCAAACATAGGAGTATTGTTAGGCTTTCTGCTCTCTGTCAACATGATTGGGGAAAAATGGTAGCAACATAACTTTCTTGTTCACATGTTTATCCTTTATTTTATTGGTTATTTTTCAAATTAAGGAGAAGTAGTAATTATGTACTAAAAAAAAAGCATGGGTAACATGGGGAAACCCTGTCTCTATCAAAGATAAATAAAATTAGCCAGGCAAGCTGATATGTGCCTCTGGTCCCAGCTACTTGGGAGGCTGAGGTGGGAGGATCATTTGTGCCCAGGAGTTCGAGGCTGCAGTGAGCATAGATCATACCACTGAACTCCAGTTTGGGAGACAGGATGAGATTCTGTCTCAACAACAACAAAAAAAAAACAAAACAAAACACACAACCCATTAAAAAGTGGGCAAAGGATACGAATAGACACTTTTCGTAAGAAAATATTCATGCAGCCAAATGCATATTTAACAAAAAAAAGCTCAACATTACTGATCATTCGAGAAATGCAAATTAAAACCACAATGAGGTCCCATCTCACACTAGTCAGTATGTCTATTATTAAAAGTCAAATAACAAACAAACAAACAGATGCTTCAAGGTTGCAGAGAAAAAGGAATGCATATATACTGTTGGTGGGAGTGTAAACTAGCTCAACCATTGTGGAAGACACTGTGGAGATACCTCAAAGAACTAAAAACAGAACTACCATTTAACCCAGCAATCCCATTACTGGGAATATACCCAGAGGCATGTAAAGAATTCTCCTATAAAGACATGCGCATGCATATGTTCATTGCAGCACTTTTCACAATAGCAAAGATGTGGAATCCACTTAAAAAATGCCCATCATGGTAGACTGGATAACCAAAATATGGTACATATACACCATGGAAAAAGAATGAGGTTATGTTCTTTGCAGGAACATGGATGGAGCTTGGGGCCATTATCTTTAGCAAATTAACACAGGAACAGAAAACCAAATACCACGTGTTTTCACTTCTAAGTGGGAGCTAAATGATGAGAACACATGGACACATAGAGGGGAACAACACACATTGGGGACAATTGTAAGATGGAGGGTTGGAGGAGGAAGAGAATAAAAATAAATAACTAATGGGTTCTATGCCTAATACCTGGGTGATGACATTCTGTACAACAAACCCCATGACACAAGTTCGTCTATATAGCAAACCCACACGTGTACCCCTGAACAGAAGTCAAATAAAAAAGAAAAAAAGTGAAATAAAATATCTGTCTATAATAGTATTGCCTGTTTTCTTCTTGATCAGTCTGCCTTTTCCACTTGCTTTATGATCCTTTTTAAATGCAGATTTATGATGGTAACAGAAATCAATATTTTACTTATAAATTTTTGATTTAGGTAGTAACTATAAAGCTCTTCCTCCATATATAGTTTTAAAATAACTAGCATTTTTATGACTGTATTTTTATTTTTTAAATAGTTGATTTATTTGCTTTATTTGACTGTTTTTTAATAAATTTGGAGGCTTGTATCAATGGTTCTTGTCTTCTAAATACTTCTTAATTATGTAAACTTATATGCAAGAGTGTAAGTAATTGTTCACATTGATTCAGACATCACCTTTACTGTACTCTAAGCTCTTATATTTATTTGTGTTTACTTACAGTCTATTTTTATTTTCATTGGTCTATGTTCATGTACAAGTACTACAATGGTCTTGTTAGAGTCTTCCTGAGAGTTTTAAACTTACTAGCTCATTAAGTTTATATACTGGCATTTTATAATTTTTTTTTTGGTGTCCTATGAAGAGTCTTTGGATTACTAAATATTTAAACCATGTTGGTTACATATATAAATGGTATTTATTTTTGTCTATTCATTTTGCAAATTGCTTATTAATTAATTCATTGTATGAAATACTCTTTTAGTTTTTTTCTCTTAAATTTTCTGGTAAACCAACATATTATCTGTACAGTCATAAATTTACCTCCTTATTTCCAATTTGCATATCTTAGTCTTACTGTTTAGCTGTTTGACTAATAGCTAGAGAAAAATGTTTGATTATAGTAATGATAAGAGTGATTTGTTTAGTATCTTTGACCATAGTGTAAAAACATCAATTATTATCCCGTTAAGCTTAATGGTGGAGTCTGTGCTACATATTGTATTTTATTATGTTAAGATAATGAGGATTATATTTTATTTGTTTAAGGCAGGGAAAGATTTCTTAAGGGCAAACACACTAATGTTAAGGCAATAAATAAATAAATAATGAGACAAAGAAGTATAAGTCAAAATTAAGCTATTAAAAAGATCATTTAGGGATGACAGGGTAAGCTACATAAGAAGGCGACAAAGGGCTTGCATGTAAAATATGTAAGAAATACTAACAAGTCAATAAGAATCAGACAATGTAATAGAAATAAATTCCTGAGAGACTTGAGCTGAAATGTCAGAAAAGAGCATGCCCAAATGACTAAAAATGTATAAAAAGGCACCTACCTACTCTGTCAGAAAAACATGTAAACAACAAGAAAATTTATAACAATGGCTAAAATGTAAAAATAAATTATACCAAATATTGACAAAATTGTGTCATCAAATATGATATAGTTGATAATATAAAATATTGAATCAATTGTGGAATAAATGAAACTCTCATAATATTTTAGAGGAAGTAAAAAACACTTTGGAAAACTCTTTGTATGTACCTAAAGAGTTGGATGTATCTTTGAACATATCCCTGTCACATGACTCAGCAACTGTTTCTACTTAAATCACCAAAAAACCCTGATGCACCTGTATATTCTTGTAGATTAAGTTATGCACAAGAATTTTCACAGCTGCAATAGTTATAATAGCATAACTGACAACTATTCACGTGGCTGTCACCAATAAGAATGGATAAACAAATTACAGTAGAGTTACTGATAGAAATACATCAACAGCAATGAATTAATTTGAGCACTTGTAAACAATAAGCATGAATCTCATGACCACTGTTAAGACAAAGATGCAAGACACAAAATAATACGTATTACTTGAGTCTATATCCATAAACTCAAACATAGGCAAAACCAAGTTCAAGTTCAGTTAAGTTTAAGGTAACCACTTAAGGTAACTGGTTTCCTTTGGAGAGCCAAAAAGGATTACTAATTGAGCAGGAGTTGTGCTGGTTGTTTCACCGCACAGTCTAAGTGGTAATCCCACAAGTGTTCATTATGTTCACTGAGCTGCACATTTATGTTGTGTGTAACTTTCACTGCTATAGTTCAACTTTCAGAAAAAAAAGTCAATGGTGAATAACCTTAGAATGTTTCTCTCATCCTATAGTACACTATAGGATGTACTTTCAATATGGAGATTTATATGTCTTTAAAAACATGTTGCATACTTTCATATTTATTTTATTCTTTAAAATATGGGCTTTTTCTTCACAGACTCCAAATATTTATGCTGGCTCTAATTTACGTGACTTTCATTTTATCTATAATCATTTTCAATATCTTGTCCCTTTTAATACATTTCCCATATCCATTCTTACTGTCTTTATTATTTCACTGTGTTATACTTTTTTCCTATTCGCCATAATATAGGCAATCACTTTCCCTTTCTTTTCTCTGTTCTACCAGCTTCCACTGCATAAATACAGATGTTTTGTACTTTCCCCTGATTATTTTTGTATCCATTTAGTTATCTCATTCACAGATGTGGTTGTCTTATAATTAAATTTGAGATTCAATGGTTGGACTCAATTTTCATCTGCTTCAGTAATTGTTTTTCAATATGTTGTTCTATTGACAGATTTGCCTATACTTTTTCTCTCCCTGCTTTTTTTTTTTTTTTTTTTTTTTTTTTTTTTTGAGACGGAGTTTCGCTCTTGTTACCCAGGCTGGAGTGCAATGGCGCGATCTCGGCTCACCGCAACCTCCGCCTCCCAGGTTCAAGCAACTCTCCTGCCTCAGTCCCCCGAGTAGCTGGGACTGTAGTTATGCACCACCATGCCAGGTAATTTTTTTTATCTTTAGTAGAGACAGGGTTTCACCATGTTGACCAGGATGGTCTCGATCTCTTGACCTCCACCTCAGCCTCGCAAAGTGCAGGGAATACAGGCATGAGCCACCGCGCCCGGCCTCTCCCTGCTCTTGTTTGACATTGTTACATGGATATTCTTTCAACTTTTTTTTTTTTTAAGATTGGAGGTATTTTTAAAGCAGTGGATTTTTCCTGGTCCAGCTTTGAAGGAGGTTTATAGAGGCTGAGGGCAACTTGTGAATAGCATTGCAGATTCACAAAGCAGTGTTCACAAAGCAAAGCTTCTCTCATTCCTTGCTTTGCTTCCTGCAAATATAATTTAGCTGTCCTTGGTAAGCTGGTGACAATGAGTGCTGGTGATAGTCTGCTATTAGGCCATAGGAATCTCTTTATTGTTATTATTTTAGGCCATGCACATTAGAGCCTCCCATTGCAAATGACAGATACAGATGTGCACCCTGTGCTGAACCTCTCTCCGTTAGTAAGTGTGGCTGTTGGCTCATTGTCCCCTCACTACTCTTACTACTTAGTCCTATCTGTGACCTGTCTACTGGCTCATCTCCTCCCTGCATGGCCTGTCTCACCTGTGCCCATCTCTAGCTTTATTTTTTGTGTAAAGAGTTTCTATTTCTCCCATTTGCTAAAACTAGAGCTGCATTTTTCTTTCTCCTTTGTTCTTAAATAGTTTTCAGGATTTGAACAGGTAAACATTGAATTTTAATCACTGTGTTCAAACCATACACCAAATACACCTGTTTTATATGAGATATGGGATGCTTGTGAATTCCATATTATCAGTAAACAGAGTGCTTACTTTAATTATCTCCTGTAAATGGTGTTATAGACCGTACAATACTTGCGTATTAGTTCCTTCACACACAGCTATGAAGAAATACCCTGGACTGGATAATTTGTAAAGGAAAGAGGTTTAATTGACTCACAGTTCCGCATGGTTGGTGAGGCCTCAGGTAGTTATAGTTATGATGGAAAGGGAAGCAAACATATTGTTCTTCACATTGTGGCAGGAAGGAGAAGAATGACTGCCCAACAAATGGGGAAGCCCCTTATAAAACCATCACATCTTGTGAGAACTAACAACATCATGTGAACAGGATAGGGAAAACCGTCCCCATGATTCAATTACCTCCCACTGGGTCCCACCCATGATATGTGGGGATTATGGGAACTATAATTCAAGATGAGATTTGGGTGAGGACACAGCAGAATCATATAAATTTGTATGTATGTCTGATTATGATATGGAATTTATAAAATATATCCCATGGCATCTATTCATGTACTTATGTGTTTGTGGGAAAACAATATTTCTCTTAAGAGGAGAACTAAATAGGACATATATATATCTTTAGTTGATATTCTATGACAATTTACATCATGTAATTATTATGGGAATATCCAGTTGATGTGACGTGTCTTTAACCAATGCAGTAGAGGATAGGTGTCACCTAATTCCTTAGGGGAACAGCCAGAAAACTGCTCTCTATATTAATAATATATACTAATTCTTATGAATAAACAAGCAAATGTAGTATAAAATTTTATATGTAATTTTTTTTAGTTTCTAGGAATATAGTTTGAAATACATGGAATTTTTAGAAACCAAGTTTCGAAATAACAAAATATATTGGATTTAGATTGTTAATTCCTCACTGAAAAGGAGAGAAGCTTCGTCAGTCTCAAGTGTATACTTGCCAACCTCTACAGAGGCTTTTCTCTATCTCATTTTGTGCATTGATTTTACTTAATTAAAAGTGCTGTGTGTGTGTGTGTGTGTGTGTGTGTGTGTGTTCTGAACTGCATATCTGAAGATGGCCCTCACATCTTCCCACTTGTAATTTTGCTCCTGTTGGATATAAGAATCATGTTAGATGCTAGTCAATGTACTGATGTTTATTTAGAACACTTGCTTGATACTGAGATTTTAAAAACAAAATTTATTCCCCTTTTGGTTACTACATATTCATTATAACAGATGAATAACTTAGTTTGTGTTTTGGGTTGAATGGTGTCCATTCAAAGTCCGTATGTTGATGTCCCTACCCCTAGTACCTCAGAATGTGACAGTATTTGGAGGTAAAACCTTAAAGAAGTATTTAAGTTAAAGTGAGGTTACTAGGGTGGATCCTACTCTAATACAACTGATGGCCTCATAAGAAGAGATTAAGACAAAACCATCAAGGAAGAAGACCAGTGAAGACACTCGGAGAAGACATCCATGTGTAAGCCAACCAGAGAGGCCCCAGGAGAAACCTACCTTACCGACACCTTGATCTCAGACTTCCAGCCTACAAAACTACATTTCTGTTTTTGAAGCCAGCCAGTCTGCAATACTTTTTAACGATAGCCCTTGCACGTAAATACAGTTTACAAGTTCCATGGAGATACTGTTGCAGAATAAGGAAATAAGATAATAAATAGATAGTCAATGTAAGTGAAGAATAAAGAGAATTTGGTGTTTTCAAGGATGGTAGTAACAGGAGTAAAGGTGCCTTCTTTTCAATTGCTGCCATTAATCAGTCATAATCCTAAACTTACTGTGATGCCCATTTCTCACCCACCACCAGTCTCTGACCTTCCCTAAGCAGTTTTGGCCATCTGGGAGAGACATGTGAAGTCTCAGTTTTGAGCGAGGATCTCACTGTGTTACTAATTACTAATGTGGGTGTGTGCATTTAAATGTGGTTTTAGGTCACTTGGCCCAGCTAAGGCCTCGGAGGATAGATTACAGGCCTAACTCCCTATATTTCATCTACTCTCATAATGTTTATAAACACTTAGATTTTTAAATATAGAAAAAGGAAAATAATTAATTTAGATTTTTAAATAAAAACGGTGGACTCATTGTCCCAAGGTAATTATTAAGACACATTTCTTTCTACTCATTCTTTTATGCTCTCCTATTTTTGTGGTTTTGGCAATGTTTATACGGTTCTACTATTTGCTTAGTGTAACAAAACATGTATTTTCCATATTCCTCAATTAATTCTTATTTATTCAGTTTAAAACAGAATAATATCTTACCTTAAACAAAGGCTACTATATTAAACATCCTCATCATCACTGGGCATTTAGGAATTTTAGAGAACTTGCTCTTTTAGTTATTGTTGGAGAGAGCAGATGGAGGATCCTTTTATTGTTTTCAGTATGTGCCTGTAAATAATCCATAAGGCTTGCCACCTAGTGAGGCTGAGTGCATTTCTCCTGTCTGTTTAACCATGATGCTACCAGTGTGACCTCACTACAGGAGATGGATCTTGATAAACCCTTTACCATCTGTCCAATAGAAGGTAATCTCCAATTCCACTGAATTAATATGAAATGCCTTATGCTGTATAACATAGAGCTCCATGCTTCTCAGGAGAAAAAGCTTAAAAAACTAATCCCTGGTCCTTAAAAATAAATAAATATAATAAATACATAGCATATCATATATATTTTGTAGTTATCAAGAGAATAAGAATAGAAAAATAATCTTTGCTCTCTAAAATATAACAACATAAATTGGTATTTTATTGGTGGACTCGTAGATCTCAAAATAAAAGATGTAATGGATATCATAAGAAAAAAAATCTTATTTTTAAAATGAGAGTAAGAAATATTTTTACCGTTACATGTAAGTCAAGTGAATATAAATTCAAGTTTTCTTGCTTCCAATTCTAAACAAATTTATCATATAACTGCATTAGTATTTTGACCAATTCAAATCTACTTTTTACCTGTCTTACTAGATGTCAGATATCATAACTTCTTACACAGTTAGGCAAAGCCTAACCATTTATAATTAGGTCAAATGCTTATTATTATTTTCTTTACAGCAACAACATTTATGGCTTATTCAGAAATAATCAACTTTTGAAAGTTTTTTTTTAAAATCAGGGCAATGCAAATAAAACACATAATGTAATACTATTTTGCATTAGTAAAAAATGGCAAAAATGAACATGTCTATTAAAATTATGTATTGGAATGAAGACTAATAGAATCCTTAATGCATGACTTTTTGAAATTATTTGGCATTATCTACAAAAGTTGAAATATGCACACTGTATAAAACAACAATGTCATTTTTAGGTGGATATCCAAAACAAATTATTGCACACATACAGCAGATATATGACAATGCATACATCAAAACACTCAAAATAGCAAAAAACTGGAAACAATCCAAATGCTCATTAATAGTACAATATGTTAATAAATCATATTTTATAGAATCAATACAACAGAATAACTCATTCTATCTCCAATGAATGATCTTCATCTTCATGCAACAACATTGGTAAATAACTTTTCACAACATGATATTAAGTGAAAAATAAAGTTCAGAAGAAAAATAAACAAAAAAACCCCACAATGTTCTCTCAATAAAAATTAAACACAGTTAAAGCAAAATTACATATTATTTGAACACAGTTATGCATAATAAATATTAATATACATATATTATGTGTATGCACATATATACGTGAATGTGTGTATTTTTATGTATCAAATAATTGAAAATATTAATTATTGAGGTGAAAACTGATGAGTAAATCAGTCTCTTGGTAGTCAATAAAAAATAGATGTCACATAATCTAAAAATATCAAACTATCTAAACTAGTGAAGGGATTAGGGATTCTTAACCTTTTACTCTCCACACTCACTATATTCCTTTTACAGATATTCCATGTTTTAAATTCCTAGGGCAATATTGTAACCCTTTTATAGATCTGATATGGTTTGGCTCTGTGTTCCCACCCAAATATCACCTTGAATTGTAATAATCCCCACATTTTGTGGGAGGGACCCAGTAGGAAGTGATTGAATCATAGAGGCTGGTTTTTCCCATGCTCTTCTCATGATAGTGAGTAAGTCTCATGAGATCTGATGGCTTTATACAGAGGAGTTTCTCCACACACACCCTTTCCTGCCTCCATGGAAGTCCTGACTTTGCTCCTCCTTTGCCTTCTGCCATGATTGTGAGTCCTCCCCAGCCATGTGGAACTGGGAGTCAATTAAATCCCTTTCTTGGGTCAGTCTTTATTAACAGCACGAGAACAGACTGATACAAGATCCTAAATGTTTATTAAACAAGTGCTGAAATCTCATTTAAATATGTATCTTATTTCTTATAAATTGCCTTTTTGAAGTTTTCTAGTCAATGACAAGTGGCTTTCCCTTCCTTTGCTGAGTCACCAGGTCTCTCCTCCTCCTTGTAGTTTCACAAGGGATCATCTTTCTGTCTACCCTGAGACAAACTGTGGAGGTTCACATGACCCACATCTGAAAGAAACTCGTCATTTCGATGTGTTGGGGATATGGTGTGTGCTGGGCCTCAGTGTCTGGCCTTCTCTTCCCCACAATTCTGCAATGCAACTTGTAAATTTTATGTGTGTGTATAATACTATATACATGTATGTATGTGTGTGTGTGTGCATATGAATATGCATATACAAATATGCATACAAATTATGGTTCACTTCTTCCTCGTAAGACAAAGAAGTGGAATGAGAATGCATAGAAGTATGCAAGTTTAAATTTTTTTTCAAAATACTAGCTTATAATTTGGGCATAGATACAAAGTGTCATTATCTTTAATAAAGACAAATAAAAAAGCAAAACAAAGAGAAAAATCAATACATAAAGAAGCACAAATAAACTAAAGATAGCAGATTTTCTTTAATGATTAGCATTAATCTAAATTACACACCTGAGTTCTGTAACAAATAATCATTTCACAAATATTCTTTGAGATCTGATTTTATAGCAGGTAACAATTAGGTTTAAAAATATAAAATAATATATTCAGTATTGTCTAGCTGGTGAAAATAGAGTCAACAAAAATAATTAGAAAAATTATTATATTCATATATAATCACAATGATTGAGTTATGTCTAAGAAGGCATTTGTCAGCAAAGAGTCACATTTAAAAATGAAAAGATCCTTAGAAATTATTTAGCTCCAGAAACTTACCCAGTCTCTGGAAAATCGTTCTTCTTCAAGATGTAATTTTGTTTTGACCTTATTTACTTCATTGCCTTAAATCGTGAAGTAAAAAATTATTTTACAAGTCAATACATTCCTGTTAATTGTTTTCTTCCATTCTGTGTTGACCAAAATTAAAGTGCACTTTTTCAGAATATATTTTTAATTGAATGCATGATATAAAATTGTTAAAAAGATGACATTAATAATAAGCTATAGGTTAAGAAATAAGTAAATAACAAAGTCATATTAGGTCAATTTTACTCAATAAAAATGTGAATTAGGAACAATTCCACCACCCCCTTACAGGGTAGTATATACTATTGTTTGAGCTTCCCTTTAGCAAAGTAGAGAAAAATGCAGATAATAGATTATGTTTAAACATTTCTATATCATTGCTATAGTTTATTTGGAATACTGTGGTATTGCAACTCCATGTACTCTCCAAATGGTGTTATCCACACTTCTCAAATAAACTACTGCAAGGCCTTTGGTTGGAAGAGCCAAAACAGATAAAGATTACATGTTAAGGCAGGAGTACTGTATTTAACCCAAACAAATTGTAGCCTAGGGTCTGTGGGTTGACTGCATCCCAAAGTAGCCTTAGAGAAATGATGTTTGAATGTGAAGAGGTGGACTATGGAACAGATTCTTGATTGTACTAAATATCATACAGCCATGCTTTCTGTAGAAATAAGAAGCAAATTTTGAGATAGACATTCTTTTGTAATCATTGTAACACTAATATTTTTATATCAGTGTGTTTGAGCTCATTATGTTATAGAACACAAATGTTTTGTAATTGTAAAACCCTTTATTTCCCCTAAATTTCTATTACAATATTTTATTTTTAAAACTCTCGGTCTCAATTGATGATTCTGTATTTAATTTTCTAAGCATAAAATGTTTTTTCTCAAAAAATGAAATGACACTGGCTACATATCTGCTCTCATGCTTTGATGACTAATTCTCCTTATTCATCTCATATTTTAAAGTAATATCTCTTACAATTTGTATTGTCCTTCTGCCTCAGCTTAAATTCCTTTGGAGATGAATAACTGACCAATTCATTTTACTGTAGGTCTTTGGTAATGCTTCGTTGATTTTCCTTTAAAATAACAGTAAGTCTGACCAAGCTAAAGTAATTTCTTGCTTACATGGTTTGAAACTCATTCCACAGCCTTTCAATTGCTACCTCTCTGTCAATGCTTCCAACTGGCCAGAGTTAAATGTAGATGTTTTCCAAATGTTAGCTATAAGCTGTTAAGCAGCTTCAAATATCATGAAAATAAAATAACATAATTAGAGCGTTATGCACAGATGGTCAAAACAGTGTCCAAGGAAATGCTTTTGGTGAATACAAACCAGTGGAGTAACTAAGATGCTTGCCATGTAAACAGGTGCTTATGAAAATGCTAAGTCATTTAACATCTCTGATCAGATAAATGGCATAAATAAGAGGAATGAGTATTGTCTAGAACAAATAGGAAGTTACATATACAGCATATTCTAAAATTCTCCAGTGTTTGTAACAGTTCGTATAAAACTAAAATTTGGATCTTATGGTAGATAAATTTATAATTTTATGCATGATATGGCAAAATGCCAATGACACTAGCTTATTTGTTATGTACCTCAAAGAACCTCTCTGACAGTTTTAGAATATCCAAGCTATAAATCCTGTCCTATGGAGATAAAAGAACCTCGACATCTTTAAGATAATCGGCAATATGTTGAATCATTTATAAAGGGCACATAGACATATTACATCAATGACATTTTTTTAGACAAAATAATGTATATGGACTTTTACATACAAGAGAGTTTTATTTTTTAAATTAATATATTTTAAGACAAAGGTATTGAGCAAAAATAAGATCATATGTATATATATCTATAAAAGAGCCTTTGTTGATACTGTTTTTTTCTAAATTTATGAGGCCAATCTCCATGTTGACAATAATTTATGGCACATTTAACTTCAGTTCCCACTCTATCATAATTTGTCAGTTTGTCCTTTTTTATTAAAATAAATAGGAAACAGTAGGAATGAGAATCCTGCTGTATTACAACACCCAATACAAAGTTTGTGATTGAGGTAAATGTATATCCTAAAGAAAATCCACAGGCATATTTATAATATCAGCACAAAGTGAGTAGAAAACTAATTTTTATAAATTGCTTAGAAATTAAAACATGGCAAGTACATGGGTTAGGGGCTTGTGTCATTCGCTGTGGGTTCATTTATCCATCCACTGGTTTTCTCCCAGTGATGACTGTGGTCCTGGAAGCTACACTTTCCAATACAATATTTTCTCCTTGAGGCAAACTAGCATACTAGACATGAAAAGAACATAAGCTCTGGTATCATTTAGAAATAATGCATATAGTTCCTCCAATTATCTTTAATTTGCTAAAACATTAATAGTCCCATTATGATGCAATGTTAATCATATGTCCACAGTCATTTAAAATTCCAGTGGGACACAAAGAATAGTTCTCAGACACTTAACAAGTAAGACAGGAATTACTTTTCAGTCTGAGAAGTTACTAAACCTCTGCTACTATCCATTTCCTTTTCTCTCCAAAAAGGTTCATAATCCCTTTCTTTCTGAGTTGCTGTGAGCTTAGAAATGATGTTTCCCACTTGAATTTTATTTGCTGTCCCTAACTTTCTCCTGCAGTATTCCACATTACCTTCTACCACTCAGGTCAGAAAAGCAGAGTCACACTTGTTTGCCTTTTCTTCTATAACTATAATTCTACTTAAATCGGCCAGATGTGAATTGTATTTCTTATATACCTTTAGCATATAGCTGCCTCTTTTCCTCTGTGCTGTTAGCCCTGTAGGGAGCTAATCGTCCTTTCTCACCGGGGCTGAAGCACCCCAGTATGCCTCAGGTGAACCATCATTCAAAATACTTCAGTTATTCCCCACTTTCTGGGTTAAATTCTTAATTCCTTAAATGCCTTACAGAGTTGCTTTGTGGCCTTTTGCCTCCTAGCCTATCCAGGGTACATCTAACTGTGAGAGGTGTTGGAACCAGAGCAATTCCATCTTGAATAGGAGCTGGATAAAATAAGGCTGAAATCTACTAGGCTGCATTCCTAGACAGTGAAGACATTCAAAGTCACTGGATGAGTTATGAGGACAGCACAAAGTACAGGTCATAAAGACCTTGCTGATAAAGCAGGCTGCAGTAAAGAAGCTGGCTAAATCCCTCCAAAACCAAGATGGCAACTAGAGTGACCTCTGGTCATCCTCACTGCCACACTCCCACCGGCACCATGACAGTTTGCAAATGCCATGGCAATGTCAGCAAATTACCCTACATAGTTTCAAATGAAAAAGCATGAATAATCCACCCTAGTTAGCACATCATTAATGAATAACCATAGAAGTAGGCATCTGGCAGCCCTAAGGGCTGCTCTGACTATGGGGTAGACATTCTTTTATTCTTTCACTTTCCTAGTAAACTTGCTTTCACTTTATGGACTCACCCTGAATTCCTTCTTGTGCAAGATCCAAGAATCCTCTCTTGGGGTCTGGATCAGGAATCCTTTCCTGTAACATAACTACTCTAACTTTCAAACTATATTTTTAACAGACATTGGTGTTTCCTTTTTCCTTTATGTTACATGCTTTATTTTATATGGAATATTTACATAGGGTGTTTACTGGAATATTCTCTTTTATATGTTCTCTCTTATTATCCATTTCTTTTTAACCTTAGCTTATATATAACTTCTCAAGAAAGACTTTTCTATCCTCTTAGGGAGTTCCGCTCTCCCTAATATATGTTTTCACAGTTTTTTTTTTCTATATTCTACTTACTTCATTTCTTTGTAAAATAATTTGTTAAAATTCTTGTGACTCTTTTCTTAGGTTTTAGCCTCATGAGGACAAAAGCTGTGTCTGCCATGCTTGCCATAGGCACAGAAGAGGTTGTTTTAGAACAAGGATGTTTTTCTGACCTTTGTTCTGGGTGTCTGAGAGGAGGCTTCTAAACCCCTGGGATTTCCAGGTTATTGGCCTGGCTTTGTTATTCCTGCTGATTTCTTGGACCACACCTGACTTTATGCTAAAAGCAGGACTCAGCAGGGAGGCTGGTCACAAGATGAATGACTAATGATGTGAGTATAAGTTGAAAAACTGAGCCACAGGCTATCAGCCTAACTTCAAAACAGAGGGAAGCTGGAGACTGAGTCCAATCACATCACATGGCCAAGGAGTCCATCAGTTATGCCTAGGTAATGGAACCCCAATACAGATCCATAATGGGGGGAGGTCCCTGTTTGATAAGCACATTCATGTGCTGGAAGGGTGACAGGGGAGAGGAATCAAAGCTCTGCATGTGGGACCTTTATAAACTTTGCCCTGTGAATTTCCTCATTTTTCTAATTCTGATATGTATTCTTTAAAATAAAACTGTAATTATAATTCCAGCACTTTCCAAAGTTTTATCAACCATTCTAGCAAATTATCAAATATGACGGGATTGTGGAAATGCCTAGATTCGTAGCCATCCAGTTGATCAGAAGTGTGGGCGGCCCAGAAACTCCAGCATTTATGGCTGGTGTCTGAGTGGTGGCAGTGATCTCAGGGACTGTGCATTAACCCGTGGAGTCTGCATTAACTCCAGCTGCTTAGCACGGGAAGTGCATTGCAGCAAGGGCACTTTCAAGTCTTTGCTTAAGAAATGAATAAATATATGACTATATTAAAAATA
Source organism: Leontopithecus rosalia (assembly GCA_028533165.1). Classification (NCBI taxonomy): domain Eukaryota; kingdom Metazoa; phylum Chordata; class Mammalia; order Primates; family Cebidae; genus Leontopithecus; species Leontopithecus rosalia. The sequence continues at coordinate 98,117,291 of CM052658.1, forward strand.
GGGTCTCTAAACTTTCAGAAGGAATGGGAGTCTTCAAGCAAACTATATATATTTATATTATCTTGTATGTAGGCAGATGTCTAACATGACCACTGAGGTTCTAGTTATGGATGCATGTGTCCTTCCCTTGAAGTGCCGGCAAGACCTAGAATATGAAGATAGTCACTCTCTTGATTACATTATGTGGGGCCAGGTGCGGTGGCTCACACCTGTAATCACAGCACTTTGGGAGGCCGAGGCGGGCCGATCACAAGGTCAACAGATCGAGACCATCCTCGCCATGATGAAACCCCCTCTCTACTAAAAATACAAAAATTAGCCGTGTGTGGTGGCACGGGCCTGTAGTCCCAGCTACTCGGGAGGCTGAGGCGGAAGAATTGCTTGAACCTAGGAGGCAGAGGCTGCAGTGGGCTGAGATTGCGCCACTGAACTCCAGGCTGGCGACAGAGCAAGACTCCGTCTCCGTTTTCAAGAAATAAGCTCCCATATTCCAAGAATGCCAAGTATCTAGAACCTAAGTCAGCCTCTGGGATCTCTTTGAGAGAGATCCCCAGCCAGCAACCAGCAAGAAAACAGTGATCTTATCACCACGACTGCAGGGAGCTGGGTTTCTTAAATAACCTGAATAAGCCTGGAAGCAGACTCCAGGTTCCAGATGAGAACAAGATAGACGACACCTTGATACCTTGGTTTCAAGTTTTGAAACACTGAGCCAAAAATACCAACATGCTGTGCCTGGATTTCTGACCCACAGAAACTCAGATAATACATGGGCGTTCTGCCTCACTGACTTTGCACTAACTTGTTATAAAACAGTAGAAAATGGACACACTTCTCCTACATTTGCCCCAAAAGTGCCAGCAACCTCAATGTTCTGTTTTTTTATAATCAAAACTTAGGAAGTATTTTTTTACGTTGCTGATTAAAGAAAATTTCATATGTTTTGTTATTCAGCCAAGCATTTGAAAATTTGATATCTTCCTAGAAAATCAAGATGGAAATTTCATTTTCTCTGTGGCATCTTAAAATAGGTAGCTCAGAACCGAACATTCACATATTGAGTGTCTTACACATGAAGAGATACACGCAGAAAAATAAACCATCCTATATACGAGCCTTTGCCTTTATTTCAAAATTCTAATGTTCCCAGTTAGAAATGTTTACTTACAAAACCACCACAAGTTAACAACAATACAAATTTAATTTATTTAAAGATCATGCTCCCAGGGCACTAACCTAGAACACATATCATGACAATAGCATAAAGCAAATGCAAACACAAGAACAACATTTTCTAAGAATAAAGAGGCGTTTGAACAATAAGAACTAACCAGAAGGTTTTAATAATGATTGAGCTTATATGCATTTCTGTACAGTATTGGATATATGCTTAAACAGCATTGATTGTCTTCTTCAACCTTTCCACCTAGCAGTCTTGTAATAAATAGATCATTATCACTCTTCTTAAATCTGGAGTGCAATGAATGCAATGTAAGTCAAGGAATTACCTGGACAAAGCAAATAATTACTTAGATGGTTTTGATTGCACTGTTAATCATTCATACATAGTTCCCTATTTTCTGCCTGTGATATGTGGACGATATTGAGTGCTGTGTAGTACTTGTGTTTTGCATGTTTCTTTTTTCTTTTGCAGGGGGATTCTGTTTAAGAATCAAAGCTTGCTTATTGTGAACACTATTATACACCGTTTACATATTTTAAGCTTTATATTCCAGTTGGGACTCCTATAACTGGATAAGCATGTCATCTCTGCCATCTGTGATCTGATAAAAATGTTGAAAGGATTAAGGCAAAGGATGTTGATGTAAGTAATTTCGTAGAGAATCCAATTCAGTGGGCATTTGCTTCTCACTCATCTCTCTTTGACTGTGATTGCTCAACCCATTTTTATTTCCATCACTACAAGTATAAGCACAAATAAGTCCTAAGGGATCTTGAAAATGATATTGTTAAAATTCAAATAAACTAGATATCTCAGGCGTTCTTGAAATTGTGGACTTATGCAAATTTCTTGGAATTAGACATGTAAAATAAGAGCCAGAAAGTTCTAGTTTGGCTCCCTTTTGCAAGATTTAGATACATCTCATGGGTCAGCCAATTCCACTGGCTTGTATATGTGGCTATTTCATATCCACTTTATGCTAAGGCATTTTTTAAGGGTCTAGCAATGTGTCAAATTCCAAACATTCTTAACTCTGTATTTTTTTCTCCTCCTCTCAGCCCCTAGACATCAAAATTAAAAAAAAAAAAAACAGAACAAAAGCTTTAACAAGTCAACATCTAATTTCCAAAATGTATGTACATTCTGCCTAGTTTCATTTTGTTCCATTATGATTTAAAATTTTTAAAGTGTATTTTCTGTATTTTCTAACCACTCTCAATATAAGTTTAAAATCTGATGTTATAGTTAAATTTGCACTTATCTCCTTTCTCCTGAGAAAATTTGGTAAGCTCCTATGATGCATAGCCCTGAGCTTCACACATTTGAAACTGGAGAATGAGGCTGCTAGGACAATGGTGTTATTTATTATGGTGCATTATCCAATTGCACTGCACCTGTCTGGATCATAGGTTTGCAATAATGCAATGAAAATGATTTGAATGGGTCATAGGTCTAATATGTTAAGCACATAAACAAAGACTGCCCAGGGAGAGTGTTAATCCATGCTCATTAATTTTTAAATTCACATTCTGCAAGTTCATCCAAAAATTTATGAAGCACGTCAGAGTTTGGCTTCAACAGCAATAGAGACATACTGAAGCATATGGCTGGGGGGCAAAATAGAGTCCTTGGCAGTCCTCCTGCGGAGAGCCAGGTGAAGTGAAACCCATTAGAACCTCCACCGTGGCCATGAGAGTTACAGCCTACAGAAGAGGGACACTTCCCAATGTCTCTGAAACCGTGAAAGGCAAAGGAGACTCAATTCCTTCTGCAGAGAAAATCACTACCCTAGTCTAATGGGTTCTGTTTATTAGAGGATGTCTTTATGCATGATCATTTGAGGCAGGCAAAAATCTATCCCCCTTATTTTTTCCTGTAGATGCATAGATACATGTGTATATACATGTATATGTAATAAATATATACACGTGAACCCCTGTCCTGGCATATTGAATCAGTTGTAAAATATATACTAAATATATTTCTAACTATAAAAGTATATTCTAATTTTTATTTTGTAATCTAGTAATGGTAAACATTCATTTGGTGCTAACTTATTTTAGTAATCTTATTTATTTTTCATAGCAAGAGGTGAATGAATATAATTATTATTTTTTAAATCGTGGTTGATCTCTCAGTGCTATATACTAGTCTGGCTATTTTAAGTTGCTACTATTCCACAATAGCTATGTTACTTGGAATAATTCACAAAGGTCTGAGGTTACAAATGGAAGATTAAATCATGACATACATTGTTATGATATTTAAAAGTAAATGTTCTTCTTGACTGGTATTCATTTATTTTTCTTGGAAAACATGAAAAGAGTTGCTTTAAAATATAAATGCATACAAAAATTTATCATTTCATGTTTTATATATATTTCATATGTTCATAGATTAGAAAAGTAGAGAAGGCTTAGTTTATTTAAATGTTCAAATACAAATCTTTCCACAGATGACAAACTTATATAACCTTTGTCCATTGACATCCAACGTCCTGCCTCAGTGGTAGGATTTTCCAGCTCAGAACTGTGCACCCCACATGGGAAGTCCTCTCTGCTGCTGTTACTACAGGCTGGGTTTGGCTCCCCAGGCATCCCTGCTGCATCTTTCTGACTGCCTCTGCAGAACCCATTCGGTATCCTTAAGTTTTCTTTTATTTTGCCACCTTGAAATAGATGTAATTATGTGTGTTCTTGACTGAATTGTTTTCATCCAATATATGAAGGGAAAAAGAATGAGTTATTTAAGTTTTCCTGAGATTATCCAACAACCTAGGAGGACTGTTAACACTCTCAGTGATAAAAACTTACTGCATATAGATTCTTCAGGTTATGGCTGAGCTGACAGTAAATTAAGAAATGTTGTTGAAATCAGAAGTCCATTCAGAGCATGCATTTCTAGAGAGAAGTTTGTGGCAAAGCCTTTATTTGTCTTAGAGCTCTCTTCTGAGGCCAGAGTTATAGGGTTTGGCATTTAACTAGTCTGTAGAGTGAGGAAAGACAGATTCTAAGTTCTGAGGAAGAAGAAAGTCTTATCAGAAATTCCCTCATAAAATAAGAAACTGTGAAAGACACCCAAGGTGATAGTCTCCATAGCCAAAATCAACAAAAAGCCATAGCACATTACTGCCGTGCTCAAAATCCACAGTGCCAGTGCCTTCTCCTTTCATTCAGATGAATATAAAAACTACTCCAGTGGAAGCCCACCCATGTGATCCACCATATAGCCTGAGCCTCAGCTCATCCCCTACATACTCCCCTCATCCACCGCACTTAGCCACATTGGCCATCTTGCTTCCACAGAAAATTTCAAGTTTATTTCCACTTTAGAGCTTACACGCTTCTATCTTTTCTTCCTGGAATGACCTTCCTTTGAATTATCTCATGAGTCTTTCCACCAGCTATTCCCAGTATCTGTTCAAATGTCTTTCCCAGAGATAAGATTCCTAAACACCCAATTTAATAACAAACCCAAGCCTTTTTGAGCACTTAAGTCTGATTTATTTGTCTTCACAGTATGTGTTAGCTTTTCATATCCCATCCATTATGTTACATTTATTGTGATGTATTCCTGTATTTACTTCTCTTTCTAACTCTGTAGCATATCATAGGAATTCTATCTTGTGTCTCCAATTACAATGAAGTGTCTGGCATACAAGTGGTAGTCAATAAATGTTTGCTGGATGACTAAGTGGATTAGACCCATCTGGGTTTTATTTTGCTATAAAGCATATGGGAAATGTCTAGTTTGTTTGTTTGTTTTCACAGAGCACCAAAATGTTGCCACAGACCATCATTAAATAATCATGTCTTAAAATTATTTCAAACTTTACTTATCAAGACAAAATTCCATATATATATACACACACACACACACACACACACACACATAACACTTTTGTAAAATCTAAAGAGATGCACAGTACCTCTGATCTTTATAAATAAGACAGCAGACACAACCTGATTTGTCCTTTCTCCAAACTCCCTCATTTTGATATTGAGTAAATTTTTGTTGTTGTTGGGTTTTGTTTTTTTTTGTTGTTGTTGTTTTGTTTTGAGGCAGGCTCTCAAGTAGCTGGAACTAGAGGCATGCACCACCATGCTCAGCTAATTTTTCTATTTTTGTAGAGACAAGGTCTTGCTATGTTGCCCAGGCTAGTCTTGAACTATTGGACTTTAGCTATCTCCCTGCCTTGGCCTCCCAAATTACAAAGTTCTGGCATTACAGATGTGACTCAGTGCACCTGACCAATATAGAGTAAATTTTAATTAGCAGTCATTTTAAATCTTTTTTAAAAAATTTATTTATTATACTTTAAGTTCTGGGATACGTGTGCAGAACATGCAGGTTACATAAGTATACATGTGCCATGGTGGTTTGCTGCACCCATTAACCTGTCATTGAGATTTTAAGCCCCACATGCATTAGGCATTTGTCCTAATGCTCTCCCTCCCCTTCCCCCCACCTTCCGACAGGCCCCCGTGTGTGATGTTTTCCTCCCTGTGTCCATGTGTTCTCATTGTTCAACTTCCACTTTTGAGTGAGAACATTTGGTGTCTGGTTTTCTGTTCCTGTGTCAGTTTGCTGAGAATGATGGTTTGCACCTTCATCCATGTCACTGCAAAGGACATAAGCCCACTCTTTTTTTATGGCTGCATAGTATTTCATGGTATATATCTGCCATGTTTTCTTTATCCAGTCTATCATTGATGGGCATCTGGATTGGTTCCAAGTCTTCGCTATTGTGAATAGTGTTGCAATAAACATATGTGTGCATGTGTCTTTATAGCAGAATGATTTATAATCCTCTTGGTATATATCCAGTAATGGGATTGCTGGGTCAAATGGTATTTCTAGTTCTAGATTCATGAGGAATTGACACAGTGTCTTCCACAATGGTTGAACTAATTTACACTCCCAACAGTGTAAAAGTGTTTCTATTTCTCCACATTGTCTCCAGCATCTGTTGATTCTTGACTTTTTAATGGTTGCCTTTCTAACTGGCGTGAGATGGTATCTCATTGTTGATTTGATTTGCATTTCTCTAATGACCAGTGATGATGAGCTTTTCTTATATGTTTGTAGGACATAAATATCTTCTTTTGAGAAGTGTCTGTTTATATCCTTTTTAATGGGGTTGTTTGTTTTCTTCTTGTAAAATATTTTAAGTTTCTTGTGGATTCTGGATAGAAGCCCTTTGTCAGATGCATAGATTGCAAATTTTTTCTCCCATTCTATAGGTTGCTTGTTAACGCTGATGATAAACCCTAGAAGAAAACCTAGGCAATTCTATTCAGGACACAGGCATGAGCAAAGACTTCATGACTTAAACACCAAAAGCAATTGCAACAAAAGCCAAAATTGACAAATGAGATCTGATTAAATGAAAGAGCTTCTGCACAGTAATTCACATTTATTTTAATATAATTTAGTCATTTTATATTTTGTTTTTTATTTTTCACTCAATAATTATGGTTATGAAAGTATTTTATCAATACATCAAGCAAATTCTGTTTTTGCATCCATTTCTTCATTTGAGTTCACTTCTTGCCAAATTATTTTCTTTAGCAAATTTTCATCAGTGAACAGGAATTATGACATTATGTTGTTTTTATTTTAAATCAAAATTTGGCTAAATATGAAGTTCTAGATTGATTATAATTTTATCCAATGTATTTAAATATCTATGTGTGAATACACACACACATATGTATACATACTACATATGTATACATACTACATATGTATGAATGTATGCAATTTCCCTGCAGTGTTTCTTCTTGTTATTGGGGAATTGCTCACTGGCTTAGGTGCTGTGCATAGTCAGATTCTTGTGCGTTGTTCCTAACCTCATAATACATTCTCTTCATCCTTATTACTTCATAGTTTCACTTTGTTATAACCAGGTGCCGATTTTTTTTTAGCTGGTTTTTCTTTATTGTGTTTGGTTCTTTGGTACTTTCAATTTCCTTCCCATTATACTCTCTGTTTCTCCCTCCATTCCCTACTGCTACCACTGTCAGAAAATATTGTGGTTGCAGTAGGAAATGGAGGGAGAAACAGAATATATGGACATAGGTATGGATACTATTGAGTGGAAAATGGTACTGAGATACTGTTGAGTGGAAAATCGTAGCTCAGTACTGAGCATGATTTTCCACTCAACAATATCCATGCCTATTTCCAGATTATCACTGAGCTGATTACGTCAAAAACATTCAGCCATTTTCTGCTATAAAAATTACCACACATTCAGTTGCTTAAAACACACATTTATCATTTAAAGTTCTGGGGACAAGAAGTCGAAAAAGAGTTTAATGGACTAAAGTCAAGGTGTCCATAGCGTTGTTTTCTTCCAGAGATTCTAGGAGAGGATCCATTCCCTTCTTCCAGAGGAATCTGGAGATTGCTCTAGACCCTGGTTTCTTGAAACACCACAGAATGATACCCCCCTCAGCTTTATTTCTATAAGTCTGTAAAGGAAAGATTCAAAATTTCTAAAGTCAGATATTAAAACTAAAACTTTTAATAGTTTATTTTCTATTTAAAATCATATTAAGACATAATCAGATATTCACACTACTTTCATACTTTTGGCTGGAGAAGTAAGTTTTCAAAGTCCAAGCCGAACTGCAGGAAACCCAACCCCAAAAGAAGAAGAGCCAAGAAAATTGACATTGTTTAGAGTCAATTTCTGTATACATGATCAGATTGCTACTTCTCTTCTTAGGACGTACTAGTACCTTGTGACCCAGGTGAGCCACATTTACCCCATATTCATGCCCTGGAATAGTCCATACCTGCTTTGACACTGGCCTTGGCCATGTGACTTATTGGGCTTCTTGTGGCAAATAAATTAGATATTATCAAGAGTTGTATAGCAGCAGATTGGGAGGTGCCTGTGAATTGAAGCTTGTCCTCTTGGAATGTTCCAACTTGGGGCCAGTTACCATGGTTTAAAGAAACGTGGACTAGAACACTGAAAAATGGAAACTATGTAGAGATACATCTTGGATTCAAAAATGTCTTCTTAGAAGTCTGACCCTGCCGTGAACTCCCAGCTAAATGCAGATGCAGGTATGAGATTGTGGATACCAAGGGAGCAGAAGTGTTCAATCATTGGTATGTTATGCCCCTAAGATCTGAAGCAGAATTTTTAGGCAAATAGGTAACTGAAACCTCATGGTTGGTCTTACATTCAGTAACAGCTTTTTCTTTCTCATTCAGAGCACAGTGAGTCAGATATGAATGAGATCATAGAACAGGCCAAGCAAATTCTCTTCATGTCAATTAATCTAAGTTAAACAGACTGGAGAAAGCTTCATATTTTAATTTCCTCCCTTTGTCTCATGGGATTATCTCATGGGATTATCATTTGCTTAAGTAATTATCTCATGGGGTTATCATTTGCTTAAGTTTGTGTGTGTCATGGGTGCCAGTGTCTGTTTACTGGGTCGGTATCTTCCCATTTCACCTGTCAAACAGACATGTTTGTTCGTCTTGGCAGAGTTTTTTGTAATTGGAAATTTCCACCCCTTGATTTTTCTCCTCCACTGGGAACAGATGCATGCAATACTCCACATTATAAAAACTCGCTGATTTTCCATTATGAAAGGTAAAAGAAGAACAGAGAATATAACCTTCATGCTCCGCAAACATATAAGGCAGGAAAACAGTAACACTGATTATAAAGCGCTAAGTTTCCAGGAATGAGTGTTCCTTTGCCTAAGCTCAGAGACCATCATTCACAGGTATGAAATTTGTCACTAATTTGTATTTGTATCATTGGTAGGTTCATGTAATATCCAACCCTATAAATTATCTTTCTTGGATTAACATATCCTCAAGTGCAAGATAAGAGATTTCCTGTTGGGTAGTAGTTCCAGATTAACATGACCTAGAAACTAAGATAGCAGAGAGCTCCTGTTGGCTCACAGGCTAGTACTCCAAGCCCTATGTAGCACCATTTTATTAAGCCAATAAAATACTACTATTGTAAGATTTTTATAACCTTACAGGTCATAGCCTTTTCAGGGGCACTGATAGTAAGTATAGTTGCTTTAATTAAATTGACCAAAAACACTTGACCCACTGTTAGACTTGTTCATTATTTACCCCATCAGTCTTGTGAGCCTTTATGACACTCATTGTCTCTCAGAGCAAAGCCAGTTGATTTTATAGGACCTGCAGTCTACAGGAATCTAAGGGTCTTTGGTTAAGCAGTGAAAATGAACCTTTTCTATCTTATGTACTGGCAGGCAGGGAAACTTAATTACAGAGTCCAATTTAATGTATGAAAGCCTCAGCTCTGGACTTATAGCACCTGGAATGATTGTCAGGTCTGCTACTTCCCCATTGGTAATTTGGGGCAAGTTATCTAAGCCCTATGTGACTCAGTTTCTGCAGTTCTAACGTGACAATAACAGAACAGTTTTACATTAATAATGCTATCAGGAGTTGTAAATCTGTTATACATTTAAAGCACTCAAAAACTATCTGCTATGAGGTATTCACTATATGTTATTTGTAATTATCCCTTTAACATCATTTTTACAGATACATTTTAATGATGAGGAAGAATAAAAGTGAACTATTCTATGGACTGTCCCTCTGAAGATTCCCCTGTCAAGGTAACTTGTATTGGTCCAGACAATTGCATAAAGCATTAGATGCTTGTTAAGTTGTGTGATTTTTCACCATAACTATGAATTCTAAATTTCAAGTCACACAAATTCACTGATTGGGCTATCAGGAAATATCAGATATAAAGCTAACTGCTATCTGAATATTTGTGTCTCTCCCAAATTCACATGCTGAAACCTTAATTCCCAAGGTGAAGGCAGTAGTAGGGAGGGCCTGTAGGAGGTGATTAGGACACCAGGGCTCAATCCTCATGAATGGGATTAGTGCACTTACAGAGAGGCTTAAGGGTGCCTGTTTGTCCCTCCCTCCATGAGACATGCTGCCTTCTAGGCAGAGAACGAGCCCTCACCAGCCACCAGATGTGTTATGAACTTCCTAGGCTCTGGAACACTGGGAGATAATGTCTGTTATTTATGAGCCGCTCAGTTTGTGGTATTTTATTATTGCAGCCCTGAAGGGGCTAACAAAAGCATGGGTAGTCATCATCAGAATGAATAGGATTGAGGGCTCTACTGGAAAAGCATTAAGTAAAGCTTTCTTAATTCACATATTAAATTGTCTTATTTCTGTCATGATTTAGTTTGCAGTAAGTGTTTCTCTGGGCAGATCTGGCTTCTAAAGCATTAGGATCCCTTATAAATTCTGATGAAGTTGAAACATCATATTCTGAAAAAGGTTAGCATCCCTTTCATAAGTTTCCCAGGGCTGCAATAAGTTTCCCAAAGTGCCACAAACTGGGTGGCTTAAATGGTAGACATTAAATGTCCACAGTTCTAGAAACTAGAAAGAAAAAGTCAAGGTGTCAGCTCTTCATGCTGTCTCAGAGGCTGCAGGGGGAACCCCGATCCGTGCCCCTTTCTTAGCTTCTGGTATCACCAGCACTGTCTCCTGGACTTACAGTAACCTGATGCCCATATTTGCTTCCATCAGCACGTAGCCCTCTGCCTGTGTCTCTGTGTTTGCACCTGGCTTTTATATGACCTCATCTTTTCTTTTTTTCTTTTTATTGCTTTTTAGGTTTTGGGGTACATGTGCAGAACATGCAAGATAGTTGCATAGGTACATACGTGGCAGTGTGTTTTGCTGCCTTCTGCCCCTTCACCCACATTTGGCATTTCTCCCCATGCTATCCCTCCCCCGCTCCTCCCCCTGCTGTCCCTCCCCTATTTCCCCCAATAGACATCAGTGTGTGGTACTCCCTTCCCTGTGTCCATGTATTCTCATTGTTCATCACCCACCTATGAGTGAGAATATACAGTGTTTCATTTTCTGTTCTTGTGTCAATTTGCTGAGAATGATGTTCTTCAGATTCATCCATGTCCCTACAAAGACATGAACTCATCATTTTTGATGGCTGCATAATATTCCATGGTGTATATGTGCCACATTTTCCCAGTTCAGTCTATCATCGAAGGGCATTTGGGTTGGTTCCAGGTCTTTGCTATTGTAAACAGTGCTGCAGTGAACATTCGTGTGCATGACCTCATCTTCACTTAATTACAACTGCAAGTGAGACAATGAGGGAATTTCTTGGTCCCAGCAACAACCAAGACAAACAGATACGGAGGCCAGCAGGAGGTTATGCTGATTGTGGTTAGCACAGATGGTACAATCTGATTGCATCTTTTATAATTCAAAAGTAAATTACAGGTTCTATCTGGCTTAATGGACTGTCCACTCTGATGAGTAAAGGTATAAAATGCAACAGACTATCTCTAGTTTCTTCAGCTTAGTAGGCTTTTGGGAGCTTGTGTGATTCTCCTGGACTCCAACAGTGTTTTACACTCTCACGTGGTGGCGTGGAGGGCAAGCCTGCAGTTAGGCACACTTGTAAGTGCCCTGCTGTGTGTATAACTTCATTCACAAAATAGTGTAACTATGTTGGACATTGGCTGCACAGGGAGAGTGTTGCACTGGCTTTTAATTGTTTTCCTCATTAGCCATTAAAATGACATTCTTTTTAAGAAAATATCATGTCAGTTTGAGGGAATGGAATCAAGAAGTAACTTCTTTTCCTTTCAATGCAAAGATGAAATGGAGAGTAGACAGAAGCTCTGAAATTGTCCATTCTAACTTCCGTCAACCAGTTTCTGGAGTTTTACATGGTGAGCTTTCTCCCTCAAACTCAGTTGGGATCAATTCCTGTACTATTAATTCATAGATGTAAAGTTTATCAAGTTTTCTTACCACTGCGGTATAATCTGTCTTCCTTCTAATTTTTCAGTCACATCCCATTGTGCAATCACGCCTTTCATCATTGTATTTGATTGTACACTGAAGCCAGAGTGGAGATTTCCCAGTGAAGTTCAGATTTGTTTTCAATTATTTCTTGATAGCCTTGGTATCATTCTTCTGAAATTTCTCATTCATTACTATATATATTTTTGGGCAGTATGATGTGATTTTTAAAAATTTTTAATGTTAAAATTAATTTAAAATTAATTTGTATTTATTTTTTAATTTCAACAGTTTTTGGGGTAAAAGATTTTTGGTTATACGTATGCTGAATTCCCATTTGTTAGGTACACTTTTAAGTGCCTTGCTGTGTATAACTTTATTCACGAAATAGTATAACTATGTGGGTCATTGGCTGCACAGGGAGAGCGTTGCACTGACTTTATCTTTTTTCCTCATTAGCCATTAAAATAATGTTCTTTTCTAGAAAATAGGTTGTCAGTCTGAGGGAATGGAATCAAGAAGTAACTTCTCTTGAAGTAACCATGTAATCTTTTGGTGACATGGATGGTGAATTCTGAAATTTTAGTGCACACATCACCTGAGAAATGTACACTGTATATAGTTTTTTAATGCTTACCACCTTGATCCCCTCCTGCCACTGCCGCCAGCCAACCAAGACTCCAAATCCATTGTATAACTCTGTGTGCTTTTGGATCCTCCTGGCTTAGCTTGCACTTTTTTTTTTTTAATTTTTATTGCATTTTAGGTTTTGGGGTACATGTGCAGAACATGCAAGATAGTTGCATAGGTACACACGTGGCAGTGTGTTTTGCTGCCTTCTGCCCCTTCACCCATATTTGGCATTTCTCCC
>CM052658.1:98130668-98192156 GCA_028533165.1 Leontopithecus rosalia
GCCAGATAGTTGCATAGGTACACACGTGGCAGTGTGTTTTGCTGCCTTCTGCCCCCTCACCCATATTTGGTATTTCTCCCCATGCCATCCCTCCCCTGCTCCCCCCCCGCTGTCCCTCCCCTATTTCCCCCAATAGACCTCAGTGTGTGGTGCTCCCCTCCCTATGTCCATGTGTTCCCATTGTTCATCACCCGCCTATTCTTTCTTCAACATTTTCAGTGTACCTTAATCATAGCATATTTTTGGCTAAGGTATAATTTCATTCTTTAGAAAACATTGAATTTTGAATTGTGCAAGGTAATCATCATTTCAGGAATTTTGCATTTTCCCATGGTCAGCAATTTTGAGAAAAATACACTGAAGAGAAGTTGAACTACAAATATCTTAAATGTTAATTCCTTCTGCTTCTCTTATTCTATAAAAATGAGCTTAAGAAAATCCTTCTACACTTTCTTATCATCCTCGAAGACCTCTAAATATACATTTTTGTCTTTGTTAAAAGCAGAGATTTACATCCATTACTTTTTTAGACCGCTTTCCCATCTCATCCAATTACTCCTGCGATCTGGCTTTCATATTCCCAATTTCTAAAAATGCTTCTGATCTCTATGGCCAATGACCTTTTATCAGCGCACATATTACTTTAAATCTCAGCAGGACTTGAAAAAGTTAATCATATTTTGGAAGACCATCTTATATTTGAATTTTTAGACAACAAATTAAGAAATACTTCTTTTTCTCCACAGCATACTTTATCCAAAGTATGCATGACTGTAAATTATTTTAATATCAAAGGTTTTGCATCAACAAGAGTTTTTATACTTTCTTCTGTTTATTTCTGAAAAGAGAGTATGAGTTTGAAAGTATCCACACACAATTTGCTAGTGTTGGTTTTCTTAATTTTCAAGAATAAAAAGATGTATATTACTAGCGAGAATTCTGGATAAAGTAACTTTCTGGGCAACATACAGATACATAGACAAGAAAGGTGCTCTTGGGGCCCTTTAAAGTTTACATATTCCATACATCTGGATGCTTTTTTAAAATCTCTTTTCCAATTAGTTGAATACTTCATGAAGTTATAGCTGAATTTGTGCTGTTTGATTACAAACACCCTGATCAAGGTTCAGCCCTTGTCTACTCCATGTCTCAATGGCCCACTCACCTTATCTTCTGTTCTACATTACCTATGCTTTTTTTCATGGTACAGTAATTCATTTTTCATCTTTTGCATAATTTTTTTTATTAACACTTAGGCTGTTTCAGAAATGAAGTTAGGCAATATTGCTCCTTCAAATGAGATTTGTCGTTTTCCTGCGTTGGCTTTTCATTTATTCTCTGAACTCCCTGACTTGGTCATTCTATTCAATCCTCCATCTAATTATGCCCTACAAGAAAATGGCTCCTACATCAATCTGCCCACCACTGAAGTCTCTAGGAAAACAGCTTTCTGTTTCTAGGTATTCTAGATGCTGTAGGCATTTTATTTATGAAACTTGCATTAAACTATAGCCTCTTACACAGCAAACACCCACTTCATTTACACAGTGGTATACACTGTTGCTAATGGTGACAGTTTGCAGTCTTCCTAGCTAGATTTCTTATTTTATGGCCTTTGTTATAATTTATGAGAGTAACATTTTAAGTTTCAGAGAATGGCTGATGAGCTAAAATAACTTCAAGGACCCACCACAACTTAATAGAAAAACAAAACAAATGTAGGTGGTTTACTTATTGAATAATTTAATGTTATGTGGGATAATTTCTGTTAGAATTATACTTTTGTTCTCATGTGTACATAAGTGAGAGGTTCCATTACAAAGAACGAAATAAAAAATAATGGAGTGCAATCTCTGTATAATCTTGATATGTTAACCCATGTTTTATGAACTCGAACTTGCATTTGTTCAATCTTGTGTAGGCATGAGGGTACATTTAATATCTCATCTACAAGTAATTAATTCTCTTAGAAGTTTCTTATGTAAAGATAGACATATGACTGAGGCATTAATTTAATATTTGGCTGGAACATAGCATTGTAAATTCCATACCAGACTCTGGCTTTCATCATTTATTCTCAGTTATTATATATCCAATCATGTACTGACACTTTCATTTAGCAGATATTCACATGAAGCCTTCCATGTAACAGATACTGATGTTAGCACTGGGGATTCATAAAACAGGAGAAATAACTTTTGTAATATGCATTCTGAATGGTATCTTATATCATAAAGCCAAGGGCATCTCTGGCAATGAGCATATCAATTGCCAAGTTTCTGAGATGAGAGATAGCTTGGTTTAGGAGAGAAAAAAAGGAAACCATTGTGCCTAGAGCTTCCTTACCAAGTGGTGAGGGCTGTGTCCAAATGGGAAGTGCCGGAGCAGGAAGGGTCCTGTGAAAAGTAGAAAACGCTGGAGGATTTTCAAAGGGAATTTTATAATAAGTAGGAAATGGAGTTTAATAGGGATTACTATAGCTCATGATGGAAAACAGATTACGTGAAGTAAGAATGGAAGCAGAGTGACCAGTTAATATAACAGTTAAGAAATATGCATAATTCTCAGGTTAATGCAGCTGTGGTTTCCACTGCACGGTGGATCTTTCATTGAGATAAAGCTCTAAAGACTGTTTTCTCCTATATTAGGGGCATAGAATATGGTAAAGAATAAAAATAGTCTGACTGATCCCCTTCACACTCTAATGATGAAATGAAGCAAAAAGATAAACAAGAAAAGCATTTTTAAAAAGAGAAAGTCAATTAGCAATCTTATTTCTGTTCCTCCTATTAATGTTTTTCTTTAGTAATGTGATATACTTTTATTCTCTTTCTTGAGATGTTAAATTCTGGCATCTCAAATATGATTGGGATACTTTTGCGGAAAACTGCCTGGGTTCCCCCAGGAGATCCACTGTCTGTTTCAAAGAAGTGTTTTTCAAACTTTTACAGGTATGAGGATCTTACATGAGAGAGGGCACTATGCATCTGTCTTGCTGGACCTCACATCTAGAGTTTCTGATCCACACGGCATGCAAAGGAGCCCACAAATCTGTATTTCTAAAAAGTTCCCAATGAGGCTGATGCTCCTGCTCAGGAGACACATGTGAGTGCCACAGTTTGAAAGTCATGTGAATCCATCTGAAACTTTACACTGGGAAGGATTGCCTAATGAGGGTCTCTATGTCTTGTTATTAATATACAAACAAATAATCAAGGACAATGGTATTTCAGATCTGGAAATTATATTTGGCCATCATTCTAGCTTTATCTAGTTCTTAGTTTCTTCTAATAATATAATATAATAATACTATAATATACATAGTAACATATTATATTACAATAATACGATATTATAATACAATACACAAATAGTATAATAAACTAAATCAATGTAGTTTAATGATATGTTATTAGTAGTTCATTTTTAATATAGGGTATTGAAGATATATGTTTGGACACTTTCTGAAGTCCAGACAGAAAAAATAAAGGAAAGAGAAAAATAAAGGAAGAGGAGAAGAAGAAGAAAAGGAGGAGAAGGGAGAAGCAGAGGAGGAAGGAGAAAGAGAAAGAAAGAAAAAGAGAGGAAGTGAAGGAAGAGGAGGTGCACACTTGGTTTTACTTATTGGTTGGAGGCAGATGAATATTGCAACGAATTCTGTTCTACAAGGTATGCTTTCTTTCTCACTGAGAACTTGTCTCCATGACATTTTCCACTGATAATTTAATACATTTTTAAAATACATGAAATTCAATATGTTAATATTGATATTTAGTATATTGATAATTTAATATATTTTTGGCCAAAATTGACCTACTATTATAGAAACAAGAGTTGAATTTAGTATTTCTTTATTTTAAATGTCTTGCTACTAAATTACAGTAAGATCATTAGCTTCAGTTTTTCAACTTATAGTTTTATAAACTGGAAAAATTACCTACCTCATTGAGTTACTGTAAGGGCAAAACTAGATAAGATATGCAAAGTGTTCAATATCATATACAACCCTCAGAACTTTTTATCTAAGTTATATTAAGGTATTTTTTGTATAAAGAAGACAAAGATAAACTCTAATGGATTGACTACTGTCCCACAAAATACATGCCCTTGTGAAAGCTCAGATTATAGCCCTATTTGAAAATAGGATCTTGAGAATGTAATTAATGAATAATTCTGAAGATGATATTATTCATTCCCTTTACTCTTCTTATATAGGGCAACCCCTTATGAGGAGAGGATACAGTGTTATGTAGAGAAGGGGGTGAAGTGAAGATGAAGACTAAGATTAGAATAAGACTGAGATTATAAGCCAAAGAAATATGGAATTTCTTGTGGAT
The DNA here is from genome assembly GCA_028533165.1 of Leontopithecus rosalia. Taxonomy (NCBI): domain Eukaryota; kingdom Metazoa; phylum Chordata; class Mammalia; order Primates; family Cebidae; genus Leontopithecus; species Leontopithecus rosalia. The sequence continues at coordinate 98,135,006 of CM052658.1, forward strand.
ACCAGAAGCTGGAAGAGGCAAGGAGGACATTTTTCCTAAAGACTTCAGTGGAAGCATGGCTCTGCTGGCACCTTGAATTCAGATTTCTAATATTTGGAACTAGAAAAGAATAAATCTCTGTTGTTTTAAGACATTAAATTTGTGGCAATTTATTAGGGCTGCCCTAAGAAATGGATGCACATACTAGTTACCTCTGTTTCTGTCAGTTTTACCTTTTTTTTCTTTTTCTTTAGTTCATGTCTTTTATTAACTCAGTTACTTGTCTTCTGGTTTGTTGAAGCAGTAAGTCAGACAACATTTGCCACAATAATGTCTGTCAAGGTGGCTTGCCATAAACACTCCAGCACCACATTCATCAGAAGGACATTCTCAACGAAGGCGACTAATTTTGCCATTCTCATCCACCTTATAATATTTCAGGACAGCCAGCTTAACCTTCTTTCTCTTGTGCTTATTCTTCTTGGGAGTGGTTTAAGACTTCTTCTTCCTTTTCTTAGCACCACCACGATGTCTCAACACAAGATGAAGAGTAGACTCCTTCTGAATGTTGTAGTCAGACAAAGTACATCCATCTTCCAGTTGCTTGCCAGCAAAGATCAGTCTTTGCTGATCAGGAGGAATTCCTTCCTTATCCTGGATCTTGGCCTTTACATTTTCTATTGCATCCAAGGGTTCAACCTCGAGGGTGATGGTCTTCCCTGTAAGGGTTTTCACGAAAATCTGCATTTTGGGGTGGCCCCACGTGAGGCGCAGATGGCAGATCGAAAAGGAAGAATCAGTTTTACATTTTTAGTTGGTGTCATATTCCATTTCTGCCTTCACTTTCTGACCCAGAGTGGATGGTGTTAGATTCCTGTGGCTATTGTAATAAATCACCACATGCTTGGTGGATTAAGACAATGTTCATTTTTCTTACAGATTTTGAGATCAAGAGTCTGAAATCAAATTTACTGGGCTAAAATCAAGGCATTTCCGGGACTGTATTTCTTCTGGAGGCCGTAGGGGAAAGTATTTTCTTTTTTCTTTCTCAACTTTTCTAGGTCACCTGCTTTTCTTGGCTCATGGCTCCTTCCTTCCTTCCTTCAATCTGTTGCTTCTGTCATCACATCTCCTACTTTTGTATCAAACTTTCCTTTGTGTCCATATTACAAGAATATTGTGATTCAGGTTCAAGAAGCTAATCAGGATAATTTCTCCATCTCAAAATCCTTACCTTGGTCACAATACAAGGTCCACAGGTACTAGGCCTTAGGACATGGATGTCTTTGGGGGCCATTATTCAGCTTACCACAGAGGCTAACATTTTAAACTTTAAATTTGGGTCCTCTTTTAGACACTTACTTATGTTCATTCTATTCTCTTAATTATATAAAATGCCAATATCCTAACCTGTTAACCTGCAAAAACGGATGAGAAACTGAATCAATGAAACAGATAACAAACAGTATTTAAATACATAAGCAAGGCACTGCATTCACTAAGCTCCACTTACTTTAACCACAGATTAAACAGAGTCCACGAGACATGAGCCCAGATGACTCCCCAGGACCTTAAGGCAATGAGACGAAGATAAATATTTGTACCAAAATCAGCCCACAGTGATGGTCTAGGAGCTCCCTATGAACTAATCCAAAAATTGTTTTGGAAAATGATGATTGCTAACATAAAGATCTTCAACGAAATTAATCTGAAAAAAAAGTAAAAGGTGAAATAAAAATCTGTTCTGAATTAAGAAGCAAAAATGTAATCAACTATATCAGACTATTTGAGGAAATGTAGATAAAGAGAAGAAGGAAGATAACCCTAGAGTTTTGAAATCTTGAGGTGAGGGGCCTTTTCAGGGCTATGACCACCAATTTTATCATTTATTGATATTAACCTATTAGAGTATACTTTTTCAAAGAAGAACACATGAGATTTTCACAGCCCAGCGCTACTAAGTATGAAAACTACATAATAAACTTTCCAAGTTTGAGTTTTATAACTGCAGTTAGTTTTCAACAGTCTGGGCTCCCTTTCTTGACCTTGTATATCAGAGATAAAATGCTGACCAGTCTGATACAGTCCAGCGCTTGCCCTTCCTATAGAAACTACATGGGCTGCAACATGTCTGTGTGAACCCAAGTGATGGCTTCAGAGTTAGGTTTTGTTTGTTTTCAGTCTTTCATATATGTATGGATACATTAAAATTAGTATGGATTATTTCTATAAATAATTATAAACCATTACTTATTTTATGTAGAATAAAAGGCAGAAAACTTGCGGCAGATCTGTGTGAGGGCTGCCATGTGCTTCTCAAATATAGCCTTGGCCTTGCAGTACTCACGAGGCACAGTCTTTTATTTTGCTTTCTCATTTGCTTTTCTTTGGGTTGCTCCCTTTTCTATGTTTCAAAGTTCCTTCTGCATGTACAAAAGTATTTCATATTAGTTTATGTATCTGGAGAAAGAAATAAACACACTATTTTTAACTCAAAGTTATTGTAAAGTTACTAAGATGAACATCCTGTATGCACTAGCTATTCTCGTGGTTTCAGTGATTTTTTTAATCCTCTGCTGTTGCTCCTTGAAGTGGAAAGTGATTATGATGTTGTCAATATTCTAGCAATAGGATTTCGCAAGACTATATCCATGAATGATAACTGAGTGATAAAGAGCCATGCAAATGACCACTTAGAAGAGTGATTTCCTGGCCTAAATGAAGGGATTGGAGTGTTCCAGGCAGGTGGGCCATCTTACTAATGTTCAGGGGTTCTGGTGGACTCCCATAAGGGATCAGAGCATTTCTCAATCACTACTCCGCTAAATGGGAGCACATTTATATAAAACGGAGGTGTAAAGCTTATGCCAACGTGGGCATTCTTCCCCTGTGTAGAAGCTAAGAGCCCACATAAATCATGAAGGAGGCAGAAGAAAACAGCACTTCATGTCTTCTATTTTCAGTAGGTAGGATTGTTTTTCTTAGACAACTTGGTAGGAAACAAGGTTAGAGGGGATGTCTTCTGACAGTCACCTAGGAAACAAGATTTCTGTTGTGTCACTCCACTGTTGTAGATTTGCATACACTGTATCGTGCTTGTCATATAAAAATATGAAGACAAATATTAAAGAATTATACCTAAATTATACCTTTCATTGGTATGTATATGTGATTTTCTTTTTATCTCTGTTGCCATGTTTTCTAGCTTCAAATAAATAAGAAAATTAATTGGATAAATTATTTTTTAATGAGATAAAATAGCAGATAAATGGGAAATCCTAGAGAGCTTTAACATCGATAGTGCTTGTCAAATAAAGGTGATATTGAACTTGTGCATATTAATCTTGACCTTAAAGGTTTCCAAACATCTGACTTGCCACTTGATACATTTGTATTTTTCAAGTATTTGTGAGTAGATCTATGTGACTAGAAAGCTCAAACATCACTTCCTGGGCTAAACTTCAATGCTTGACCCGCAAAGATACCCTCCATCTCTGCTTGCTGTCACTCCATCTCATTTAATGGCCCCACTGTTACCAGAATCTGCTGAGCCATGTTTGGTGCTTCATCTTTCTCTTATTCCTCTTCCCTATTCTTTCCTCTTGAATCAATTCTATGTATAAAGTATCCCTCATTTATCATTTTATGTCCATCTCTATTGCCATCTTGTTAGTATAGACACAAGCATCCTTTTTTTTTTTTTGAGACAGAGTTTCACCCAGACTGGAGTGCAATGGCATGATCTCGGCTTACTGCAACCTCCACCTCCCGGGTTCAAGCAATTCTCCTGCCTCAGCCTCCCGAGTAGCTGGTACTACACCACCATGCCTAGCTAATTTTTGTATTTTTAGTAGAGAAGGGGTTTCACCTTGTTGACCAGGAGGGTCTCAATCTCTTGACCTCGTGATCCACCCGCCTCGGCCTCCCAAAGTGCTGGGATTACAGGCGTGAGCCACCTCACCCGGCCCGCATCTTTCTTTTAGACTGCTGATCTTCCAGTTCCCACTAGTGTTCTCCCCTCTATGCAGAGGCAAGAATGATGTTTAAAATTAGACAGTCATGTCACATTTATTTAAGTTATTTCATTGACTTCTATTTCTGTGCACTTGAATTAAATTTTGGCCTTTTAGGAATACATGGCAAACCCTGGGTATGATTGTCCTCCTGCATTTTCAATCTCAGCTTGGATCATTATCCTCTTTGTTCATATCACTCCAACCATGAGAAACATTAAGGAAAAATAATGCAAGATACCTTAAAAAGAAGAGATTCTATCATGAAGAAGTCAGGCTGGAGCTGATTATATAGAGTTGCTTTTTTTTTTTTTCCCAGGCAGCTAACAGTTCTTGGGAATAGTTCCTATCCAAAATAGTTGAAGAGTGGACATCTATTTAGACATGTTTATGCCAGTAAATGGGCTGTCCCAACTTATCCAAACTCAGTTGATTGTTGAGGTAACAGTGATTACAGTTTGTCATCTCAGGTCATAACCGGCTAGAGACAGAAATGTCTTGGCAGCTGAGGTCCCCATGGACGGACTTTACTAGCTACAGGTTGCTGGCAGTTGGAGTCAGACCAGCTAGGAATGTCAGCTATATCTTGCCTCTGCCTCCCATCCTTAGTCAGAGGTATGGAAACAGTAGCCTATACTTATGTCACAGAAATGGAAACTCATTAGCATTTACGAGTGCAAGAGAAGCATGGAACTTGGAGGGCAAATTGAAAAAAACTCATATTATACCTCCACTATATATCATAGAATGAAGTAAAATATTTTGAAATTAATTTATCTTTCACTTTATGCTTAAAATTAATTTCTGTTATAAGTATCTTTGATTGTTTATTGCTGTTTGCTGCTAACTCAAAACACAATGTAAACATAGTTGAAGAAACTCCAGGAGAAAATAAATAACCTTCAGAAGCTATGGGAAGAAACTGTAGGATATTGGTTATGACTGAGTTAGAGTAAGTTAGAAGAAAAATATTTCAGATCATATGTAAGAAGAAAGCCATCTGAGAAACATAACAGATAAGTCTGGAGAATTAATGTCACAAATGAAACTACTTCTATGGTGCCATTTAATCTATGCATTTGTCAACAAAGCACCATTCTTTTTTCTTGCTGGGTGATGTGGAGACAAGACTCAATTTTATTATCCTTATTTTATTAATAACAATTAGAATGTTAGTTCATTATCAAAATAAAACTTCTTAGAAGCTTACACTGAACATGTAGATTATTTTTATTTGGGAAACAGTTATGTAATGAAAGCACATTTTGAAAACAGAAACAAAATATATTTGTAAGGTAAACTGCAATTTTCCAACTTTCTCACAGACCAAAGGTGCATAACTTCATTTGCTGAGTGTAAATATGTCCATTACTTTACAGTTGCAATACAGTAACACAGATATGAATGGAAACATGAATAAGTAGGTTTGAGTTACAATCTCTTGGATATACATATTCCCAACTGGATTAACCCATGTCCCCCAGTTTAACCAAGAAGCCATCAAGGGATATGACATGAATTTAGAGTTCATGTTAATTTCTTTGGAGTCTTAAATTCCCTTTTTTTTTTAATGAACTTACCTTTAAGTTGATGTTCCTAATCTTACATTATGTTTAATCTTTAACAGTAAATTAGCAAAGTCTTAGTTTTTTCTTATCCTCATTTTGTTTTGTTTGCCTGAGGTGCATGCATAGGTTTTAAGTGCAGTAGCAAGTGTTCTGTCCCTTTACAGGGTTTTAAATTGTATTATGTGATGACAACCATCTGCTCAGAGTCTCATTTATCTTTTCCATGGAAGCAACTTGAAATTAAAATCGACACTAATGCTGTTCTGCAGGCACTTCCACAGAAAGCAAAGTGGAGTACATCTTTGCTGATGGAAAATAGAGTATCTTAATACTTAATACTTCTGTACTTAATTAGAATGTTATATAGTATGCTCTGTAAAAGTAAAGTGATGCTGCAAAGCACAGAGCTAATCAAGGAAATGGTATGGGTAGTTCAGCAAACCTCCTCTCCATTGCACAACAGAAAACAGAAAATGTTCGTTTCTAGAGTTCTCAGAACAATATAGAAGCCACTTAGGATTGCAATGTTGGAAACACAAATTGACTAATCTAATTAATTACTTTTATTAGTAAGGGAATTCAAATAAATGATTTCTTTCAACATCACTAAAAGCTATGTGATAACAACAACACTGTATTTGAATTCAGAATGACGGTTTTTCACCTCCTACCCTGTGGCCTCTTAGCCTATATAACTGAGAAAATATGTATCCATCTGTGCTCTGTCAAATGGGGGTTGTTTAGAAAATCAGATAATGCAGTGTGTTAAAGTTTATTTAGCAAAAAAATCAAATGAGACAACATTTTAAGAACAATTCTGGCGTTGGGAATGCACAACATCAGCATTTCCCTTTTGGTCCTGCAGTACTCCCTTGGTAATGGACTCTGAGTCACCTTTAAGGAACCTGAAAGCTGGGCAGAAGTTGACACCCCCAGAAATTGAAACGTGATACGGAAAAGGGCTTTGAAAATATATGAATCATTATACAATTACTGTATATTGTTAAAATTAAGTGTTGCTACTCGTTAATGTGTGTTTGTAAAGTTTAGTTTTGGAGGAAGAGCAAGAGGTTCTGGCGCAGGTTAGCAGATGGATGCTGTGCTTGGCCACATAGTTGTTCTCTGAACAATCAAGGTTTCTTGTCCCACTGCTGCCAGACAGAAGAACTCCATGGTTATAGCTGTCTTCCCCTCTGGGAATTTGCCTAATAATTTGACTTGCTCCTAGGCCAGTTCTTCTCCAGTGACTAGTCAATACAGGGTATGATGTCTGGTCCTTGCATGCCAGTCCTGGACATACTTAAAGTCTGATTCCTGCCACAGAATTTTCCGTATAATCAGCCATTTCCTCCTTTGCAGCATAATTCCACTTTTATGTATCCCTCTGCTCAATGCTGCTATTCTCATCCCACCCAGGGTTGTTTCCTGGAAATCTTTCCCAATGAACCTATTGTATGCCACACTTTGTCTCAGAGTGTATTTCCAGGTGGTGATTCTAAAACATTTTGTTCCAAGAGCAACCATAGGAATAAAACCCCAAAATAGGATTTTAGATTTGTGTAACCCACTGGCTAACTGGTCCTCCTTGCTGGTGGTACATAAAGTACTGATAGCCCTTGAGATGCTGTCGAGAAATACAGGAAAGTAGTTCTTGTAAATATTATGGAATCGTGTATCTGTTGTTGTGTGTTATTGACATGGGAGAAATGAGTAAGACTGAGGGTAGTCATCAATTTAAGGCCTCCTTGGAATCTTTAAAAGGTTTTTTTTCTTCAGCAAGAGTGAAAAATAAGCAGAGTGTCAAATGCAGGACTTAATTAAAAGGATAGGTGAGCTCCAAAGAAGGTTGAATTCTCACCCCAGAAAATTCCCTACATGGAGTTGAAGGCTGCGAGTTGAAAGGAATATAACCCAACAAGTGTGGGTGTGATATCTGGATTCGCATACTTGAAGACCTGGAAATTCTCAATATGGTCTGAAATTGTGGGTCCTGCAGAAGTAGCTCACTCCTCTCAGTTAAATGCTGGTGCTTCTGCTTCCTTGCAGACAATGATGAGACTTCTGCCTTACAAGACATCCAGCATCTCATGCAGCATCTACTGCCAACTCAGCTTCTGCCCACTAGATCTATAACTAATTCAGCCAGGGAAGTGCTGTGTTGCTAAGGGAATAGAAAGAATTAACAGTATAGGAGACACAGGATCCAGCTAACATGTACCATCAATAGTCACACAGTTATGAAACTTGATCTTGATAATGGTGTAACCAAAGCAGACAATACGCATTTAGATAAGGGAGAATTTATCAAAAGAGCAGGAGGACAAATATGACTCTTTAACATATTTACCAAGAATCCTAAGTGTTCCTACAGGCTAGGGTGGCTCTTGGAATCTTGTACAAATAAGAACCCCACTTAAATAAAGTGGAAATGTTAAGAACTTCCAGGAAAAAAATAAAGAGCAAAGGAATCAAAAGACAGGAAGTTGGCCCTGCTAGATTATCTTTTTTATGTAAGTTTGAAAATCCCACAGTGGACTATGCTCCATGGGAGATTCTAGAGAACATACTTTTTGTAAGAAATGCTGTGCTGAGAACAGTACCATTCTTTTTGAGAAGTTTCATGGTTACTGATTTCCTTAGGCTGGTATAATGGAGGGAGATAGTATCACGGGACTGGGCTCTCTGTAACACTAGGCACACCACCACCTTAAAATAATAGGGGCCAGGGTGCAGAGCTTAATGGTAGGTAGCAAGGTGAAAAACAACTTTCATAATGAAAGACAAGGTCTGAGTGAAAGTCAGGGGTTGCTGACCTAAAGAAAATTACAGATATATTTAATAAAACATGGTGCACTTAAGGATAAGCTCGATGGGCAGTCAAGAGAAGTAATGCTTAAATCATGCAATAAAAATTAAATCAGGGAAGGGCATTTTCAGCCTCAACAGGTAGAGTTTGGAAGTTTTCTCTCTTATCTTCACATCAACAACAACAAAAAACAGAACAAAAGTCAAAAGTCAACAACTTCTCTTAGTTCCATTAGATAATTGAAGTCACTGGGCAAGTTTCCACTTGAAAAACTCAAGATACAGTTAAATGCAAAGAATCACAGCTATACTCTCAGCTTGCCAGGAACAGAAGATGTTGGAGCTAGTGACAAACTGCTAAGAATACTTAAGCGACAATTTGGATAAATGCTGGAGGCTGAGTGTGGGCTGGTTTCATCATTCCTGTCTTTTCTGTTTGTTTGTTTGTGTGTTTGTTGTTGTTGTTGTTGTTGTTTTTTGAGATGGAGTTTTACTCTTGTTACCCAGGCCGGAGTGCAATGGCGTGTTCTCTGCTCACCACAACCTCCACCTCCTGGGTTCAGGCAATTCTCCTGCCTCAGCCTCCCGAGTAGCTGGGATTACAAGCACATGCCACCATGCCCAGCTAATTTTTTGTATCTTTAGTAGAGACGGGGTTTCACCATGTTGACCAGGATGGTCTCGATCTCTTGACCTCGTGATCCACCCGCCTCGGCCTCCCAAAGTGCTGGGATTACAGGCGTGAGCCACCATGCCCAGCCCATTCCTGTCTCTTGAGAGTTCAGTATCCTCTAGAGAAAACCATTCTGTACCAGCAACTTTTCTGCTATGAATACAAATAATACTAAATTTAATTCTTCTAACCTTTTGTTTCATACAAGAAGAGAAGAAAATAAAGCTTAGAAATGTTTTGAAAAGTCATAGGCCAGGGACTGAAGCCCACTTTAAAAATGTGATTTAATCTCTAGGTGACAGATTGAGACTCCATATCAAAATAATAGTAATAATAATGATCTTATAAAACAATTCCTCTTGCAGCATGTTACCATCACATTGAATTTGCTCTAGCATAATAACAGTATTGTCTTTGGGTTTCCCTATGAACTACTTCTTATATAGAGTCAGTGCCTACTACTTCTATTACTGTGTCTACTGCATGTTAAATAGAGTCACTTAGCTATAACTAAGAGAGCTGCAAGACACAGACTCTATTTAAAAATAGTTCAGAGAAAAATCCGAAGACAACACTGGAGAAAAAAATAAATAAAACAAGAAAACTAGGATAAACTAAAGCCTCTGGTATCTAAAATTTCTGCAAACGTTAAAAAGCGAAACTCCCAGCCAGATTAACATAAAACCTTCACTATAATTCTACATATTTAAAGACCAAATTACCTGATGCATCATGTGTACTTTCAAAAAAAAAATTACCAAGCATGAAACAGGCAGGGAAAAAAGCAGTCTGAAGTAACAAAGCAACTATCATAAATGGATTCAAACATGATCAGATTGGGAAATTAAAATTACTATGATAATATATTAAATGCTCTAAAATAAAAAATAGACAACATGCCAGAACAGATAGGCAATTTACCTACTGATCTATTCTCTTGACTCAGAGAAAATCAAGAAGGATAAACACCAAAAACCACTTCTATCTAGTTGTATATATAAATGTAGAAAACCAAATTATACTTTGGCTATTTGGGGTCTTTTGTAATTCCATATATATTTTAGAATTTTCAAAAATCTCTGTGAAAAAATATAATCGTAGTTTTGATAGAGAATGTATGGAATTTACACAAATATTTGAGTAGTGTGGACATTTTGACCACATTAATTCTTCCAATCTATAAAACAAGGAACATGTTTCTATTTATTTGCATCTTCTTTAATTTTTTCATCAGTATTTTATAATTTTCAGTGTATGGATCATTCATTAATAATAAATACAATTATATATTAAATAAATTATTTATCTATTTATTAAATAAATTTAACATCCTCGATTAAATTTATTCCTAAATATTTATTCCTTTTGAAGCTATTGTATATGGGGTTGGTTTTCTGATTTCTTTTGTAACAGACTATTGTTAATGCAAAGAAATGCAACTTATTTTTGTATGTTTACTTAGTATGCTGTAATTACCTGTACTGGATTCACTAATTATAACAGGTATTTTTAATTTATGTATGTGTGTGTGCATGTGTGTGTGTGTGTTCGTGTGTGTGTAGACTATAGAATCACGTCTGCCAACCAGAGTAATTTTACTTCTTCTTTTCTGATTTAAATGTCTTTATTTTTCTCATCTAATTTCTCTTGCCAGTACTTCTAGTACTACATTTTAACAGAAGTGTCAAGAGTGGATATCTTTGCTTTGTACCAGATATTAGAAGGAAAACTTTGTTTTTCTTCATTAATTATGAGGTTAACCATGTGCTTTTTAATAAATTATGTGGCGAAAATTTATTTCTATACCAATTACATTGATAGATTTTACTACAAAAAGATGTTGAACTTTGATCAAATGCCTTTTCTCCATCTAATATTCATATAATTTTTGTCTTTTATTCTGTTAATATGGTATATCACATTAATTAATTTGTAAATGCTAAACAATCCTATATCCCAGGGATAAATTTTACTTGGTCATGGTGTGTTATATTTTTGATGAACAGTGTTTTCTAGTATTTTATTGAAGGTTTTTGCACTTATCTCTATCAGAGATGTTGGCCTAAAGCTTTCTCTTCTTGTGGTATCTTTGTCTTGCTTTGGTATCAGGGCAATGCTGGACTCATAAAATGAGTCTGAAAGTATTCATTCTAATTTTATTATTTGGAAGAGATTAAGAAGGGTTGGTGTCAATTCCTCTTTGAATATTTAGTAGAATTCTCCAAACGAAGCAATCTAGTCCAGGGCTTTTCCTCAGGGTTGGTGTCAATTCCTCTTTGAATATTTAGTAGAATTCTCCAAATGAAGCAATCTTGTCCAGGGCTTTTCCTCACTGAAAGGTTTTTAAAATTATTACTTCAGTCACTTTATTTGTTACTGCTCTGTTCAAGCTTTCTATTTTATCTTGATTCAATTTTGGTAGATTGTATTTTTCTAAAACTTTATTTTCTGTAGTTTATCTAATTTATTGTCATATAATTGTTTATATTAGTCCCATATATTCCATTTTATTCTCGAGGCAACCATTATAAAGTATTTTATTTCATTTCCGATTTGAGTTTTCTTTCTTTTCTTTTTAATATAGCTAATTACTTATCAGCTTTTCTTATTTAAAAAAACTCAGTTTTATTCATTTTTAATAGCATTTGTATTCTTTTTTTACTGTCTCTGCTCTAATTTTTTGTATGGCCTTCCTTTTGCTTACTTTGGGGTTAGTTCAATCTTTTTGTTCTAGTTTCTTGAAGTATAAAGTTATGTTGTTTGACACCTTCCTTCTTTTTGATGTAGGTATTTATTGCTAAAAACTTCACTCTTAGAACAGCTTTTGCTGCATCTCATAAATTTTTGCAAGTTGTGAAGAAAATTCTGCAAAAAGCCAAAACAAAAAAGTTTACCTCAGAGTAATAAGGAAAAGAATGACATTGGTCTGCATGTTGGACTTCAGAAACCCATGCTAAATGACTGAGTAAAGTCAGACATTTAAGTTGAGCAACAGCAACAAATTCATTGTTCTGCCTCCACTGAAATTGTCTTTCAAAGGCATAAAATATATAAACACTTTCACAGATGAACAAAAATTGGATAATTTGTTGCCAGATAATGTTAATAGAATTTCTTTAGAGAGAAAGAAAATGACATAAATTATAAACTTGAATACAAATAAAGAAAAAACAATCCAAGGAGAAATAAATGAAAATAAATAAAAGATTTAATTAATCTAATAGATAGCTGGGAAAAATAATAGCAGCAATATATTGGGTGATTATAGCATGTGGATAAGTTAAATGAATGACAGCAGTGTCATAAATGATAGCAGGAAAGACAGAAATATTCTGTTATGTGGCACCTGCATTACTTAATGTAGAACAGTTCTCCCAGTTGCCTTAGATCAACTCATATATTCCCCTTTCCTCCCATGTAGTTCTCAAGAATAACTGTAGAATGTGCTAGGAAAGAAACATCCTGAGTTGAGGAGCTGGTCAGAATAGCCCAGGCTCTGCTTCTGTCTCTTTTAGAACAAGGAGGTCCTTCAACACTTGAATGCAGTGTATCCTGTGTACTCTGAGGTACAAAAGTCATGTAAATCTGCTTCCTGAGGTCACTCAGCATCAGCGCAAGTGCGACATGCATAGAAAAGATTGCATCTGCCCTGCGCAGCTTTACTGAGCCTTAGGGGACAGACTGACATGAAACCATAGGCTTCTACCATTTCTTGTTACCTATTTGTAAGTAGCAAACCCACTTCATGCAAGTTGTGTGTGTGAGTGCTCTGTTTCACTAAACTTAGGTGAGTAGTAGACATTCCAAGATGCAGAGGACCGAAGTGGTAACTCCTGCAGGGTTGACCAGCTTTGTACACACGAAGGGGTATAATGTTATTTGAAAATAAATTTAGATTCATTCTAACTGCACATTGCAACATATAAAGAAACACTTTAAAATGAAATATATTTGATATTAAAGAAAAAAATGAAAAATAGAAACATAAAAAATGCTCCTTTAAAGCCAGGTAATACATATATGCAAACAATGGAACGTTATTTGACCTTAAAAAGGGAAGAGGATTCTGACACATGCTACACCATGAATGAACTTTGTAGAGTTTATGCCAAGTGAAATAATACAGTGGAATCAGACAAATATATGATTCCACTTCTTTGAGGTACTTAGATTTGTCACATTCATAGAGACAGAAAGTAGACTGGTGGTTGCCAAAAACTAGGAAGAGTAAGGTAGGGAAAGTTATTGTATGATAGGTTGAAAGTTTCAGTTTTTTTGTTTTTTGTTTTTTGGTTTTTTTTTTTGAGACGGAGTTTCATTCTTGTTACCCAGGCTGGAGTGCAATGGCGCGATCTCGGCTCACCGCAACCTCCGCCTCCTGAGTTCAGGCAGTTCTCCTGCCTCAGCCTCCTGAGTAGCTGGGATTACAGGCACGCATCACCATGCCCAGCTAATTTTTTGTATTTTTAGTAGAGACAGGGTTTCACCATGTTAGGATGGTCTCGATTTCTTGACCTTGTGATCCACCCGCCTCGGCTTCCCAAAGTGCTGGGATTACAGGCATGAAAGTTTCAGTATTTTAAAATGAAAAGAGTCCTGGAGATGGATGGAGGTGATGGTTGCACAAGAGTGGGAATGTACTTAATACCACAGAACTGTACGCTTAAATATGGCTAAAATGGTAAATTCTATGTTATGTGTGTTTTTAAACAACCCCCCAAAAAACCATATAAGACTGAGAAAAAGGAAGTTAGAAATATTTAAATCTAAATATATTATGGTGATATGGCTGAAAATACATAATATAAACATGTTTTATTACATATATATATATATATGGCTGAAAAAAGAGAAAAAAAATAAAAAATTGCAGCAAATAGACCACATTTATAAACATCAGAGACACAGATCCGTTTTTAATCACTTTATGAGTGAATGGTCCAAATAAACAAAATAAGACACAAACTGTCAGAGCTGACAACAAAATCATGAACTATCTTTGCATTGTCTACAAGAAACCCACTTTTAAGATGAACACCCAGGTATATTAAATGTAAGGAATGGAAAAAGATAGGCCTTGTTAATCCTAATAAAGATGGAGTTACTGAAGTTATATTATTTAGGGGAGATTAAGCTGTTAATAATAGTCTTCCTATATTCTCTTGATGACCATCATATCAGTCATGATGACCCTCATGTATTGTGAGTTCATTCTTTCTATTTCTGATCGACGCTCTGTTTTATGGATGGATAGCAAATTCTGCAACAAAGCAATATATGTTTTCATACAATTTACCATTACATTCCAGACTGTTCGATGAAACCCACATAGTTTATAAAATAGATGGTGCCAAATTCCCAAAACTCAAAAACGTCGATCTTAGACATATTAAAACCATGGTACTCTAATAAAAATTTTAATTGTTATGCATGTTAAGTATAACTTTATACACTTAAGAAGTACATAAATGCTACAACAAATATGCTCATTATTGTGAAAAACCCTAATATTTAAAAAATAAATATTGTGTTATTTACTCATCGAAGTGATCATTAGAATGTTTTCAGCTTATAAGTTTTTGCAAAGTGGTTGAATAAAGGTACTCTGAAGTCAGATGGAGAATTGTAATACCAAATGAGGAAGGGTACTACAGCTCATGAGACGTGGTGAACTGAGGCAGCAGTTCTTATTTTTTATGCTGTTCTGAATTTTTCTTCTTCTATTTATTTTGGTTTTAATTTGTTCTTTTTCTAAATTAATTTCTTAAGGTGGAATCTGAGTTAGTTGAATTAATATGCCTTCCTATCTAATTACACAGTTAGTGCTACAAAGTTCTCCAAATGCTGCTTTGGGCATATTCCAAGGATTACGGTAATTTGTGTTTTCATTTTAGTTCAGTTAGAAAAACTTTTTCATTTACCTTTAGTTTCTTCTTTTATCCAGAGTTATTTAGGAGTATCCTATTCAGTTTCAAATATTTGGAGTTTGCCAAATTTTTAAATTCAATTGTGATCAGAGAACGTGCTTTCCATTACCTAAATGTATTTAAATGTAATAATATTTATTATTCATATATAAAACTTGCATACAGTTATGGGGTACATGTGACATTTTTATATGCATGCATATAATGTGTAATAATCAAATCAGGATATTTATCCACTGTCTCAAAAATTTATCATTCCTGTGTATTGGGAACATTTCAAATCTTCTTTTCTAGCTATTTTGAAATATATAATAAATTATTGTTAACTATAGGTACGCTACTGTACTATTGAACACTGGAATTTATTCCTGTTAGCTAATCTTATTTTTGTGCACATTAACCATTTGCTCTTTACTCCTTCCTCCCCACTACCCTTCCCAGCCTCTCGTAACTACCAATCTACTCTCTACCTCCATGAAATCCACCTATTTTAGTTTCCATAGATCAGTGAGAACATGTGATTCCTGTTTATCTGTGCCAGGTTTGTTTCACTTAACGTGACTTCTAGTTTTATCCATGTTGCTGCAATTGATTTTATTCCATTTTATGATAGAATAATATTTCATTATAACTATAAACATTTATGTCATAAATATATATTATATGTAACACACAGAATGTTTTATATATACATATAATATATATATATATATATATATATATATATAATATTTTCTTTATCCATTTATCTGTTGATGTACACTAAGGTTGATTCCATACCTTGGCTCTTATGAATGTTGCTCCAATAAACGTGAGAGTGCAGATATTTCTTCATTATAGTGGTTTATTTTCTCTTGGGTATATACTCAACAGTGGGATTGCTGAACCATATGGTAGTTCTATTTTCCATTTATTGAGGAACTTTCATACCATTTTTCATAGTAGCTCTGCTAATTTACAGTCCCACTGAGAGTGCACAAGTGGTACACCTTTCCATGTCTTCTCTGGCATTTGTTCTTTTCTGTCTTTTGCTGATAGCCATTTTCACTGGTTTGGAGGAATGATCATTGTGGTTTTGATTTTCATTTCCATGATGATCAGTGATGTTGAGCATTTTTATATGCCTGATGGACATTCATATGTCTTCCTCTGATAAAGGTCTATTCAGACCATTTGCTAATTTTAAAAATCAGATATTTATTTTTGGAATTGAGTTGTTCAAGTCCCTTATATATTCTGGTTATTAATCTTGTGTCAGATGAATAGATTTCATATATTTTCTCCCATTCTGTAGGTTACCTCTTCACATTGTTGATTGTTTCCTTTGCTTTCTAATGATACTTATTTTATGGCATGTAATTTGTTCTGTCTTTGTAAATATTTTATGTTCATAGTATTTAAAAAAGTATTTTGTGCTGGTTTGAATCCAATGTTTTAGTTATGTCAGTTGGACCAGATTAATTATATTTTATTTCCTTGTTCATTTAAAAAAATCTATTATACATATACCATTAACTACTGAGAGATTGGTATTAAAATTTCCAGTTACAGTTGTAGAATTCTCTAATTCGATTTTTAATTCTGTCAGTTTTTATTATCTATATTTTGAAATTGTTACTGGGCACACAAACTATGTCTTCTTGTTGAAAAGGCCCCCTGTCATAATGAAATGTCTTTTCTTATTTCGGATGATTGCTGTTGTTTTAAATATATTTTGTTTGATATTAATATAGGAACTGCTGATTTCTTTTTTATTGTTCTAGTAAAATACTCATAACATAGAATTCATGATTTTAAACATTTGTAAATGTGCAATTCTGAGGCATGAATCACATTCACATTGTGTGACCATCACTTATCTCTATTTCCAGAAATCTTCATCTCCCCCAGCTGAGACTCTTTACCCATTAAAATAACTTTCCACTTCACTCTGACATCAACACTGGGCAACCATCATAATTTCTGTCTTCGTAAATTTAACTACTCTGTTATTGTGTATTGAGCTATTTGGGATCATATAAGTGAAATCATACAACATTTTCCCTTGTCTTATTGGTTCATTTCATTTAGCATGTCTTCAGGGTTTATCCATGTCGTTACTTGTCTTACAGCTTTTTTCGTTTTCAAGGTTAATATTCCATGGTATATATAAAACAAATTTAGTTGATTTATCCATCAGTGGACATTGTGTTGCTCACTTTTTGACTTAAAAATAGTGATGCTGAAGGTAGTTAAATATGCTATCCCCAAATCCCACTTTAGCAAAAGGATTATTTTGAGCTGAAGGCGATTGAAGAAGCTGATACAAAATAAGCTCTCCAACTTTTCTCTATTTGCCTAAAAGCAAGACATAAATTTACAAGGCTATCCCACCTTCCCTCTTTACTGGGAAGGACAAAGTTTCAGGGAAGATTACTATAGACAGATATTAGCCTGGAGTCCGCACCAGAGGAATCTACATAACAAACTTTACTATCTTTTAAGTACTCCTGGATTCCCAAATATTTACCTTTCTACAATCTACTGCTTCTAGAAACTCAAAGTCTTTTTTCTTTGTCTTGTCACTTATGGAAAATGTATTTTTCTTTGTTGAAAATGCCATCTACACTGGAATTCCAAGCCACTTATTTGAGAATTAGTCATTTCTTGGGTGTCTCTCATGTGTATATGATATGCACATATTAATGAATTTGTTTTTCACTTGTACATCTGTCTTTATCAGAGGAAGCCCAACTAAAAATTCAGAAGGTAGAGGAAAAATTATTCTTCCTCCCCTACACCATTACAAACATGGGTGTGCAAATATCTATTCAAGTTCCTGCTTATACTTCATTGGGTATATAGTCAGAAGTAAAATTGCTGCATCCTATGGTAATGCTTTTTTTAATTTTTTTAGGAATTGCCCTAATGTTTTCCACAGTGGCTCCATCAATTTATGTTTCCACTAGGAATGCATAAAAACGTCAATATTTTTCTATCCCCAAAAACGCTTGCTATTTTTTCTTATTTTTTGGATGATAGCCATCCTAATAGGTATGACCTGCTTTCTTTTTATGAGTGTTAATATGGTATACATTCTTTTAACCTTTTATTTTAACCCATTTGTATCTTTACATTTAACATGCATCTCTTGTAAGCAGGATAATTTGGGAATTGCTTTTTATCCAATCTGAATATTTTGAAATTCTGGTAATTCTATGATTTATATTTTACATAATTAATTGAATGAGCAGGTTTGTCTATTATCTTTTTATTAGTTTTATATTTTCTCTATATGTTATCCATCTCAAATGTTCTCTTTTCTGTTTTCTTTTGGATTAATTTAAAATTTTTTTATAATTTTAGTTATCTATTTTGCTAGTTATCTTTAGCTCTTTTAACAAAGTTTTTCAGTGCATGTTCAAGCAATCTATCTATTTCATGCATAGTATAAGAACTGTACAATACTGTACTTCTATTTCTCCCATGTCAAGCTTCATATTATTTTCATATGATTTACTTATATGTTACAATGCCACAACATATTTATAATTTTAATCAGTCAATTATTTATCAAAATATTTAAATTATGGAAAGAATCTTACTTATTTCCCAATTTGTATACTTCCCTTAATCTTTATTTCTTTGCATAGTTCTCTGCTTCTGTTAGGTGTATGGAATGTTTTTTCTTTTCTTTTGCCCGAGGAGTTTCGTGTAGTGCTATTGTACTGACCATACATTCTTTTAAAATGTTATGCCTAGAAAAGTCTTTATTTTAATTTCATTTTGAAAGACAGTGTCTTCATGTGTAGAGTTCTACACTCATCACTGTTTTATATAGGATATTGATGATTTTTCTCACTGTATTGATCCCAGTGAGAAATATCTTCTCATGCATATCTGTGTTTCTCTGTATGTGATGTGCTCCCCTCCCCTCAAAGCCTGGCTACTTTTAAGATTTTTTTCTCATGACTTTTGTTGCATTTTTATTATAATGCACTTTTGTGTTGTATTTGTATTTCTTTGGCTTGAGTTTTGTGGAACATTCTGAGTCTCGGTTTTTGGTTTTCATCAAATTTGGAAAATTTTCCTTCATAATTTAAAAAAAGGATTTGTCTGCCCCCCAACCCGAGAGATTCAAATCATCCGATAGTGGTCCCTTACAGCTTACCAAAGAGCTTTTCATTTTGTTTATGGTCTCTTTTTTTTTTTTTTTGGATAGTTTGTCCATGTGCCTCAGACTCACTTTTAGGGACTCCTACCATGTAAATTTGCTGTTAATCTCACCCAGGGTAATGTTTTCCCTCAGATGGTGTAGCTTTGTTCTCTGGAAGTTTGATTACCTCTTCTATCGTCCAAGTTTCCTTTTCGCTTTCTGAAGTGCGTATTTATAATAACTGTTTTAACGTCCCCCCTGCCTGCTCTCACACTTGTGACAGATTTGATTAATTTCTCTTTTATGTGTCATATGTTCCTACTCTTTTACAAGGCTGGTAATGTGTGATTTGATGACAACATTGTAAATTTCACCATTTTAGTGTTGCACAATTCTGTGTCTTTATAAATGTTCTTGAGCTTTTTTCCTAGAACACAGTTAAATCAGAAACAGTTCTATCCTTTTGGGTCTATTTTTAAGATTGCTAGGTGGGCTCAGTTTGGCATTGAGTTCAAGGTTAATGTTTCCCCATTATGGAGACAAGAACTTTCTGAATGCTCTATTCAGTGCTGTGTTGGATTCCCAATGAGGTCCCCAGGTGACAATATTTTAATGTAGCAAGAGAAGAGTGTTCAGTGCTCGTACCACAGAGCTGTATGTGCACGCCTGGGAAGATGAAGAGGCTGCTCTCAAGTGGCATCACATAAAAACATTCTTAATGTTTTTAAAAATTTGAAATTCAAACTTGTAAGAACAAAGGCCTTCTGTTGTCAGCAGTTTGAGTGTGAGTCACAAACGAGTTGTCTGGGCCACTGTATTGATGTATTAATTTACCATGAAAATTTTACTTGACAAAAGAGCGAGGATATTCACATTGTCAAGACCAGGCTGTTCTCTCCCTGTTACCAAGGTTTAGGGTAGGTTAAATGACAATTTGTTAATGTTCAGTAAGAAATAGCTGTCTATGGTGGCTCACACCTGTAATCCCAGCACTTTGGGAGGCCAAGTCTGGTGGATCACGAAGTCGAGAGATCGAGACCACCCTGGTCAACATGGTGAAACCCCGTCTCTATTAAAAATACAAAAAAATTAGCTGGGCATGGTGGCACATGCCTGTAATCCCAGTTACTCAGGAGGCTGAGGCAGGAGAATTGCCTGAACCCAGGAGATGGAGGTTGCGGTGAGCCAGGATCGCCCCATTGCACTCCAGCCTGGGTAACAAGAGAGAAACTCCATCTCAAGAAAAAAAAAAAAGAAATAGCTGTCGAGCTTCTATGACCAGTGAATTATATCCTTCCATGGGAGGACAAGTGAGTTCTAGCTAGGTGAATATATATCCACATATATGTTTTGTAATCATCTTAATATATATTATTTGAATGTGTATAACATATAATTGTAAGACCTCAGATGAATGGATTCCTTTTCCTTTCTTTTCATTCTATAGAGAGATGAATACTTTCAAGTTTATAGCCAAAACTTGCTCTTTCCTGGACATAGCCACTACCAAAATGTTTCTTCTAATCTTTGCCTTTTGTGTTTTTTGAATCCTAAAGATAACCAATCTCCCACCTTTCTGATGCATGTATTCTTTCCTTAGATAGGTTTATAGATTCATTTTAATGTATTCAATTATAAATCATTTAATCCTTCAAAGCTTTAACTATTTATTGCCTGCTAATCTACTTTGTTTAAAATTTGCAGTTTAACCCAGGAGGGCAACTATTTTTCTTCTCTTTAAAGTTCTTGAAAAACACACATTCTATCTTGGAATTAGTGACAAGAAGGACCTATTTTGTATTATGTAATTCCTTCATCATTGCTTAATTTGAGTTTGATTATCATTCAAAATACCGTTGAAAAAATTTAAGTGGTTGAATAACGAAAACAAACCACACCTGTCATTTGAAAATATAATTCTAGCAGCCTTTTGAAAGAGCAGCAGTGACATTCAAATTCTTATCTTGAATTGCATGAACATACCCCTATCAGAGTAGATATAATCCCCAAAGGCATAAGCAAGTCCCTGTAGGATCCTAGTTGAAAATATTTCATGTAAATATGTGAGTTGCTGCACCTTTGGATGACCCAGAGTAGTCTCAGGGAAAAAGCTGGGGAAGAGCTCATCAACCACTTATTCAGTAAGTCATTATTTCAACACTTTTAACTGCTATGGCTTTTACATTTCCTAACTATCAGCCTAGTGGAGGCAGATCTGGGAGACAGCAATGTCTAAGTGTGACTTCACAAAAACAATAACAATGAAACAAGATTAAGTCTTGAGAAAATATTTGTTTCATTCTATATCTTCTTTGAAGTACATTTATACAACGTAATGGGATCTTCTCATATAAGACTAATGCTTTTCATGATATTATTGGATTATTTAAGCTACAGTACATTCATCATTATACAGAGCTTAAAGTCTTATATCTAAACATTCCAATTTGGTCACTTCGTTGGAAGTCTCAGAAGGGAATATGAAAAACGCAGAAGCTGACCTTGTATAGTTTGTCTACTGCATGAATGCAAAGAGCATTTCTTTGCTGGGTTTTAGGGAAAATGAGGGCCAGCACCTTGTACAGTTGACCATGTCAGTCACAACTCTTCCTAGTTTTAATTAAAATTTTGCTAAATGATAAAGGTTGTCTCATGCAGATTCATCATAATAAAAGGCTGTTTTAGGAGTTCATGACATTCAAAATCTATTAAAATTTCATCCAAAGACTGTCAAAGTAGTTTACATCATATTTGGTCATCTTGATGGCAAATTCCCAGTGTACTACAAGATTTGTTAAATTGCTGGGATCTGTGGGGTTGAATTTTAAAAAATTCTATTACTCTAAACAAGTCTGTAGGGTATGAACCAAATAGTTCTGTGATATGTATAGGACCAAGCTATGAAGTCCCTTTCGCTGTCTCTGAAGATCTGCCCTTTAAGGGAAATGACAACCACACAAACACAAGAAGAATCTCCTCCAGAACCATTTGAGGCTGTGCTTCATTAGCCATTTCATCTCAGACCCAAATGATAAAAGAGGACAATTACTTCTAAGATCACCAAAATTACTAGAGTAGTGATACCTAGGCTTTCTAAAAACACCTCAAAAATCACTGTCCACACTCATAATACATTGCTTGTATAAATTGTGTTACATATTGCATAATATAAAGTTATAATTCTTTATATTGTCAGTGAAAATCCCCTACAGACTGGTGGCAACCAATTTTTAACGATTTTCATCAAAGCTAAATGCTTCTTCTCAAGTCTGGACACCTTCATACTACCTCCTTTCCTTTTTCCACATCAAAACTCCACCCTTAATGCCCCTCCATCACTCCTCTCCATCAATGCAAAGGCTGAATGCTAAGGGACCAGCTCTGGGCTACCTCTGTCCAGGGTTTCTTTTCCTAACTTCCCCCACACTCCCTCCCACCCCTGGCCTGCAGAAATCATGGTCAATATACATTGTATTAGTATTACGGAGATGTTGTGTTAAGACATATTGTGCTTTTTCTTAATTTTCTTTTGGTTGATCTGAGAGTGTTACATAAAAATTAAATATATACAAATGTTTGTGTCTACCCAGAACTTCATGTTAAGTTCTTATAAATAACTTAAAAGCTATGAAGTCAGAGTTTTGAGAATTTGGAGATGACCATGATCCCTGTGGGCCAGGGGTGACGGGAGTGTGTGGGTCCTTGGCATTCAGCCTTTGATGGAGAGGAGTGATGGAGGGGCATTAAGAGCAGAGTTTTGATGTGGAAAAAGGAAAGGAGATAGTATGAAGGTGTCAAGATCTGAGAAGAAGCATTTAGCTGTGATGAAAACTGTTAAAAATTGGTTACCACCAGTCCGTAGGGGGTTTTCACTGCCAATATAAAGAATTGTAACTTTATATTATGGGGCTTGCAGCACACGTGGCATTTTTGAGCAGTGAAGTGTCATACTGAAAATACAGTTTATTCGTATTTTTAATGCGTTGAACTTTAAAAAAAAATAATTGTGCCATTTCCTCAAGTTACTGGTTTTTTAGTTCCTCTGGTTGCCATTAAGGCCAAGATTTTGAGCATTATCTCTCCATGAAGCTTGAAATACACACACACACACACACACACACACACCATCTTTATACCTATGTCATCAAAATGTGTATCTTCCCATCCAATTTTTCTGTGCTACTAATATACCTTTTTAATTGTTTATTCAACATTTTGACAAAGGTGCTTCAAAAACTATAAAAAGTAATATGTCTAAAGAGAAAGCCATATTTTCCACTCAAATCTAGCTCTCACAGAGTGATTAGTACCTTAGTGAAGGCCCCATCATCCATCCGTTGTGGAAAACTCATTTCTGGGCGTCCCCCTTGCCACTTGTCCCTTCCTGATCTGCCCTCATCATATTTAAACAAGTTCTTTAAATTTTCTTTACTGCAATTCCTTAATCCTGTTTACTTCCTTTCATATCCTAGTCAAAATTGCCCCTGAGTCTACCCTAGATATTGCCATTCCCTCTCAACAGTTTTCTCCATGTCCATTTATGGCCTTTCAGTTTGCTCAAATAAAGAGTAAATTTTAAGCAAAATACCTGTAAGCATTCTCCTTAGAACTTTCTGGTGGTTTATCAGTTGATAAAATGTAGACTTCAAAACAATTCACAGCAGGTTTTAAGTTCTACAGTCTAGCTATTAATATATGCCCAGCTTAACTTGACAGCCTGTGTGTCTTTTTTGGTTCTTCATGTGCCACCTTCATTATTTGTTTCTTCTAATTGTTATGGACATTATGTCCTCCTCCTTTTTGCTTATAGCATCATTATCATTTAATAAACATTTCATACCTTAGTTTATGTCATTTCCTTAATGAAGTCACCCTTGAAACATTCCTAAATCTCTCAAAACTGATGAGAATTCCATTGATGCTCTTAAAAGTCTTATTTCAACATACAGTTATTCATTTACTACAGTAACTTCAGTATCTTGTGGATTTTTTTTCAATATCTTCCTCTTTTGTTTAAAGTTATTTTGTTTTCTTCACCAGATAGACCGATAAGCACAATAACAGCTATATAGTAGATGCTCAGTAGCTATGGTTGGAAGAAAAAATAAATGGTGAGACCAGTGAAAAGCAGAAAGAAACATGAAATATGTCTGATAAAATATTGGTTCTTTGGGGAACCAGGGAAGTCATATCCGTTTTGATTTCTGGCCTAACGTATTCAAGTGTATAATTTACTGCATATAAGGCAAATTACAGTCATGCATGAAGGACTGCTCAGCCCTTATTAATAATGCTCAACGACATTACAACAGCTTGCAAAGTCTTAGAAAATCCATAGAGTATTCAAACACTGAATTTTATATCTTTACAATCCATAGAGACTTACATCAAGTGATTAAATATTTCCAAGTATAAATCATGTTTTGATCCAAAGAACTATTGAGCCAGTGCCAGTAGCCCAAGTCCTAACCTATGTAAAGAAATCCCTCAATTCAGGAATAAGTAACACACACGTTCATTTTTAATACTCATAGAAAGTGATCACAGGTGTGCTGCCTAGCTAAATATGTAAGGAATTCTCAGTGGAATCTTCAATACTCAATTACTATTTCAAAAAATCTTGGTTTCATAACTTACAATTAGAATAATCACATATACGGTAAATGTTGTATACACTACTTTGAATTTTTGTTTCATGTAAGTACCAAAAAGGCAGAGATTATTGTAGGTTTTGTTCATTGCTGTTTCACCAGTAACTTGAAGAAAGTCAGCTACATAATAATCACTGTTTATTGAATTAAACTATGTAAATTAATGCTTGTGTATGTATAGACTTTTACCCATATACAATGTATTTATTAAGTACCTGCCATTTGCAAGGAAGTATGTTCAGTGTTGATGATGAGAAAGAGAACCCCACATTTTCTACACTCAAGGGTGCTGAAGTGAGTGGAGAGATTATAACACATTAATATTGCAGAGGCAGATACACAGGATTGTGTGAGAGGAGTTGATGAGGGTTTGTTGAGTTAAAAAACAACTGAGCTGTATGTTGTGGAGAGAAATGGAAGTCAAGGAAGGAGAAAACATATCCCAAGGAGAGCAACACCAGACAGGAAATAATGACTCAAGCGAGTTGGTCATTTGAGGACATACAAGACATCCATTCTGGCCATCCATATCTCAAGAACATGAAGAGTCCTGGTCAGATCAGGGATTTCAAACAGTGATCCCTGAGGTGGTTCAGAGATTGATCTTGTGGGGTAAGATATGGCAATAGAGATAGCAGTGTTGGTACCATTGAAATATGCCAGGAGAGAAAAGATGCAGACATACTTGGGGCAAAAGTGAATGGACTCGATTTGAGCAAAGTCCAGGAGTATAATCGGTTTGGTTTGAAGACAGTTTGTATACAGGTATCAAGAAGAGGAAGGGGGGAAGTTATGAAAGCTTTCTCTCATCAGCTGCATGGATAGTAGTGCTGATAACCCCAAATAACAGTATAAATAGGGACAGACTGTAAGGGGGACAGGTGTGTGTCCCGTCCTAGAAATCTTATCTTGGAGACTGTATATTGGGAGAGAAATCTAGGCTTCCGTGTAGGTTGCACAATCGGGATAGAGATTGATGACCGTAAACTCAGAGGTTGAACCTTGGGAATACAAAGATTTAGGCCTCACATAAAACTTGTAAGATGGAAAGGCCAGTGTAAGATAAACATACTAAATTTCACATTAATGGAACCAGCAAGAATGTTAAGAAAGCATAAATCTTCACATAAAGTAATCATCATAAAAATAAAATAGACATTATTTTTAATGTTTTCTAGATAAAGAAAACGAAAGCTCATAGAATGTACATATTTGTATAAAGTCATACTAATATATGGGAAATGGGCTTTTAGAGTAACATATTTTAAACTTAATATGTTGGCATTCTCTTATAAAAGTTTTAATTTTCTGGAATGAGAATTCACCCAGATTTGGTCTTACTGGGATACATATTTTAATGACTAAGCAATTAAAAATGAAGTAGACCTTGAGAAAGCAGTGATTTTCATAGAATTTTTTAAAACTTCAAAGATTTTTAATAGAGTGAAATTGACTAATAAATTGACAGCAAAACTGATTATTTTATTGTGACTCTTTTTAAATTTTAACTCATTTTGAGAATGAAGGGAGAGTAATGTCAAATTATATAATTGTATGATGTCATAATAACATCTCAGTACTCCTTACCTACTTGTCTGCCCAAAATTTTGTTAATTACTCATGCTGACCTTTAACTTAGTATTTAATCGATGGACTACAATTTAGTAGCCTTAATTTTGTGCTGCTTCATACAGTCAGTCAGTAAATATATCTTAAACACCTGCTATTTGTGAGAAACCACCAGGTGTTAATGTACAAAAAAATAATACATAAGGGGTTGATAGTGTAGTAAAAGACATAAATGGAAAGGTAAATAGAAAGCATTAACAACTAAAGTATATTTTTGTAGGGAAAAATAATAAAAGTAAATAAAATGGCAAGGCTTTAAGAGAAAATTATGAAGACTACCATTGTTAAAAAAAGAAGTCTTTATAGTGATGATAATTTTTGGATTGTAGGATTAACCTAAAATGTTAGCAGGTATCCACGTGGCACACGTGATAGTGGTAGAGGAGGGTATTGGGCAGACCAGCATTCTAGACAGATAAGAGGAGGAAGTAATTCAAAGCAGAAACAGGAGCATCCAACACAGTTCAGCTGGTCTGCCCATCAGTTTTGGCATCTGAGTGAGTCACCAAAGAATTTAGAAGACAGAAAGAAGATTCACTTTCTTCATTTTTAGACATATGCACTGTTAGTTTTGAAGAAACTTTCCATTTCTTATTAAATCCTGTTATATTCCAAATGAATAAGACATAAACTCCACTGCTTAGTACCTCATGCTTGTCTTGAGAAGAATATAAAACATGCTAATTAAATAACTCTTGGGAATATTAGAGAAAAGCAGAGCAAAATTCATATGGGTATACATTAAGTTATTTAATGAAGTCACGATTATTTCATCCTTACTAAAATCTTTCCCTATTTAGAATACATGAAAACTAATATATTAAGGACATCATTAAAATTGCATTTAGTTTGATAAAAAGCAAGAAAACCTTATTTTTTGTATTATCCTTATTTACTCAGACATTTGCTTTTTGAGGAAATTATTATTAGCCTAGTAATTATATTTACAAACAAGAATCTTTTGTAGTACTGAACTTATTTTGCTATTAAATGTTAAATATTTTTTGTTAAATCTTTAAATGTTAAATCTTTTTGGTTTCAATAAGGCTATTGCAGTGCAAATATAAAGCTTCCAGAGTATATTCTCTAATGAAAGTATCAGCCAAGAGCACCAATATTTTGGTGTTGAACAAGTAGTCTTCCCGGATTAAATGGTAAGTGTGTAGTGACATCCTGATGTCTTGATCTGTAAGTCAGCAAATTTTCCATAACTGATTTTTGTACATGCCATTACCAAGTTTAATTAGACATTTTTAAACCACATCTAACAAGAATGCAGAAAAAGAAAACGAGTTTGAACTCTGCTTCTGGCGCCAGTAGTATTATTTAATGGGGTAAACACTGGTAATTGTGTTTAGTTCAATAACACTTTTAATTATGATTGAGCTCTCCTTCAGAGTCTATGGATTTTACTGATGCAAAATAAACAGCAGAAAGCCAGGCCAAGACAGCCTCATGGATTTCCATGGTCTAATTAAAGTACAGATACTTTGCTTCCCCATGGTGGCCTTAAGCAAAATAAGCTATGTGCTTCTAATTTCATAGTCAGAACACTTTTTGCTTTAAATATGAGACTTATACAAATATATCTTCAGTCTCTGAATATCCTGTGCACTTATCCTTGTATCTGAAATGTAATAGACACTTAATTTTTGTCTTCTGAATGAAAAAAAATTATTAAAATAAGCATATAAGGCAGAGAAAATAGAATTTGTTGACTTGGGTGATTTAACTACTTAAGAGACAAAGAAAATGAACAGTTAATTATTCAAATTTTTAGAACTAATTTCCTCCACATCTTTCCACTTGTAACTCAATAGATTTCCCCACACCCTCTCCCATGTTCATTCTAAAATGAGAAAGGGAGACCAGAATTAATGCCCCTGGGTCTGCGGATCTCCTCCCTTTCAGCAACATTTATTTCCTTTGGAAAGTTTTGTCCATATTTGCTAAATGCATAGTGACAAAGTAAATCAATGACACAATTAATTGGAATCAATATTGAGCATTTTTGTTTATCCCCGAGGACTCCTTCTCCCTGTGAAAAGGACTGTTTCAAAAGGAAAGACATCTGTCATGTGGGCTTATGTTTTTGCTTCAGTATTGCTGAATGAAACATGACCAAAGAAATAATGTCAAATCAATTGAAAGCTAATATTTGCTCTTTGTTTCCTTATCATGGTTCAGGTTTGGGTCTAAGCACCTCTGGCCAAGAGAAAAAGGCTAATTCCTAGAACGGTAGCTAATGGAGTCAGTAAATGGACCAAGGATCTATACAAACTAGATGAAAAAGAATCAAGTGTCTGCACCTTCTGAAGAACTGAAAGTTGCAGAGCATTTAATTTTTTTGCTGATGGGATCTTCTTTCTTGAATTCCTCCCGTTTTTACATGACTGCATATTCAGGTTGTCGGGGTATCCCCTCAGAACATAACATTCCCTGAATCTGCAAAACCCTTTATTCAATAGGAAATTACCAATAAAACCACAGCAGCATGACAGAAAACACCCAGATAATTCTGGTGGAAATAACACTGGGATCAATACCTTTATTTTTTGTAAACTCAGAAATTGCATAATCCCACCATCTGTCAGATGTCTCCTTTCAGTATAGCCATTGAGAACTGTCTGCTCTTAGGTTCAGGGAGAACCTCCTATTTGCTCTGTTCCTTGATATCTTTTTTCTCAGAAATCAGCCTGGAGACTATGTGTACACTAGCAGATGTCATTCTTAAATGAATCAGAGCACATCCTATTTTGTATTTAAAACATTTAAACATAAAAATTCAGAGTTTTGTCAATATCAGAGAAGGATTAGGCAATATTTACTATAGATTTATAGATGTAATTATATTATCCCAGAGGCTGTTTAAAGTTAAGAGGCTTTCTACTTGCATCACGGATTAACATTCTAAGGATTTGTAACTGAATAACAACAATAAAAATTGCAAATGAAAATATTGCTTTTTATATTCTAATTTGAGAAATTTAAGAAATGTATCATTTTGATAGTGTTTTCTTCTGCATAAAATGGGCTTTATTTAAAAATAAATGTCATTTTTATTCTACTGTTTAGGTGAATTATATGTACTCTTCTTTTTCTTGCTAAAAGCCAGAAAGGTTTTACAGCGTTCCAATGTAATAAATATTGTACTCAACATGTGGCTCACAATACAATCTGTTAAGCAGTCTGTGAGATGGAAAAACTGTGAAATGAAGAGAATACACACCAGATATTTTAAAATGGCTTAAATGAATATTTTCTATCTCAATGCAGGGATAGTAAAGCACAGATGATTTTGCTTTGGGCAGAGTAAATCAGCAACAAAGAAAAAGTATCTCATTTAACCTGAGTCCAATTTTGTCACGTGTACATAAATCACTACTGACGTCTACGCTTGTATATTAGCAGAATGGCAGTTAATAACAAAAGGATGGGATGCTTCACGTACAAGATTAGTCTGAAAGAAGAATTCATGTAAGGAAGGGGTCCAGTTTCAGCTTTCTTTATGCAGCCAACAAACATATGAAAAAATGCTAGTCAGCACTGGTCATTAGAGAAATGCAAATCAAAATCACATTGAGATACCATCTCATACCAGTTAGAATGGCAATCATCTAAAAATCTGGAGACAACAGACGCTAGAGAGGATGTGGAGAAATAGGGATGCTTTTACACTGTTGGTGGGAGTGTAAATTAGTTCAACCATTGTGAAGACAGTGTGGGATTCCTCAAGGATCTAGAACCAGAATTACCATTTAACCAGCAATCTCATTACTGGGATATATTACCCAAAGGATTATAAATCATTCTATTATAAAGACACATGCACACATTTGTTCATTGCAGCACTGTTGTTTACAATAGCAAAGACTTCCGACCAACCCAAATGCCCATCAGTGATAGACTGGATAAAGAAAATGTGGCACATATACAACATGGAATACTATGCAGCCATAAAAAAGGATGAGTTCATGTCCTTTGCAAGGACATGGATGAATCTGGAAATCATTATTCTCAGTAAACTGACACAAGAACAGAAAACCAAGCATGTCATGTTCTCACTCATAAGTGGGTATTGAACAGTGAGAACACAAGGACACAGGGAGGGGGACATCACACACCAGGGCCTGTTTGGGGGTGGTGGAGTTATGGGAGGGATAGCAAGGGGTGGGGAGATTGGGGAGGGATAACATTAGGAAAAATACCTATTGTAGATGACAGGGGGCACGGAGGCAGCAAACCACCATGGCATGTGTACACCTATGTAACAAACCTGCATGATCTGCACAAGTACCCCAGAACTTAAAGTATAATAAAAAAGAAAAATTAATATGTCAACTATATTTTAGAGTCAAAATTTAATGAATTCGTATAAGATTATGTTCAGGAATGGAGAGAAAAATGAAAATTTTATGAATCTAAAACTGCTGGTTACACGTGGTTTGCAGGGGTTCCGTGAAAGCGTACCTTACTCAACATTACAGTTGATATCAAAAGTAAAATGTTTGCAGGTAGGAGTTGCACCAGGAGCAAGCAGGGTGAAGGAATTCTGTGTTAATTCCTGAAAAGGGGATTTACATGTTTCGAAAGCAATCCTTGAATCTTGGCCCACTATGGCCCAAATCTCGATGCTATAAAACTTAAAGAATCCATAAATAACAATGTGTTCATGCTGAATCAGAGTAGTATCTGGTAAATATATTGACTTGTACTCTGGACAGTGAAAAGTGAAATGTGGAAAATGTTTAGCTGGAAAGGTTATAAGAAGTTTGTGTGTGTGTGTGTGTGTGTGCGTGCACACGTGAGCGTGCACGTGTGTGTGTGCATGTGTATGCGTCCGTATGCCTGTGTTTGTGTATGTGTGACAGAAAGGGAGAGAACGAAGGGAAGGATGCTCCAATGAATAACCAAAAGCGTAGAACTCAAAACTGAGTAAAACAGGAGGAAAAACCTTGAGAGACCTAAAGTGTTGGTGCAAATGGTGTTGGAAGAACTAGAACGTACTATCACAGCTCACACAGGTTAAGGAGAAAAAGAGCAGGGGAATCACCAAGTAAAATTGAGCCTTTAAAAGAAAGAACAGAATGCATGTCAAACACACACAAAGACAATAAGAATATTTCGTTCATTTTTGTCTGCAAAAGAGAGACAGGTGGAATCATGCTCTGAACAGAAAAGCATTTTCCTCCAAGATGGTGTTTAAACCCAGGATTGAAGAAACCCTTGAGTTAACCTCAATGTTTCTAAATATATATCATAAACTGTTCATGAATCTGACACCTGGCTTTGATGCAGTATATATCTGAAGCCAGTGCAATTACGAAGCAGTGAGAACAGTAATTTTCAATATATTTCTTTTCCTTACTGAAACTTCAGTAAATAAAGGCAGATAGGAATTTAAAAATACATGCTGGTAACCCCAAGAGAAAACTAATTTCAATCCTTTTAATTTATCTTAAATGTTTCAGAAACTGTTTATGATTCTACCATATAATACCATCGACCATATTTCTTAAGTATAATAATTTACCATCCAGTACGTTGAGCACCCCAGGAAGGTGTATCATGAATACAATGTGGTTTGAAGGCACAGCTCAATACCCCGGGTACCTAGGGAAATTCTGATCCAATCGGAGACAAAAGATGCTTGCTGTAATTAATAAATAGTAAGTTGTTGCACTGTCATTGAAGTCATATTGATTAGAAAGCCAGTGTCCTAATTTGACTCTCCCTGGCTATTTAGCTAATCTAAAATGAATTAATATTTCTATGTCATGGTTACTTTACATATAATAAGAGACTTGTTTAAAGCCTTCTGATATACAGGGCACATATTTTCTCTATTGTAGTGGCTACAGGCTCACCTGTCCACCAAAACACCTCCTGCCACTCTCTATTCAGAGACCTCAATCAGCAGGGCTTCCACAGAGCAAGCAAGACTGTCCTCCAGACCAGTGGGACTTAAACCAGGTGTTCACCTTAACAAGGTCTATTTTATCCCTGTTTTGCAGACAAGCTCACTAGACTGCAAGTGGCAGGATGTGCAACGGGAGTTCACACAAGCAGCGTGATTCCAGAGCACTCAATCTCAAACACTAGCTCTACTGAGATCATCAAGCTGCTTAGAGAAAGAAAATCTCTGTGCAGTAAGCATCCATTCCCCCAGTGAGATCAGGTCTCTCAAAGTCGAAGGCTCCACTTTTAGTGGGGTGTGTGAGTGCTTCAAGTCACTTCAAGGTCCACGAATGTGACCGACAGAGTGGACTTGCGTGGCTCTGCCTCAAGCCTCATCAGCCTCGCTGAGTGAGAGCACATGCATGCTCAGTGTCTCATGGACAACCTGCTCCTCGTCTTCCCAGTACTTCCTCCTCACCTCCCATCCAACTCGGTGTGCTCTCTAGACAGATTTCAAAATGTCTGGTCTTACAGTTAGGAGCTCATGGAGTTAGAAGTACAGGTGAAATTCACAGATGTCTGGTTATGGGAAAAAGTGTGGATTGTGAAGGCAGGAAAAAGCTGGAAGTTTGGCTTCTTATCTGCAGATGGGTCTCACAGGTGTTCTGTGATCTTAGGCTGGTGTGAGAGGGGAGCAGTGAAGGGCAAGTTTTGTCCTTTGCCAGAAAATTAACTATTGAAAATCAAGAAAGATGAATTTTTTTCTAAACAAAGATTTTTAGAACCCTAGAATATTATTCCAGAGGTTTTGCAGTGTGGGAAGGTAAAGTTGGAAAACATTAAAATAATTTTATAAACACCAAGTTTTCTTAACATAAAGGGTAACAGATCTGATATCAAATATTTTCATTACAGACATTTTATTGTGCTTCTGAGATACTGCATTTGTTTACCTATTGAAGGTTTGTGTCAACCAGTGTTGAGCTACTGTATTGGCATCATTTCCCAACAGCATGAGCTCATTTTATGTCTCTGTCACATTTTGGTAATTCTTGCAATTACAGAAATTCGCAGTTTGGTAATTCTTGGGGGTCATGACCCACACCCACATAGGACAGTGTACTTAATATGTAAATTTGTGTGTGTTCTGACTGCCTCACTCACCAACTGTTCTCCCATCTCTTCTTCTCCTTGGGCCTCCCTATTCCCTGAGACACAACAATACTGAAATTATGCTGATTCATGACTTCTCAGTATTCAAGTGAAAGGAAGAGTCCAACATCTCTTACTTTAAATCAAAAGCTAGGAATGATTAAGTTTAATGAGAAGGCATGTTGGAAGTTCAGATAGGCCAAACACTTAGCATCTTGTACCAAATAGCAAGTTGTGAAGGCAAAGGAAAAGCTCTTGAAGGAAATTAAAAGTGCTGCACTAGGGAAGGTATGAATGATAAGAAAGCAAAACAGCCTTATTGATGATAAGGAGAAAATTGTAGTGGCCTGGATAGAAGATCAAACCAGCCACAAAATTCCCTTAAGCCAAAACCTAATCCAGAGCAAGGTCCAAACTCTCGTCAATTCTCCGAAGGTTGAGAAAGGGTGGAAAGCTACAGAAGAAATGTTCACAGTTAGCAGAGGTTGGTTGATGAGGTTTAAGGAAGGAAGCCATCTTTTTAACATAAAAGAAGCCATCTTTATAACATCAGTGTGCAAAGCGAAGTGATAAATGATGATGTAGAAGCTGCAGCAAGTTAACCAGAAGGTCTAGCTAAGAATATTGATGAAGGCAGGTACACTAGACAATAGGGTATGAATGTAAATGTAATAGTAGCCTTTAATGGAAGACACTGACATCTGGAACTTTCATAGCTAGAGAGGAAAAGTCAATGCCTGGTTTCAGAGCTTCAAAGGACAAACTTATAGCATGATATGCTGATTATTTTAAGACAGCTGCTGAGACTTATTGCTCAGAAAAAAAATTTCTTCCAAAATATTATTTCTTATTGGCAATGCACCTGGTCACCCAAGAGCTCCGATGGAGATGTAGAAGATTATTGTTATTTTCATGCTTGCTAACACAATGTCCATTCTACAGCCCATTGATAAAGAAGTCATTTCAACTTTCAAATATTATTATTTAAGACACACGTTTCATGAGGCTATAGCTGTCATAGATAGGGATTCCTCTAATGGATCTGGGGAAAGTAAAATTGAAAATTTTCTGGAAAGGATTCACCATTCTAGATGCCAATAAGTAGCACACTTGTGACTCATGAGAGGAGGTCAAAATTGCAACATTAACAGGAGATTGAATGATGTTGATTCCAACCTTCATGGATGACTTGATGGGTTCAAGACTTCAGTGGTGGAGTGGATTAGAAGTGGATCCTGAAGATGTGACTGAATTGCTGCAATCTAATGATAGAACTTGAGCCGATAAGGAGTTGTGTCTTATAGATGACCAAAGAAAACGAATTTTTGAGATGGAATCTACACCAGGTGAAGAGACTGTGAACATTGTTCAGACGAGAACAAATGATTTAGAATGTTTTAGAAACTAAACTGATAAAGCAGCAGCAGGCATAAATTGACTCCACGTTTGAAAGAAGTTCTGTGGGCCAAATGCTATCAAACAAGATCTCATGCTACAGAGAAATATTTTGTCAAATAAGCAGTCAATTGATGCAGCAAACTATACTGTTGTCGAATTTATAAAAATGGCCATGGACACTCTAATCTTCAGCAACCCTTACCCTAATCTGTCAGCAGTCATAAACACTGAGCCAAGACCCTCCATCCACAAAACATTACAGCTTGCTAGAAGTTCAGATGATCCTTAGTAATTTTTAACAATAAAGCATTGTTTTAAAATTAAGATGTGTCCATTAGGGATTTTTTAGGCTTCATCAAATATAGCGTAAACGTATCTTTTATGCATTGGAAACTCAAAATGCAAAAAGCATTGCCTTCTTTGCCTTATTCCCATTCCCATTCTTTCCTTTACAGCTCATTTCTATAGCTGGTATCTGTGGAATGAACCTGCCTAGTGTCACTTGCTTTTTTTTTTATTTTATTTTTTAATTTTTATTGCATTTTAGGTTTTGGGGTACATGTGCAGAACATGCAAGATAGTTGCATAGGTACACACGTGGCAGTGTGTTTTGCTGCCTTCTGCCCCCTCACCCATATTTGGCATGGGTGTCACTTGCTTTATTGTGGTATTTGTTTTATGGCCATGGTCTGAAACCAAGCCCATAGTATCTTTGAGTTATGTCTGTCCATAATATTTATGATGCTAATGAGACTTATATTTTCACCACTATTCTTATAAAAGTTAAAATTGCATGCTAAATATTATCTAATATTTTTTAAATTAAGTACCAGTTAATGAAATGGTCATGAAGAAATACATGGTCATGAAATAACAATCAGCAATTTATGTAAACTGAAACTTACATTTCTGTAGGGTTTTGGGGGAGAGTACAGTCATTTCAGCTTAAAACACTGAAAGTCTGTGGCTATTACTTTAATTTCTCAAAATTTTTTTCTAGGGCAGTTGAGCTTATTTTAGAGTGCTATAGTATCAATTAAAAGTAATGGCAAAAACCACTATCACTTTTGCACCAATCTGATAGCAAACAAGGTAACAAATTACAACAACAACAAAAAAAGTCCATGGGTTGTGGGGTTAGAAATCGTGTCTTTCACCCCGGTTCTAATTCACAATGTAGCTGGTGACAAGGCAATTATCCACCTTGCATAGGCTCCATCTCCATCTGACAGCCTCTGATCTAGCAAGCTTACTCAGGCTAAGTCCTGCAATGGTCTCCAGGTCTTCCATGGGACCATGGTGCAATAAGAAGCATTGCCTTCTTTGCCCTATTCCAATTCTCCTATTTCCCTTCCTTTACAGCTCATTGCTATAGCCAGTATCTGTGCCAGTATCTGAATACCTGCCCAGCTATTCAGTCCCCATGTCAGTTAATGCTGCGATTTGTTCTCTGATGATAGTGCTATCAAAAATCAACAAATACTGAGCGTTGCGTTTGGGAAACAGAAAATGAACTGAGACGTTTCCTCTGATTAAATGATGAATCCAAACTCAGGGGATTTTATTTCTTTTTCTCCTAGTGCTTTTTCTGTCTTCCCTTCATTATGTTTCTTATTAAATATTAAGGGACATGCCAGCCTGCTATGATTTGTCTGCTCATTATGTTAATGCCACAGAGAATTTCAAAACCTTTGCCTGTATAGTGCAATGAATAAGCACTTAAACTAAACTACTTCATAACTAAAACATAATGGCCGGGCAAGACAAACTGAGAGTGAGCAAAGAAATAATCACACTTGAACAAAAAGCAAAGATACTCACTGGGAAGATACCATTGGCAAGTACTATAAAATCCTCTTAAGATGTTTATTGTACTTATATCTCATTTATATAGATAAGAACTCCAATAGACAAATGTGTAAATTATGTGTATGAAATTAACTCAAGTGATTACCAAATACTTTTCATCAGAACATGTTCAAATACACTCTTGATTCTTAAACTGCATATATAATAGTTATTTGCTATTTTAATTCTTTAAAATTAATTTTGGAAAGGAGATATTGCATTGTTACCCAGGCTGGAGTGCAGTGGTATGATCATAACTGACTACAGCCTCCAACATCTGGACTCAGATGATCCTCCCACTGCACACTCCTGAGTAGCTGGGGCTACGGGAACATGCCCCTGCAGCTGGTTAATTACATTTTTGTTATTATTTCATATAATGATGAAGTCTTGCCATGTTGCCCAGTCTGGTCTTGAATTCCTGTCTTCAAGTGATCCTCCTGCCTTGGCCTCCCAAACTGCTTGGATTGCATGCATGAGCCTTGGTAGCTGGCCCCATCTGCTATTTTTCTTTTGTAAGTACACAGAAAATGATTTTGAGCTTATGCATTGCATCTGTACGTTACATTAGGTGCACTGCTGGGCTGGACTTTCAAGAGTCTATTTAGTGATGTGGTGGTCAAATAGCTAGATATTCCCTTGAGAAAACACTTCTACTCAGCAAACATGTTTGTTTTCACTGCAGAGGGTGTATAAGAAGTTCCCTCTGTGAAGTTATTTTTATTTATTTATTTATTTTTTGGAGCAGTGCAAGTGAATGAAGAGAGGATTGAAAGAGATAAGACAATATGCAAAATGTATTTCAATAATTTTTTGTGAGCTATTGAAAGAACAAGGCTTAGTTATTGAAATAACAGTGATTAAGAACAGGAAAGAGTGAAGGTTTGAGGGAGAAACTGTCAGTGTTTCATGGATCATGTGAAGTTTTCCTCCGGGCAGAAGCAGATATGTAAACAACGACATCACAGTGCACCGGGTATTGGAGGTATATCGACTGTGCTGAGCTTGCTTCTAGTTTATGGCTATATTACAAACGGTGATGCTGTTACAATAGTGCAGGTTTTCTGGTGAAAACATATATGCATTTCTAGGGTGTGTGCTTAGGAGGAGGATTTCTGGGCCAGAAAGTATATGCACATACTCAGCTTCAGTAGACACTGCAAAGCAGTTTTTCAAAGTCATTGTATCAGTTTGAACTGTCACTGAGACTGGCGTTTACATTTCCAGACTTCATGAGTAGACAGCCACATCAACTGCTAATTTAAGTTTAGGTTTCCATGAGTAACACTGTTGAGAACATCTGCATTGTTTATCTGCCACGTAAATATCGTCTTTTTCTTCTGTTGGATGCTCTGCCTTACTCTTATTCAAGTGAAAAAGGTAGCTACGCATTCTGAATTTGAGTCATTTGACAAATATATGTGTTGCAAATGTCTTCTTCCATCTTGTGTCTTTTTTTTTTTTTTGAGATGGAATCTCACTCTGTCACCAGGCTGGAGTGCAGTGGCTCAGTCTTGGCTCAATGCAACCTCCGCCTCCCAGGTTCAAGCAATTCTCCTTCCTCAGCCTCCCAAGTAGCTGGGAGGACTACAGGTGCCCGCCACCGTGTCCCGCTAACTTTTGTATTTTTAATAGAGATGGGGTTTCACCCTGTTGGCCAGGATGGTCTCAATCTCTTGACTTAACTTCATGATCCACCCACCTCGACCTCCCAAAGTGCTGGGATTATAGGCATGAGACCACATCTGGCCTAATCCTGTGTCTTGAAACTGTCAAGCTTAATCTTATGATCCATCTCAAGTGAAAGTTACGTGTAGTGTAACTTCACGTAGAGGTAAGGATTAATACCTTTTATTTTCCTCTGGATAGCTAGCTGACTGTTCTAGCATATCTTCTGAACATTTATTCTCACTGTGTTGAAGTCAAACTCCCCATGTTTTTGTTGCCATTAGGGAAACACATATACATAAGCTTATTTCTAAAATTTATATTTAATTCAGGTTTTCTATTCTGTACCAATATCTCATTATTTTAATTACTTTCCATTTCAATAACTATGTTAAAAATATCTAAGTCCTCTTTCTTCCTCAGGATTTACTTAACCATTCTTAGCTATTTTTTCTTTTCATAGCAATTCTAGTATTAGTGTTTCCATTTCCACAAAATTGGGTATCTCGCCTTTAACTCGCCTATGCTTATTGTTTGAAAAAATAAACTTTAATTTTATATTTGTTGCAATCTATAAATCTTAGTCTTAAAATGCCCTCTCTTTCATGACATTAGACAGGCAACGTAAGTATTAGAGAAAATATTTAATAACTTTGGGTTTCTTATTTGCTTTATTTATAAATCCAACCTTGTATATTATCTCTAATTCATTTTGGCTTTCATGGGTAATAGAGTAATTATGATTTTATAAGTTTTTATTCCATTTTCCAAAAAAAATTATTAAATAAGATTTCTACATTACATGCATTACATATTCTGTAACACCGTGAGGTTAGGAATTTTTTGGAGAAGGAATGAGGGATGATTTTTTTTTAAGGTATTATATGGTGGAACCAGCAAAATGAGTGTCGTGGTCACTCCTAAATCTAATCTTCTGTCACCATTAGTTTAATGTGTTGCAAAATTAAGAAAGTAAGGAATGTTTGGCTTGTTCAAGGCAATAGAGATTGTAAATGCTGAAGTAAGAAAAAAAATCATATGACTGTACCAGAAAGTTTTTACATATATATATTTATATATAACATTAAAATAAAGTTTCAGGTAAAATTAACTATCTCTTCATTGCAACTGCTAACTTGTTGTCCTAGAATGACTTAAAAATATGAAAAGTAGAATGATGTTAGTATTCAAAAAATTTAAAATGAATAATTTCATGTAACACATTTAGATAAAATGAATAATTTCATGTAACACACATTTAGATAACACATTTTAGATAAACATTTTAAAAAATGGAGTATCAGAGTTCTTGTGCCTGATTTTGAGTGATATTTTTTTCCTAATAACTATTCACAGTACTAGTATCTATTAAATAGTTACAACTGAAATTTTCTCCTTTATTTTCAAATTCCATAGCCCCAACTATAAAGGAGAAGACCCATAGAGGGCTGTTCGGTATTTTAATAGCAAGAAGATTATAATTCAGATTCAGAAATCCTTTTTCAGGAGACTTCTACTAGATAGAGAAATAAAATTAGAACCGCAAGAGAATTTATTTTATCAACAAGTGAGGAGATGAAAAAAATGAGTTTTCAGAAAGAAGAAGAGTATTTGTTTTGAGAGTGTTATATAAGCTTTGTGGAATTTTCTCTCTTTTTTGTATTTATTAAAGTTAAATTTGTTTCTTGCAAGAATATAACAGAGAAAAGTCCTTGAGACCTTTCGCTCTAAGGAATAACTTTTGGGCTGAGCCCTGTCTTCTGCTGTCACACAAATAGCCTGAGACTTGCTCCCTGAGGAAAATGTTCATTTCAGAACAACCTTTGATTAACCTGTTCAGGTCAGAAATATCAAAAGAATAAAGAGCAACAGAGAAAATCCAGTGTTTCTGTGGGATAAATACAGGGGCAAAGATCAAATTGACAGGACCTTAGATTCTCAGATTCATCAGGCTTAGAAAAGTTGAAAATCATGAACCTCTCGTAATCATGTTGCTGAAAGTGGAAGGCACATTCTCACCGAAACTGTTGAGACTTTAGGCACTGCAGTTTGTCACTCAGGTCCATGTGGAGCATGTGAGTTCTCCATAATCCATGACTGGGTGATATTCTGCCTCTTATCAATTTGTAAAGCTCTGACATGTTTTATTAACACATGTTTTACTCTTCACCCAAGATATTAATAACAAATGAGAAACTCAGACATGGTAGTGATCTCTGCTGCACCCGGCTTGATTAACTAATGTAATATCGGCTATAAACAGTTTTGTAGATAATGCTTAATGCTCTTCTTCTAAGGTTTATTTTTGGGACAAACGTGAATTTTTTCAAATCTGAAGATGCCATCCTGAGTGCTCCACTGAAATATATATGCTTCTGTTTTCTATATTTTCTAAATGTGCTCATTATATTGCTGAAACAAATGTGAAGAGATAAAAATAAAATAACAATAAATTTTTAAATAAATGTGCTCATTATGATATAGAAATAAAAACAAACTATCACATCAACTCATTGACTTGCTACTGTTGGCATGCTAGTCCATCTTATAGACAGCCTCACTCAGAAAACAAGGGTAAAGTAAGTTTAACACAAAGAGAAGGCTCACATTTCAGAAAGTTGCATTAGAGGATAAATTAAAAGCCATTGAGGAATATGCCCAGTTTTTACTCTCAACCCTAATAGAATCATGTATTATGGTAATATGAATTCATTTGAAATTATTTTGATAGTCATCTAATGAATCATTATGTGACAAGTTAACTAGGTACTATAAGAAAAATGTGTAGCTCAATAAACACTAATAATCACACCCAGATAATTGTATATAAACCAGAAAACCCAGTAATAAAAAAATCTGGTTGGATACACTGACATGTTGTTTCTTTCACTAGGGAGATTATAAAATACAATTAATTATGAAAATACAACTACCTTCATCAGTGTACTATGTAATTCAACTTAGCTTACTTATTGGATATATTTTATGTCTCTAAATGTGAGAGCATTACATAACACATTCCCTTTAAAGGTTATATATGTTGTTTACACACACTATGACAAGAGCATTTATGTCAGCTGATTTTTCAATTTGGATTTTTAACATAAAAATGTACAGACTTAGTTATCATTAGTCTTTCAGGAGATAAAAAGCTATTGTTTAGTTTTTCCGAACCAAATCAAACTCCTAATTAATAAATTATGCTACTCTGTAGCTTAATTTTAATGTATGAAGTAAAAATTCATGTTTCCAAAATCAGCAAACATTCTCCTCAGTGACAAGTAAGAGTAAAATCACATTGTTAACTCACATCTGGCATACCCTATTGTTTTTTAATAAGACAGGGTTTCACCATGTTGGTCAGGCTAGTCCTGAACTCCCCACCTAAGGTGATTCGCCCGCCTTGGCCTCCAAAGTGCTTGGATTATAGGTATGAGCCACCATGCCCAGCCACATCTGGCATATCCATTCAACTATTTGCTTGCTGATTTTTCTTTCCCGACAGCCAAGGTCACTAACGCACTTATTTCTGCGTAAAGCCCCCAAACTGCCTCTACATCATGTCCTGACTTCATTGGTAGATGAGTGGTTTGACATTTTAGGAGCATGTATTAAATGCCCAAGCATCTCAAATTTTAGTCAGCTTTACCTTTAACCTGTAACCACATTGCTTAATCAAAATTCTAATTGATTCTTTATTGTTTTCATCTAGGAGGTCATGAGCTTGAGAATCTTTTTAAGATGCAAAGTACTTACTAGTCCGTTGATTGACTTTGCTGTTATCTTGAAAGAACCAACTTCTATTTTAAAATATTAGGCTTGTGGCTGGTCAATGTCTACCTATATGGTAGATCTTTCTAAAACTACCTGCCTAATTATTTCTTTGTAATTTCTTTTTGCTTGTTTTTTTTGTTTGTTTGTTTGTTTCCTTCTTCTTACTGTAGAGTGTGAAAATAGTAAAATGCAATATATTCTACATAATGCCCGCCTTCTTCTAACACCTTCTCTAGCTTGAAGAGAAGTAAGTCAACTCTCTCTACAGTAACTCTAATTTTATATTTGAGAATCTTTATGTATTTGTCTTGTTTATATAATCAGAACTTCCACACCTAGAGCTGTCAATTATACACTGGCTATTTCAAACACAAATTTGTGTGTCCTCACCCAGACATGTCCAGAAACTGATTTCAGAGATACGTTAGCTGCTCTTTACCTACGTGCTCCACCTACACGCAAACCAACATGGAGCTACTCTTACGCAGCCAACAAGTAAGCTGCAAACTAAAGGAGACTGTTAACAAAGTACACATCTGAAATCTGAATAATTTTTCTATAGGCATTAAATGTATAGACTAAAACATCTACAAACATCACTAGGTACCAAGCTATCTTACAATCAATTGTGGCAATGCCATTAGCATTATTCTATGCTTGTGAGTGACACCATATAGAAGAGAAGAGAAGAAAGTAAAACTATAATATATCTCCAGTTCGGTCAAACTGTGACACTAAGGGGTGGCACTGCTATTTTACAGTTGGTGCTGTCAGTTTGGAAGATGCTTAGTCTGGACTGGGAATTTATATTGCAAATACCACTTGTTGGGTGTTTTTGTATGGATGGTAATGAAATCATTACAAAATACTTGCACAAGGGACTGACTTAATTAACTTTATTTCCATGAATACCTCATAACATCATCATGCCAAAATAATAATAAATGATTTTTTTACAGCCATAGAAAAAGGATAGTCAGCAAAAAAAAAAAAAAAAAAAAGAAAAAAAAAGAAAAAGAAAACACTCAGGCTTGGAGAGATTCAGTCACCAAGACAAAGCAAGCAGAAAAATCTAGAAAAAAATTAGAATGTTAAATATGTTCACTTTTTTTCACTCTTTATTTTCTTCAAAGCTGGTCACAAAATGCAGAAGGAAATATACATAATGCATGCAAAAGTGCCAGATGAGAGTAGCAGATCAAAAGAGGACAGATTCCTTCCTCCACACAGCCACTGATTTTTGGATTTCCTGATCTTCTCCCAAACATCATACTGGTTGTATCAGTAATCAGAAGAGAACCCTTAAAAGGAATGTAAAGCTTACCTCATAAATACACAAATATTGCTGTGACTTTATCCAGCATTTCCATTAAATCTTCCGATCTGCAGATAAAACACACGGCATTGGTTTAATGCATAATGCAGACCCTTGACATCTTTTCCAGCACTCAAAACATGTCATAACATTTATGTAGAGGATAACTTAGCCAATGACTGCCCTACCATCCTTTCTAATGCTTTCAGGGCTTCATAATGGCATGAATATAAATGGCCCAGTCTCTAGAAAAATTACTGCTTCCAGATTTAGAATATCCCATGTGCGCCAACATTAAATATTTGTGTTAATCTCAACACAAGCAGATGGGAGAAGAATACTTTGATTATCAAGAAACTTCCAAGGTTTCATGCTCAGGGAAATATTTTGAAAATATAAAAATATTTTTTGTTCCTCACCAGAAAAGCTTAGGCAAAATAAATTTCCCAATATAAATTGCAGAAGAAAAATACAAAAATTACTGACTTAAACAGAATTTTTCTTATTCTATACATCAATATTAATAATGCTTAATTACAGTTATCTAAAGGAATAACTGTGTTTTCATTTATTCATAGATATGAATAAACCCAGAAAGTAGTTGTGCATTTTAATAAATAATATCCCATTAGATTTGTGGATGTGAATACATATTGTCCACATGAATGTGTTTTTAGAGTCATATTGATCTCCAGTCATGCTGATTTTTCAACCATCTTATGAATAGTTACTATTATTTATGCCTTCTAATCTATGCCAGTAATGCACTTAATGAGGATTATTTCTTCCATAGTAAAATATGAGGGCCATCAAACTCGTCTCACTGAGGTTTTGACAGGATGAAGTGATGTAAAGAAGAAAACAAACTCAGTACATACAAATGATCTGTTAGTATTACTATTTCATGCATAGTAAATTTAAATGCAAATAGCAAGTAAACCACTAAAGGCAAACCATTAGAAAACTGAAGAGTCAAGCATAAAATACAGAATTTTCTAATATCAAATTCTGTGACTTCAATGACTTATGATAGCAGTCTTTTTTCCTCTACATACACTATTTGAACTCATATGTGGTTTATAGGACATTGGCAACCACTTACTTTGCAATGGGAGAAGGAGAACGTGGTGAGAGAAAAAGGCAGCAGATTTTTACATTTGAAGCTCCAAACTATGAGGTCATTAGTAAAATGAAGCAATTTAAGAACTAGCAGTGATAGGCAAATGA
The DNA here is from genome assembly GCA_028533165.1 of Leontopithecus rosalia. Lineage (NCBI taxonomy): Eukaryota > Metazoa > Chordata > Mammalia > Primates > Cebidae > Leontopithecus > Leontopithecus rosalia. Next base: position 98,179,666 of record CM052658.1, read on the forward strand.
AAGAAGCTAATCATCCTCTTTCAAATTATTTAAACTAAACAAAGACTGTATCTACTAGGGAATGAAGTAGGAGAATATGAGAAAAAAAAGTTAAATGTACTTGCAGAATAAAATCCCTGGGCATTTGCTAGCATTTGTGTGGCATACTGGAGCAAGGCACCAGAGAAATGGCTCTGCCTTCAAGGATGTGTGAGAGATCTTACTCCCTGGATTTCCCAGATGGACATTCAGGATAGGACATTCCTTGTGTCTATAGCCTTACAAACAGAGTGTGAGGCCCAGAGGCAGTCAGCTCACTTGCTAGTGGCCAAGAGTTGATGCAGGAAGGTATTGGGAGCTTCCTTCCTTTGGCTTGTAACTCCGATTGGCAAAGACACAGAACACAGCTGTGTACATGGTCTGTTGACCTGGGCAAGGAAACTTGGAATCAAGAGGGATATTATAGATTATTTCAATTACCTCTCAAAAGATGCTGTTGATACATGTAAGGACCACACAGGACAAGTTATACATGGAGGAATGAGGTAGCAGAGGAGTAAGAGTCACACACAGGGAAAGATGAGATCGATCCTACAAACGAAGAGGTGGCATGCAGCCACGTGCTGGGAGAGTGGGGAGGTGCAGGAAAATGTCCTCCAATTATCAAAATAGCAGAGCAATCCAAGTTTGAATTAATTTACCTAGAAAAGACTAAGTCCATTTTAGGACTAATACAAAATGGAAGCTCATGGCAATCATTCTAGTTATAGCAATAAATATACAGTGCTGCATAAATGCGTTCTAATTATGAACCATGTACCCACTTTTTTAACTTGTTTCATTTTCTTTTTCTCCTTTTTTTTCTTTTGTAACTGTGATTAAAGTTGGCTCATAATAGGGTTTATCAATAATAATGAATAAAATCACAATATTTAAGGCTTCACTTTAAAATTTTTTCTCTATCCTCAGGCAGAAAAAAATAATTATACAATTTGTTTTTTTAATATTTTTGATATGGTAATTCACAGCTGCCAGCTTGGAATATCTCACCTCTTCAAAGCTTTGAAGCATGGAGCATCTTTGAATATTTCAATATTTTGTCTCTTGCAATACAGAAGAGGAAAATCTGATTCCAGAAGTCAAGAAAAAGAATTCAACTCTCAGCCAAAATTTAATGTCACAGAAACTAAAAGAAATATATACAGCTTCTTGGAAAAGTGTTATTAGACTGATGAAACTCTACCTCATGATCAGCCAAATATAATGTCTTTTTGGTAAATGTAGTTGATAAAAGCCAACCTCTTTGTTGATGAAAATGATGACACTAATTATAAAGTCTTATATTATTTAAAATTTCAAGTAATACTTTGGCCTTCTAATTTTTAAGGTCAAATAATTGGGAAATTTTTCTTCTTTTAAGTTCATGTTTATGTTTGTGAGTTTTTGTATGAAATATCACACTGACATGAAGAAATGTCTGTATTTTGAGATAGAGATTTAAGAGAGCAAGAAGGAACTGAAAGCTCTGTGAAGTTGAGACCTAAAACTAATTTTCAGCTACTATGAATTCCAGGTCTCAGGTAGAGAATGTATCCACAATCAATACTCAATAAGTAAATTTCAGATAACAAACTAGATAAAGGATCCACCTAGTTGTGCTTTGAAAGGAAGCAGTTTGTATTCACAACACTTTAAGAAAGGCTGTGCTAAATAAAGTTAAGCAAAAGCTTTTACTGGAGAACTTCTTAGATTAACAATCAGGTTATTATATACCTTCCAGCATCAGCATCTCACATATTTTTAGCAATAAATTAAAAATTATTTTTTTCAGTTTTTGAATAACAGCATTTTTTTGAACATAATTTGGGGTAACCCTTGCTTGGAGGAAATTGTAAAAATGCACTCTGAGAAAGTTGCATGTCACAAAACACATTTTCATTTTTCACAATTTTTCTCTCATCTGTGAAAAAAAGAGTGAATATGCTATTCTTGCAATATATATTATTGTTAATAAATAAAAGTTAAATGGAACAAAAGACAGCTACAAAATGATATTTCTATTCCCAGCTGGAGTTCTCACAATCTACTTCTAGCCTCTTTGGATAATTCTGAACATTTACAAATGAGAAAATGCTCTACTGAAATGTATTAAAACATGGCATATTTTTGAAACACACACTGAATATGCAGCATTTTTAAATGAATCTGTAGTGGAAATAGCAAGGGACTATCACACAATTTTCATAATCAGGAAGACATTTACATTTTCATAGAATTGCTATGGTTGGATAGGTAAATATGCATATCTTAATCCAATGTAAATCCATTTCAAGTGAATGAGGATAAACATGTCGTAAAGGGTAAATGAGCAATAACGTTTGCACAGTATCTGGAAAGTTATAGTGATAACTGATATGTATTTATAAATGAAAAATTTTATAAAAACATTTTCTAATACATGATTAAATAATTTTAACCTGGGGTACAGATTTGGAATATAAAAATGAACTCAACTCAAAAGTTTCGTGTGAGTCTAGAAGATGTTATTTTTTTCAATTAAGAATTCAGAAGATATAGTAAGTATCCAGTATCTATTTTTGATTCAAAATAATTTTGATGATAAATTTAAAACTAGAGATGATTCAAACTAAGTGTTCAGTCATAGCACCAATAGTCTTATCATTGAATAAACTACCCTTATTGTAAAGAGGCACATCACACAGAAAACAATGGCACTTGTGTGAGATTAAAATAATCAAGGAACCTAGGACACAGTTTATCCATTAAAAAAAAATGCAGTGTTTTCCATTGCAGAATTGTTTGTAATAGTTGGTATTTCAAAACAGTCCATGAAGCCATCCAATAAAGGAGTGTTGAATGAAGTAAGTGATCTTTATAGTGGAGTACTCTACAGTCCTCAAAAATATGAGCAAGATTTCTATGCAGGTCATATAATTAAGTGAATTAGATAAAGTGTGAAATAGTATGCAAGTAAAGAGTAAATAGTAGTTTACCTTTTTTAGGGGATGTTGGGTAAAGACAGAGTCTCACACTGTAGCCCAGGCTGGAGTGCAGTGGTGAGTCACTGCAACCTCTGCCTCCCAGGTTCAAGCAATTACCATGCCTCCGCTTCCAGAATAGCTGGGATTACAAACCTGTGCCATCACATCTGGCTAATTTTTGTATTTTAGTATAGATACAGTTTCACCAGCTTGACCAGGCTGGTCTTGAACCCCTGGCCTCAAGTAATCCACCCACTTCAGCCTCTCAAATGTTGGGATTACAGGCCTGAGTCACCATGCCTGGCCAATACTAATTTTACCATTATATAAGAAACAGTGAGAAATAAAAATGTTCTTGTATCTCTTTGCTTATTTTTAAATTATGGAAGTTTGGTAAAAACTAAAGGCTATGATTAAAGACTTGGGGGAAGAGAAGATGAATTAGAGGTAACAGACTTAGAAGCCAGACTTCCCTTAGTATTACGCTTACTAGGATTTTGCTTTTTGAACCTTGTAATTTTATGACACATTCAAAAACATAAAACAGCAAATCCTGAAATAAATAGAAACACATGGGCCTAATGATTTGTCAAATCAGCAATGTATTTACCCAAGAAAGAAATTATTTCAAATAAATAAATCAATATACTGTCTATTCTTAGCAGATTCACTTCAAGCATAAATAGAATGTCAAAGGATTTTTAAACTTCATTCAGGAATTTTATTGATAAGAATGATGTTAGTTTTCTGAAATATGTATATTGAAGGATATAGCACATAAGTCAATGAACTACTGTAGGTAGAAACCAAGGTCTGGAGGAGGATCCAAGATGGCCAAATAGGAACAGCTCCAGAGTGCAGTTCCCAGCAAGAACAAGGCAGAAGGTGAGTGCTCACTACATTTTCAAACAAATTTTCACTGCCCACAGACAAGGAGATTCCTGGGCTTAAAAGCACCAGGAGTTTTCAGCCCAGCAGTTTAAGCCAGTGCAGGGTTGTTACACAGAAACTCACACAAATCTGGATGGCCATTTCCACTGGTGCCTGGAATGCCTGGGAGACAGAGCTGTCCATTCAATTGAAAGGGAGAGGGCTGAGACAGGGAGCCAAGTGATCTGTCTGGGCAGGTACCACCCCCACAAAACAAGCAATCTGAAACATTCTGGATTGAGAGTCTTCAAGCCAGAGCAGCTGGACCCAAGACTATCCAGCCCAGTGTGGGGAAGGGCCACAACCACCACTGAGGCAGTCTGCCACTACTGAGGCAATTCACACAGCAGCTGGGCAGTCCTGTGGCAGCTCAGCAATACCTCTGCTGGTGGACTGTGACTAGACTACTCTGTGTGGGGCAGGGTGTCTGTGAAAAAGGAAGCAGCCTGACAGAAACTTACAAATAAAGCTGAACTTCCTAGGACAGAGCACCTGGGAAAAGCAGTTATGAGTTACTCTGCAGCAGACTTAAAAGTACCCGCCCAGCAGCTCTGCATGGAACAACGGAGCTCCCAGCATGGAACAACAGAGCTCCCAGCACAGCACTTGAGCTCCTATAAGTGACAAACTGTGTGGTCAAGCAGCTCCCTGACCACCGTATACCCCAAGAGACACCTCAGATTTCAGGCCAACATCTGGCAAGTACCCTTCTGGGATGAAGATAACAGAAGAAAAAACAGTCAGCAACCCTTACTGTTCTGCAGTCCCTGTGGGTGATCCCCAGACAAGCTGGGTCTGGAGTGGACCTCAACAGTCCTACAGCAGAGGGGCCTGACTGTCAGAAGAAAAACTAAAAAACAGAAAGAAATAACTTTATCATCAACAAAAAGGCCATCCACTCAGAGACCCCATCCGAAAGTCACCAACTACAAATACCACAGGTAGATAAAGCCACTAAGATGGGAAGAAACCAGTGCAAAAAGGATGAAAACACCAAGAACCAGAATGCCTCTCCTCCTCCAAAGAATCAAAACTTCTCACCAGCTAGGGTTCAAAGATTGATGGAGAATGAATCTGATGAAGTGACAGAGACAGGCTTCTGCAGGTGGGTAATAACAAACTTCTCAGAGCTAAAAGAACATGTGCTAACCCAATGCAAAGAAACTAAGAACCTATGAAAAAGGTTAGATGAGATGCTAACTAGAATAAACAGCTTAGAGAGGAATATAAATGACTTGATGGGGCTGAAAAACACAGCATGAGAACTTCGCAAAGCATACACAAGTTTCAATAGCCAAATCAACCAAGCAGAAGAAAGGATATCAGAGATTGAAGATAGACTCAATGAAATAAAATGAGAAGGCAAGAATAGAGAAAAAAGAGTGAAAAGAAATGAACAAACCCTCCAACAAACATGGGATTATGTGAAGAGGCCTAATCTATGTTTGATAGGTGTATCTGAATGTGACAGAGAACTAATTAAAGTGGAAAAGCACTCCTCAGTATATGATCCAGGAGAACTTCCCCAAGCTAGCATGCCAGGCCACCATTCAAGTCTAGGAAATACAGAGAACACCACAAAGATATTCCTCAAGAAGAGCAACCCCAAGGCACATAATCTTCAGATTCACCAGAGTTGAAATGAAGGAGAAAATGCTAAGGGCAGCCAGAGAGAAAGGTGGGGTCACCCACAAAGGGAAGCCCATTAGACTCACAGCAGATCTCTCAGCAGAAACCCTATGAGCCAGAGGAGAGTGGGGGCCAATATTCAACATCCTTAAAGAAAAGAACTTTCAATTCAGAATTTCATACCCGACAAACTAAGCATCATAAGTGAAGGAGAAAGAAAATCCTGTATGGACAAGCAATTGCTGAGAGATTTCATCACCACCAGGCCTGCCTTACAAGAGCTCCTGAAAGAAGCACTAAACAAGGAAAGGAAATACCAGTACCAGCCACTCCAAGAATGTACCAAATGGTAAAGACTATCGACACAATGACGAAAATGTGTCAACAAATGGTCGAAACAACCAGCTAGCATCAAAATGGCAGGATCAAATTCACACATAACAATATTAACCTTATAGTAAATGGGCTAAATGCCCCAGTCAAAAGACACAGACTGGCAAAATGGATAAAAAGTCAAGACCCATTGGTGTGCTGTATCCAGGATACCCATCTCACATGCAAGGACACACATAAGCTGAAAATAAAGGGATGGAGAAAGATTTATCAAGTAAATGGAGACCAAAAAAAAGCAGGAGTTGCAATCCTAGTCTCTGATAAAATGGACTTTAAATCAACAAAGATCAAAAGAGACAAAGAAGGAGACTACACGATGGTAAAAGGATCAATGCATCAAGAAGAGCTGACAGTCCTAAATATATACACACCCAATACAGGAGCACCCAGGTATGTAAAACAAGTTCTTAGTGACCTACAAAGAGACTTGGACTCCCACACAATATATTGGGAGACTTTAACATTCCGTTGTCAGTATTAGACAGATCAATGAGAGAGAAAATTAACAAGGATATCCAGGATTTGAACTCAGATTTTGGAAGAAGATCTAATACACAAGCAGAACTAATAGACATCTACAGAACTCTCCACCCAAATCCACAGAATATACATTTTTCTCAGCACCACATTGCACCTACTCTAAAATTGACCACATAATTGGAAGTAAATCACTCCTCAGCAAATGCAAAGGAATGGATATCATAACAAACAGTCTCTCAGACCACAGTGCAATCAAGTTAGAACTCAGAATTAAGAAACTAACTCAGAATGGCACAGTTTCACGGAAACTGAACAACTGGCTCCTGAATGTCGACTGGATAAACAATTAAATGAAGGCAGAAATAAAGATGTTCTTTGAAACCAACGAGAATGAAGACGCAACGTACCAGAATCTCTGGGACACATTTAAAGCAGTGTCTAGAGGGAAATTCACAGCACAAATGCCCACATGAGGAGCAAGGAAAGTTCTAAAATAGACACCCTATCATCAAAATTGAAAGAGCCAGAGAAGCAAGATCACAAAAACTCAAAAGCTAGTAGAAGACAAGAAATAACTAGATCAGAGTAGAACTGAAGGAGATAGAGACATAAAAAAATTCAAAAAATCAATAAATTCAGGAGCTGGTTTTTTGAAAAGATCAACAAAATAGACTACTAGCCAGATTAATAAAAAAGAAAAGGGAGAAGAATCACACATGTAATAAAAAATGATAAAGTGGATATCGCCACAGATTCCACAGAAATACAAACTACAATCAGAGATTACTACAAACAGCTCTATGCACATAAACCAGTAAACCTGGAAGAAATGGACAAATTCCTAGACACTTGCACCCTCTGAAGCCTAAACCAGGAAGAAGTAGAAATCTTGAATAGACCAATGAGGCAGCAATTAATAGCCCACCAAGCAAAAAAAATTCCAGGTCCAGACATGTTCATAGCTGAATTCTACCAGATGCACAAAGAGGAACTAGTACTATTCTTTCTGAAACTATTACAAACAATACAAAAAGAGGGAATCCTTCCCAAATCATTTTGTAAGACCAACATCATCCTGATACCAAAACGTGGCAGAGACTCAACAACAACAACAAAAATTTCAGGCCAATATCCATGATGAGCATAGATGCAAAAATCTTCAGTAAAATACTCCAAACTGACTGCAACAGCACATCAAAAAGCTTATCCATCACAATCAAGTAGGCTTCATTTTAGGGATGCAAGGTGGTTCAACATACACAAGTGTATAAACATAGTCCACCACATAAACAGAGTCAAAGACAAAAGCCACATGATTATCTCAATAGATGCAGAGAAGTCCTTTGACAAAATTCAACAACACTTTATGCTAAAAACTCTCAATAAACTAGATATTGAAGGAACATATCTCAAAACAATAAAAGCTATTTGCAACAAACCTACAATCAATATGATACTGAATGGGCAAAAACTGGAAGCATTCCCTTTGAAATCGAGCACCAGACAAGGATACCCTCTCTCACCACTCCTATTCAATATAGTATTGAAAGTTCTAGCCATTGCAATTATGCAAGAAAAAAAGAGTATTCAATTAGGAAAACAGGAATTCAAATTGTCTCTATTTGCAGATGACATGATTATATATTTAGAAGACCCTATCATCTCAGCCAAAAATCTCCTTAAACTGATAAGCAACTTCAGCAAAGTCTCGGGATACAAAATCAATGTGTGGAAATCACAAGCATTTCTATACACCAATAACAGACTAACAGAGAGCCCAATCATGAGCAAACTCTCGTTCACAATTGCTACAAAGAGAGGAAAATACTGAGGAATACAACTAACAAAGTATGTAAGATCTGAAGTTGAGGCAGATCTTACTTCAGATCTCTCAGCAGATCTGAAGATCTTCAAGGAGAACTACAAACCACTGCTTATCTTTGGGAGGCCGAGGTGGGTGGATCATGAGGTCAAGAAATCAAGACCGTCCTGGTCAACATGGTGAAACCCCGTCTCTACTAAAAATACAAAAAATTAGCTGGGCATGGTAGTGCGTGCCTGTAATCCCAGCCACTCAGGAGTCTGAGGCAGGAGAATTGCCTGAACCCAGGAGGCAGAGGTTGCAGTGAGCCGAGATTGCACCATTGCACTCCAGCCTGGGTAACAAGAGCAAAACTCGGTCTCAAAAAAAAAAAGACACAAACAGATGAAAAAACATTCGATGCTCATGGTTAGGAAGAATCAATATCATGAAAATGGCCATACTGCCCAAAGTAATTTATAGATTCAATGCTATCCCCATCCAGCTACCAATGACCTTCTTCACAGAACTGGAAAAAAAAACACCTTAAACTTCATATGGAACCAAAAGAGAGCCCACATAGCCATGGCAATCTTAAGCAGAAAGAACAAAGATGTAGGCATCACACTACCTTACTTCAAACTATACTGCAAGGCTACAGTAATCAAAACAGCATGGTACTGGTACCGAAACAGAGATACAGACCAATGGAACAGAACAGAGGCCCTGGAGACAATGCCACACATCTACAACCATCTGATCTTTGACAAACCTGACAAAAACAAGCAATGGGAAAATGATTCCCTGTTTAATAAATGGTGTTGAGAAAACTGGCTAGCAGTGTGCAGAAAGCAAACACTGGACCCCTTCCTAAGACCTCACACTAAAATTAACTCCAGATGAATTAAAGACTTAAACATGAGATGTAATACCATAAAAACCCTAGAAGAAAACCTAGGCAACACCATTCAGGACATAGGCACAAGCAAAGACTTCATGACTAAAACATCAGAAGCATTGGCAACAAAAGCCAAAATAGACAAATGAGACCTAATTAAACTCCAGAGCTTAATTAAACTCCACAGCAAAATAAATAATCATTACAGTGAACCAGCAACCAACAGATGGGAAAAATTTTTTGCAATCTACCCATCTGACAAAGGGCTAATATCCAGGATCTACAAAGAACTAAAACAGATTTACAAGAAACAAACAAACAAACCCATCCAAAAGTGGGATATGAACAGACACTTTTCAAAAGAAGACATGTATGAGGCCAACAAACATACGAATAAATGCTCATCCTCACTAATTATTAGAGAAATGCAAATCAAAACCACATTGAGATACCATCTCACACCAGTTAGAATGGCGATCATTAAAAAATCTGGAGACAACAGATGCTGGAGAGGATGTGGAGAAATAGGAACACTTTTACACTGTTGGTGGGAATATAAACTAGTTCAACCATTGTGGAAGACAGTGTGGGCTTCCTTAAGGACCTAGAAACAGAAATTCCATTTGAACCAGCAATCCCATTGCTGGATATATACCCAAAGGATTATAAATCATTCAATTATAAAGACACATACACATGTATGTTCATATCGGCACTCTTTCCAATAGCAAAGATCTGGAAAAAACCCAAATGCCCATCAATGATAGACTTGACAAGGAAAATGTGGCACATATACACCATTGAATACTATGCAGCCATAAAAAATGATGAGTTTGTGTCCTTTGTAGGAACGTAGATGAATCTGGAAGCCATCATTCTCAGCAAACTGACACAAGAACAGAGAATCAAACACCGCATCTTCTCACTCATAGGCAGGTGTTGAACAATGAGAACACATGGACACAGGGAGGGGAGCATTACACACTGGGGTCTGCTGAGGAGACCAAGGGAGGGACTTGTGGGGGTGGGGAGGTAGGGGAGGGGTAATATGGGGAGAAATGACAGATGTAGGTGACGGGGGAATGGAGGCAGCAAACCACATTGCCATGTGTATACCTATGCAACAATCCTGCATGATCTGCATAAGTACCCCAGAACCTAAAGTACAATTTAAAAAAAAAGAAACCTAGATCTCATCATAAGAAAAAAAAATCTACAAAATATAAAATCAAAAGGTTAGCCAAAACACTTTAAGAGTAAATTTAAACTACAAATACAAATATGAACTCATGACTTTTAGTATGTTTTCTTGCACTGCTCACTAAAATGAACTAAAAGATAAGACATCATAGCACCTTTCAACATGCCTAAAGCCTCTATTTCTTTTCTTAATTTCTAAATATCACACTCCACTAAATCAAGCAGCCCTCCTTGGTAAGTAGAACAGTGCTTCATTATTCATTGCCACCTGAACTCAAATTATACAATGGTAGAAGGAAACTTAAACTTAGCATTGCAAGTTAACTAAGCCATTATCAGATATTTTTCATTTCATAAGACTTCCCTTTTTCCCTTTCTTTATTAAGATGAAATATAACTATGTAAAATATTATGTGAGAACCGAATAAAGAAGATGTTTCCACAAAAAGTGTGACAGTTTATCCTTTAAAAATACTTTATACTATACTTAAAAATAAATATTAGATTATACATAAAGGAAGAAAAAAACCTATGAAAATATTAGTTAAAAATATGAACATTTTAAAATAAATCTATGGATGCATGCAGCTTTCTGAAGCCAGGGACAAAGCTGAGGAGAAACAACAGAATTATTGATGAAATTAAATTGTTTTAGAAGAACGTGTCAACAAATTTAAAATATTAGGAGAAAACGTATGCAGTAGGAGGAAAATGTAAATAATACACAAACTATTCAAGAAGGCCTTAGATATTAGTAAAAAAAAATTAACCAAGGAAACAGTGGACAAGGAACCCAGTTGTGCAATTCACAGAAAGAAAATGCAAGCAATAACATAAGATGAATGACTTACGTCTCCACTGACCAAGGCGATGCTTGTTAAAATGATGAGAAATTGGGGTGTTTTTGCTTAATCAGTGACATGGTTTGGCTGTGTGTCCCCACCTAAATCTCATCTTGGATTGTAATCCCCACATGTGGAGGGGAACCTAGTGGAAAGGGAATGGACCGTGGGGGCGGATTTCTCCCTTAATATTCTCCTGATAGTGAGGGAGTTCTCACAAGATCTGGTTGTTTGATAGTGTCTGGAGATTTTTCCTCCTCTCTCTTTTACATGCTGCCATGTGAGCTATGCCTTGCTTACCCTTTGATTTCCACCATGATTGCAAGTTTCCTGAGGCCTCTCCAGCCATATGGAACTATGAATCAATTAAACCTCTTTGCTTTATTAATTACCCAGTATCAGATATTTATCTATTGCAATGTGAAAATTGCCTAATACAGTCGATTTTTTAAAAAAGAAGATTAATTTCAAATGACGTTGAAGAGGATGTGTCATTCATAAATTACAGATAAAAATTTGGTGAAAGGAGGGTAGTTTCTCAGGATAGTTTGACAATATTTAACAAAAGTAGAAATGGATATATATTTTGAAGCAGTAAAAACCCCTACTAGGAATGTATTATGCTGATCCATGTGGGCAATGGAGATAATATATAATAACTTTGAGACAAATAATTTGGCACAATCTTGTAAATTTTAAATTATATATACCCCGGGAAGCATCAAGGACAATTACAAGTGTATATCCTAAAACAGTGGTTCTCTAAGTGCGGCCTTTGCACCCCTGAGAATCCTCAAGACTTTTGATGAGGTCCATGAATTCAAAGCTGTTTTCTTATTTGCACTAAGATGTTTTGCTTTAGTTCTTTTATTCTGTTGACATTTGCACTCATGTTGCAAATGCTATGTGATCCACACTGCTGGAATTTTGTGAAAAATGTCTTCATGAAGACACATGAAGACACACAGCATCATCAAACCGAACTAGCAGTTTTTATTATTAGCTAAGTTGCAAGTGGAACTAGCCACTTTTTAATGAAATATTGCTTTCACTTGTAAGTAAGACTGATAGAAAAACTATGCTTTAGCAGATATTTTAATAAAAATTAACCGCCAGCCGATAATACCAAGGAAAGCATTTGATGGCATTTGTTACCTACGATAAAATGTGAGTATTCAAATGATAATTAGTATATATATATATATATATATATATATATATATATATATATATATATATTTTTTTTTTTTGAGACAGAGTTTCACTCTTGTTACCCAGGCTGAAGTGCAATTTGGCGTGATCTCGGCTCACCGCAAGCTCCACCTCCTGGGTTCAGG
>CM052658.1:98192656-98233452 GCA_028533165.1 Leontopithecus rosalia
TCATGATCCACCCGCCTCGGCTTCCCAAAGTGCTGGGATTACAGGCTTGAGCCACCGCATCCAGCAGATAATTAGTATTTTTTTAAAAATGTCTGTGAATCCGGTGGCTCAAGCCTGTAATCCCAGCACTTTGGGAGGCCAAGGCGGGTGGATCACGAGATCAAGAGATACAGACCATCCTGGTCAACATGGTGAAACCCTGTCTCTACTAAAAATACCAAAAAAAATTAGCTGGGCATGGTGGCGCGTGCCTGTAATCCCAGCTACTAGGGAGGCTGAGGCAGGAGAATTGCCTGAACCCAGGAGGTGGAGGTTGCGGTGAGCCGAGATCGTGCCATTGCTCTCCAGCCTTGGTAACAAGAGAGAAACTCTGCCTCAAAAAAAAAAAAAAGGGTGTGAATCTATCATCATGAGCTTGATGGCTTTCCCATCTTAAAGACTTTTCTTATAAGAGGAGTAGTGACACTTCTTTCATAGTATGCGAGATCAAATTTGATTTTTGTGAAAATGTAAAATACAATTTGATTTGTAAAAAATTTGCATTAAGTGTATTACCACTGGGAAGAGCGACATAACTTGGTGAACCAATATTTTCCAAGTGACCTAGGTATGAAGTTACAAGGTCATGAATGAGTAAAACATCCATTCAAAGTTCAAGATAGAGCAGCAGATTTTAATGTTACAAAGATTGTAACAGAAAATGTTAAGGAAATGTTCGCTAATCCCACATTGCAAGTACATTTTTAAAAATTACCACTAGCTAAGTTTAATGTAGTATCAAAGAAGAAAATTCATAGTAATCGAAAAGGATTTTAAAATTGTCTTACACTTTTCAGCTATGTATCTGTGACCCAACAAATTTAATGAATATGTAGCTATTAGAACCCAGTTGCCTTCAATTAAGTCAAACATTAAAGAATTTAAAAAATGTAAGCCATTTTTAATTTACTCAGTAATTTTGCTGTAGTTCTTTTGGGAATATAGTCATAGTTTTCAATAAAAGTGATATTAAGAGATTGGTTGATTTAAGCCACTTGTTTATTAGGCAAAGTAAGATAATACATAAATAGTATCCAACAAAAAAATATGTTGACATTAATAATTTTAGGTTTATCTTAAGCCCATTATATTGTTTTACATTTATAAAATGACATTGATTGTGATATATGTCAATGATGTTTCTAAACGGACAAATAATAATTCTGTATATCTATTGTGTACATGTTTTAAAATACATATACATTATGGAATATTTACATATAGCTAATTAGATACTCTATAACTCACATACTTACCTTTCTTTTGTAGTGAGAACATTTAAACCCTATTTTCTTGCCAATTTTCTGGAATACAACATCATCATATTATATAATAAACCTCTTTAACTTAACCCTCTTTATTCACTAAATTTAGTACCTTTAACCAACATCTTTCTCCCTCTTCTAATCCCTGGCAACCACATTTTACTCTACTTTTGTGTTTTCAACTTTTTAAGATTCCATATACAAGAGTGATACTGTGGTATTTCTCTATAGAAAGTACCACTGGCTAATTTCACTGAACACAATTTCCTCCAGGTTCTTCCACATTGTTGCAAATGACAGGTTTTTTTCTCTTTTAAGCTGAATGGTACTATATTTTGTGTACCTACCACATTTTTCTTTCTCCATTCATACAATTGATGGATGCTGAGGTTGAATGCATATCTTGCCTATTGTGAATAGCACAACAATGAATGTGGAGTGAACATATCTCTTAAAAACATTTATATCAACATAAGAAGACTTATTATTTTAAGTGTACTAAAAATTTTAATAATTTTAGTTTCTAATATGCAAAAATTGACAAGAGAATTTAAATAAAATGATGCTCTTTGAGTTATTCAATGTTTTTCTTTTTGAGATGGAGTTTTGCTCTCTCTCCCAGTCTGTAGTGCAGTGGTGCGATCTTGGCTCACTACAACCTCTGCCTCCTGGGTTCAGGTGATTCTCCTACTTTAGCCCCCCAAGTGCTACCATGCCTGGCTAATTTTTGTATTTTTAGTAGAGGCAGAGTTTCACTGCTTTAGCCAAGATGGTCTCAATCTCCTGACCTCATGATCTGCCCTCCTCAGCCTCCCAAAGTGCTGGCATTACAGGCATGAGCCACCACACCCAGCCAATAATTTTTAAATTACAACAAACTTTGAGACCAAAATGTGTAAGAACCACCGTGTTAGAAAAGCAGTTGCAATTATGCAACAGGATAGATATTAATAGCAATAGTGAGCATAAATGTTAATAATAATATTCTTTGTAATCAACAAAAATAACATAAAATTTAATGTTCATTAACAATGGGATACAATAAATTGTAGTTTATTCATAAAATAGTTTATTACAGAACAATGAAAAAATGCCAGAGGTTGAGTGAAAAAAGCAAAAATCAAATATATTAACCATAATCTATGGATGGTAAAATTATAAAGAGGAGAATAATGTGATCAGGAAAAAGGCAGAGAGAATGACCATTATTTTAGGGTGTGGGAAGCATTTGGATTGAGGTGTACTTATGAAAATCTTCTGTAATATTAAAATTCTGACCATAATCTCTGTGATTGCACGAGTAAACACTTTATTAACAAACTCTGCTCTGTATTATTATACAACTTTATTTGTTTAGCTACTATTGGAGAAATATTTTCTTATTGGTTAGTTGGTTTCATTGCTGAATATAATTAAGTCATTGCATAAGGAAAAGAAGGTCGATTTAGAAGTGAACCAGAACGAGATTTTCAGTCTAGCTTCACAATTTACTGGGAGAGAAAAGTTACCCGTTATTTCACTTCTCACAGCTTCATTATTTATTCTTCCTAGGGATGACAAAATTGGTTTCATAGGGTTGCTTTGAGCTTTAGTGAGATCTATAATGCAGAAATTGGTTGGCAATGTGTTAGAGTGCACTTCTTCCATTTCTGTATCTGTCATTTCTAAAAAGACATCTCTGACATCATTGTGTTTTCTGGAAGCCAGAAGTACTTTGTTCAGGAGATATAAGGTGAAGGCTTATGTGAGCTTATTGCTTTCCTCGTGACAACAGCTGCTCTCTGCTATTTGGACTGAGTGAAGTGGACAGACCGTTGTTACCAACATACAGAGAGTTTCTTTAGAGGAATTATCAGATAACCATAAATTGAAGTATCGAGTTGGGAAGCCAACAAGACATTTGTACGTAAGAGATAGCAGTAAGGAGACAGTCACTGGTAAGCACTTTTGGAAGTTCCAGGTGAATAAAAAAGTCTCATTTATCTTCCTGAAAATCGTTAAATACTTGGGATTAGCTTTTTGGGATTAGCAGCTGTGAGGATTCTCAATGTCTGCAAATTAACATACTTATTTTAGAAGCAGGAAAATCGCTTACACGCTGAAAATCAATAATGAAAATCTCTATATATAGATGCCTAATGTTAGTTCTTCTCTGACATTTTGATGCCAGAAATCCTGTGCTATCTTAAAATTCACAGATACATGTATCAATGTTAACCATATTAGAAATTACACTGAGAAATTTAAAATATATGCATTACCTGACTTATTTTAAGCTAATAAACACATTAAAGATTAGTATTAATATTTTATGACAAATAAGTATATTTATTAAGTTATATATATATATATATATATATATATATATATATATATAGAGAGAGAGAGAGAGAGAGAGAGAGAGAGAGAGAGAAGAGTTGCATTGTTTTACTCTTGGCAAATATGGCTCTAATACAAGATAGCTTTATTGCCAAATTAGTTTCTGCACTCAGTCTGTTGTAATACTATGTATATCCTCTGGTAAACTAATACTCTCCAATTATGAGAGAATGAAACTGTTCATTTATGAGAGAATGAGAATGAGAAAGACAAAGAAATAAATTAGCATTTTGAAAATATTTCTGCACGGCAGACTTCCTGAAACATCTTGAAGACCCAGGTACACTTTGAAAAGTGACAGTCCAGAATACTGAGGAAGCAAGTTAAGTGTGTAAGCAGGCCGTGGGCTGGCTCTGCTTGAACCATCGGCCTGCTGGCAGTCTTGCCAGACTGTGAACTCCTTGAAAGTAGAAGCCATGGTGGATAGGGAAAGAAGTATGGAGAAGAAGAATCAAAGAATATTACAGGATGAAATGGGATTCTAGTCTGCTCAGGTTACTTTCTAGTGTGACATGCTATGAGGCCACTATACAGCATTTCCTGCATCTGGCTTATTTCCTTTCAGCATTTGGAATGTGCTAGGTTCCAAAGCTTTAGATTAATCTCAGCCTTCCTTCAGGTCAATGAGCTCTCTAGATCACTAAGTAGCTTTGTTTTCAGAATGAACTGCACCACTTTCTTGATTTATTTTCCCTTTGATACATTCACCTGGCTATAAAAATTGAAGGCTATGTACACACACACAAACACACACACACACACACACACACACAGAGAGAGAGAGAGAGAGAGAGAGTAGAATACCAGCAATACACAGAGTAGAGCAATAATCAAAATAAAGCATTTGCAACTCACTTCTCTGTCAGATGTCATAACCAGAACTAAATATCATAAGAGGTATAAGAATACCTCTTCCCTCACACCTCCTTGTCATGGCATTAGACATAGATTTAAAGATGTCACAGAAATAAACTACATATTGTTAGTCTTTCACTCTAGGAATATTACATGGGTTTTATGCTCTATCTGGGGACATAGTGGGACAAAGCAGGATCATTGCTGGCAGAAAAGCAACTGCTGCTGGTGTTATCTTCAGGGAGGGGCAGGAGAAAAGAAAGCAGTGTGTTAGTTCATATTACCTGAGGAGGTTGACTGTGCAACAAAAATTACTAACCGTGTTACTCTCCCTCAAAATTATTTTTCTTTTCCATTTTTCTGTTTCAACATAAAAGAGACATGATAATCTTTGGGTGGACCTGCCAATTTTAGTTTATGTCATCTTTAGATGTTTTCATATAAGGAAATCTAGGTAGCTTATTTTTTTCATACTACAGAAAAAAAGATAGCTTAAAATGATCTTCAAGAATATTACTTTCTTCTTACTGATCTTACACTGATTTCATGACAAATAAGAGGAGTGTAGAGTATACTGATAGCTTATATTTTCCCACTTTGAGCTTTAGAGACCAAATAAACCTTGATAGTCCCTATTTCTAAACAGAACAATCTCCTACATTATAGTATCATTTACAAAACAGCTAAAGAGGAAATTAATTCTCCACTTTTGAAATTAAGTTAATGACTAAAGTTGTTGGGTCTGAAGCCGGACCTCTCTAACCTAAATTTATTTTTTCAAAATGAAACTGTAATAATAATAATAGTATCTATCACATTCTGCTGCTAAAATAGTTAAATGCTAAGCACCTGACATGGAGTGAATGTTCTTCAAATAAAATAGCTTTGCAGTGATCCCAAATAGCGTCAGTTATACTTACAGTAACAAGAGCAGCAAGCTCTTTAGGGAATCACAGCACTTTGACACATGTTAATTTTGTGGCCTACATGAGCAACGCTGCCTCATGAGAAGGGGACACCACAGATGTGTTGGTCTCAATTCCAGGCTCAGCAATATGCTAGGACACAGACCCCAGATTTCAGAATAAGTTATCTGCTGCACTAAGTGCTAATATAATGCCTATTAAAGAATTCCCTAATTCTTTTTTTTTTTTTTTTTTTTGAGACGGAGTTTCGGTCTTGTTACCCAGGCTGGAGTGCAATGGCACGATCTCGGCTCACCGTAACCTCCACCTCCTGGGAACAGGCAATTCTCCTGCCTCAGCCTCCTGAGTAGCTGGGATTACAGGCACGCGCCACCATACCCAGCTAATTTTTTGTATTTTTAGTAGAGACGGGGTTTCACCATGTTGACCAGGATGGTCTGTATCTCTTGACCTCGTGATCCACCCGCCTTGGCCTCCCAAAGTGCTGGGATTACAGGCTTGAGCCACCGCGCCCCGCCCAATTCCCTAATTCTTAAAAATAATAATCTGAAAGTGATTACCTAAATCTAAATCCCAGTGTTGCCTCACAGTGATTAGTTGAGCTACGACATTTCACATTTAACTTCTAACACTAGCCATTGAAGAGTTTAACTATTAAAAGTGCTAGTCGTATTCTTTATGAACAGGAACAATCCACCCGCCTACCTCAAAAGGGTTTTTTCAAACCAGGGGCTCTTGACAGGCAGCATCTGCATCCCCCGGGGTGCTGATAAGAATTGCACATTTTTAGTCCCACCCAGGACATAGAGAATTGGAAAATCTAGGCTTGGGGCACAGGAATCCATGTATCATCAAGGCCTCTCATTGATTTTGATTTATTCTAAAGCGTGGGAACCACCAGTCTGCACATCAGCCCCCCTCCACAGGGAAATGTGGCAAATCATGGCCAGTGCGAGGTCACGCAGCGAGCTTGGGAGATGGTTGGGGCTACGCCACTTTATCTCAAATGCTCTGCACCCAAGACATACAGTGAAATGTGTCCTCTGCAAAGCCCAGTCACAGCAGGCCATCAGAATTGGTGACATGTTTAAAAGATCAGGCCTCTGGTGGGAGAATTGAGGCAACCAGATACAATTGTGCAGACAGTGTGAATTTGGCTGGAGAAAAGTTATACATGGGGGAAGCTAAGTTGGCCAAAGGGCAAGCCTGGCGTGGAATAAAGTCTTATAATTGGGGTAACTCTAAGCTCAATCCTACTAAAATAATAACTATGGTAAAAACAATTAAAAAGTAAAACAGGAGTTGGACACAGCTAGAGATATGACAAATTTGGACTTGTGTTGACTCAGAAAGAAGACGTAGGCAAAATTCTCAAATAGGACTATTTTGTTACTTTACCCCAGGACACATCTGGAAATATTTCAGATGTCACAACTGGGGGAAAAGATGCTACTGGAATTTAGTGGGGTGCTCCTAAGCAACCATATTTCATCAGACTGTGCAACCGTGTACAGGAGTACAGGACTGTACAGCAAAGAATTATCTGGAAGAAAGGATCTACAGTCCTAAGGTTGAGAAGCCTTAATCTAAAGGCACATGGTAATAGATACGTAAGATAGGTATATTTAACCTTGCCCTTTGTCCATTGGTCCATTTACATTATTCCAAGCGTTTTCCATTTTAATGCACAACCTACTGTGAATTTGATAGATGAATTTCCATAAAGTTAATCAACACAATTAATCAGTATATGCAATTGTAATCATTAATATAGTAAAAGGAAACACATTGTTTGCTGTGTAAATTGGCCTGAACTCAGGGGTTTTTCTATCTTTTCTTTCATTTATTCTGAGAAGTAAAGATATAACTTCGGTATCACTCCTCCTGGTTCAACTTATTAGTTTCAGAAAAAGAATACATGGAGAATATAGTCTGCACATTTTTGACTTTTATCGCTTGCCCATTTCAGTTCAGCAATGATAGAAAAAAAGAAAAAAAGCATTCACTAAAAGCTGTTTGGAATTGCCTAACTTCCTCTTTATCACGCAAATTGACTTTTAGCCAATGTTTCACTCCTGTTGGCTTCAATTACATAAGAATTAATTTTGCCTGGCAGGGTTAGTCGGTGCATACTTAAGGTATAATATTCTAAGATTTTGGTAGTAATTCATTTATACTGTGTCTATTAAATAGACTTAAAGCTATCTTGAATTTAATTGGTAGGCCAATATTTTATACTACTGGCCAGTGTATCACCATATCTTTTTTAAATAAGTTGAGACATGTCATATCTATGTTACAACCACAGATGATGTTTTGTATGTGCACTATAAATGAGGAAGAACTTTTACAAAAGGCCTTAAAATAGGTCTTTCCTCAAATATCAAACTGAAGGTAACAAAGCCTTATGAGGTGAGACTTTCTCTACAATCAAAAGATAAATGTGAGATATTGGTGAGGTATTTGTTGCATGAACCATATATTTTCCAGTTATGAAAGGTGTCACTTAAACTACATGTCTGGTGTCACTCCTCTTTTGAAAGTGAAATTGGATAACCCTTTGACTATGAATCTTGCATATATGTATGAGTCAAATATGGGCAGTATTTGAATATTATACTGTATTATGTTTTTATACAACATATATGTTATTTATCCCATAATTAATTGAATCATAGGATATCAATTTAAACGTAAAAATAGACTGACAATTCCCTAAAGTATTTCTAAAGTCTGAATTTGCAGACATAACTTCAAATTTACGCATACATACAGTTGCATACATACAAATATAACCTTCAGTTCCGTTATTTATTGTTGTTGTAGCTACATTCTACAATTTTGGGGTTGGTGAAATAAACATCTATGTGTTATTTATACAATCCCTTAATACACACAAAATGTATATATTTATGTGCAGTATAGAAGACTTATTTCCTTGACATATTTTATCTAGTACAAACTAAAATGTTCTATACAACCAGAGACAGACTCATGGGTAGCAAGCTTTTTTTTCCCCCCCTTTTTAAATCATTACTTATAAGTTTGAATAAAGCCTTCTTCTTGACTACACAAAAGGTAATCATTTGCCCATGCAGTTTGATGAAAAGCTTCCTCAGCTGCAGCAGTCTTCCTTAGCCTCAAGCTTCAGCAGAGCAAGTGTGTAGCATGCTGGTACTTTATACTGGGTGTGAGCCTGAGCAAATAGCACTGAAAAATTATACCAGAAGTTATTTGCAAATACGAATCTATTGAATAATATTGAAATATGTCAGGATTTTCTACTCACCTTTGCTATTTAATTACACTTTAATCTCTCTGTGGTTAAATAAAATACTGTGAAGCAATGCAATTCTTTGAAGTCTATTGATATTTGCTTTATATGGCCCATATTTAGTTAAAATTAATAATGTACCTGTGCACTCAAAAGAATATGTGTTCTGCCATTGTGCAGGAAAAGATCTGGTTAGCTAGATAGGTGTAGATAGATCGATGGTAAATAATTCATAGATTCAGATTTTATACTATCTTCATAAATAACACACATGTCCATATTAATATGTCACTCATTCTTTGACCTCTATTTTAATGCAAACACTCTTCTCTCTCTTTAAAAATTGTTATTTCTAGATTATTGTTTTAATAATCTAATAAATATTTTTGTAAAGAAAACATTAACCAGATTAAGAAATTTACAATATAAATAAATAATTCATGCAGTCTGTATTAGTCAGGATTCTCTAGAGGACAGAACCTATAGGAGATATATACGTGTATATATACACACACACACACACACACACACACATATATGTATATAGATATACATACATATATATACATATACATATAAATATACACATATACACATATACATATATGTATCTCCTGTAGGTTCTGTCCCTCTAGAGAATCCTAATACAGACTGCATGAATTATTTATTTATATTGTAAATTTCTTAATCTGGTTAATGTTTTCTTTACAAAAATATTTATCAGATTATATATATATAATCAAATATATATATATCTGTGTGCATATATATATATATATATACACTCAGGGGAGTTTATTAAGGACTATTGACTCATATGATCACAAGGTCCCACAACAGGCTGTCTACAAGCCAAGGAGCAAGAAACCCAGTCAAAGTCTCAAAGCCAACGAACTTGGACTTTGATGTTTGAGGGCAGGAAGCATCCAACACAAGAGAAAGACATAGGCTGGGAAGCTAAGCCAATCTAGTCTCTTCATGATTTTCTCCCTGATTTATATTCTGGCCATGCTGGCAGCTGATTGATTGTGCCCACTCAGATTAAGGGTGAGTCTGCCTTTCCCAGCTCACTGACTCAAATGTTAATATTCTTTGGCAACACTCTCACAGGCACACCCAGGATCAATATTTTGCATCCTTCAATCCAATCAAGTTGACACTCGTTATTAACCATCACACAATCTTACAACCTATGAATAATTTCACTGTGAAAATCTTCCTGACTTCTCTTCTGGTAAGTAAATATGGTTTGGATCTGTGTCCCCACACAAATTTCATGTTGAATTGTAATTCCCAGGGTGGGAGGTGTGGCCTGATGAGTGGTGATTGGACCTTGTGGGCAGCTCCTGTGATAAAGTTCTCACAACATCTGGTGGTTTAAAGGTGTGTGGCACCTTCCTTCTCTCTCTTGGTCCCACTCCTCCTCCCCATTTGCCTTCTGCCATGAGTAAAAGCTCCCTGAGGCCTCCTCAGAAGCAGACACTGCCATACCTCCTGTACAGCCTGCAGATCTGTGAGCCAATTAATCACTTTTCTTATAAATTCTTGCATTTCTTAATAGCAATGCAAGAATGGACTGAAACAGGCATTTGTTTTGAAACATTCTTACCACAGATATAATTCTATGAATATATTTCCATGACAACCTAGACTCGTGTGATCACTTGTAATGAATGCATGATACTATATTAAATGAATTTAACACTCCTTTCCTTTCCTCAAATGTGAATGAAGCCAAAGAGAGTACTATTTTAATTTTCTATGTGCCCGTATGTGTTTCTTGAGTGTTCGTTGCATCAAAAGCTGCTCTAAAATCAACTCTCAAAATTATATTAGCTTATATGTCAGTTTCTTGATTAATCCCAAGAAAATGTTATATTCTTAAAAAATTCATTTTTATATGAAATGCTCTTTCCCTATTCATATGCACATTATACCTCCACATCTAAGTAAGAACATATTTTCCTATGACACTTTCCTTAAAATAATATAACTCCTTCTTCCTTCTCTTGAGTCTGAGGTGAGCCCAGTTCATTTCAGAGTTAATACCACAGGGAGGACAGCTGAGGAGGTGCAGCAGTAAGAAAAGCATCATTGGAGGATTTATTCATTTTTGATACTCTCTAGCTGGATAGTAATTCTGCCCTGCCATGCCTCACAACTCCTCTTGGGCTGGGAGAAGAGCCATGTGTCACTAGAAGAAATTGAATACAACTGACTGATGGGAACACAGTGACTCCTTCTTATAAACCATGAAACAAATTTGCTTTTTTTATTTTCTTACAGTTAAGAGAGAACCTTATGCGAATTTATATGTGAATTATCATAAGAACACAGCAGGGTATGAAATTTCTTGAAGAAAAACCATCTTTTGTCATGAAAGACATTATAAATTTTTTAAAAGAAAGTGAAGGTTGATATATTTTAAACTCTGATTATTAGATATGGAGTGTTGCTATCTACTGAAACACTAATATTTTATTTATTCTATTTGTTAAAAATTGTGCATTTTATTGGCAGTGGAAAAACATGCACCAAGAATTTATAAACTAAAAATACTAAATTGCCAATTACTAAAGAAT
Organism: Leontopithecus rosalia; assembly: GCA_028533165.1. Classification (NCBI taxonomy): domain Eukaryota; kingdom Metazoa; phylum Chordata; class Mammalia; order Primates; family Cebidae; genus Leontopithecus; species Leontopithecus rosalia. Next base: position 98,203,977 of record CM052658.1, read on the forward strand.
TGCTTGTTGGAGTGGTAGGAGCAATTTAGAAAAAATGTATGTTTCATATATGTACATCTTCACATATATATACATACCTATACATGCACGCATGTATATGTGTGTAGATATAAGTGTGTATATATGTATGTGTGTAGATAAATCTTACAGAATTAGTATTAGGACTAGAAAAAGGTTGATATATTTTCAATCATTAAAGATTTCATAAAGCTCCAACCCCAAGTAGAACATATTGTGGTCTAATTGAAGTTATTCTCAAAATTATGGCTGCTCATTTCCATATGAAATTAAAGATTTTACATATCAGTTGAACTACTTTTGTGAGAACTTTAATGTAAAGCAAAAATAATATTTATTCTCTAAGAAATCTTGATTGGCATCTTAGGTTATAAATAGAGTATTAAACACATATTTCTATGTATTTGTGAATTTATTGCCAATCTCAAATCCATATGGAAGCTGAGGAATAGTATGGTAATTATTTAAGGGAGGAGTCATTTGTTTTAAATTTTTCCGTTAAAATGTTTTAAAAGTATCTTAAATTGTTCAATCCTAGTGTTACGTGCATATGGATTTAAATATGAGCTAAAAGCTGAAGTCTTTAAATTCCCAATAAAAAATTTAAATCTTAAGTTCCTAAGTCCAAACACAATAAATAAAAGTTACCAGGCACAAAAGTTTTATGCCAGTCAAACTTAAAAGTAATATTTATATAAAGCAATCCAGAGTGTGGAGGCTCTGAATTGGTTTTCAGATAAGGAGGAATCATACAAAGCTGGAGCTTGAGGTACAAGAAGATTTTGTACAAACTCTACATTATGTAGCACACACTGAAGTTTGCTCTTTTAAGTCAAGTCTTTCTCAATTCTCATAATGACAAAGTATCATCTTTTTATAATGTATTTTCTACTAAGTGCAGTTTTTAATATTCCAGAGAAAAATATATTACTGATGTAGAATGTTAACTTGTATTGGAAAAATGGACAAGGACTTTATGAAAAGTTGATTCACATGTAGGGCTTGCACCATGCTTAAGCTTTTTGTGTATTTGTATTTGTGGCTATGCCAATGGCAAGACAAACATTATAAAATGAAAGGTCGTACAAGGAAAGGAAGAAAACTTGTGTGCATGGGATGAGAACTTAGAATAGAATAGGAAACCCTAGATTATAGAGTGTGCAGGAAAGGGCAAACTGAGCAGGTGTAGATGCTCAAACCCTAATCATTTCCAAGAAAGGCTTGTTTTCTGAACTGGCTTTTGGTTGGCTTCAAGGGACCAAGCTGTTAAAAATTCCTGTCTGATAAGAGTGTTTTGGCATGCCTGAAACCTTGAGCCACACTTTTCCCATTTGTCCAGATAAATTATGGTAAAAATGTGATTCAGGATGAACATCTGTTTTGCTCTGAGGGAGTTTGAAGCTTGAGTAACTGAAGTCAATCACACAGGTGCTATATCCCTACAAAGTTAACATCCATTGAAAACCCTAAACATGAAGGCTTACCTGAGCCCCCCTGATTGGCAGAACTTTGCATGTATTGTCTCACATCATTGCTGGAAAAATGAAGCACATCCTATGCTTTTCTCTTTGGAAGAAGTACTTGAAAGCTTAGACCCGATTTCCTGCAGACTCCACCCCATACCCACCATGTGCCATTTCCCTTTGCTTATTTTGCCCTCCATCATTTTCCCATAGTAAACTATAACCATGAGTTTAACAGTTTCAAAGTCTCATTAGTCTCCCTGATGAATTCCTGATCTTCAGGGTATTCTTGAGGACCCCCCATGAAGGGTGCATATAGTTTCTCTGCTCAGTTCTATTGGGCCCATCTCCATGAATCTTATAATTGTTTCTCCCATAAAAAGTGTTTTTTAACATCTTGGAGGAGGGAAAACTGTGGATAAGAGGCAGGGTTAAATTGCAGCTTCCACTGGGACAGACAGAGCAGCGTGTGGAGACACACATGGTGAATATTTGCTCCAAGAGCTATTGCAGAAAGATACCAGGAAAGCTGAGAATCCACAGACCCTCTGAAGGAAGTGAATTGCTCCTGCAGGACCCAGAAGACAGCTCAACTACTGTGAGCACCCAATCTATGAAATGGAGATCATCTAGCTCCAAACATACACTCTCAATGGGGAATCTGAAGATCTAGATCACAGGACAAGATTCTGACCTTACCTGAAGCTCTGTCAATTTAGAAAGCTAAGTGAAATATACAGGTAGAGGAAGCAGCAGGAAAAGCCCTGTCAGCTCTCCGAACCCTAGGGAAGCCATTTCTGACTTGTCCCACAGGCGTCCTTGGGGAAGGCTGCCAGAGGAACTAGAAAAAGACCACAGGGAGAAGGAAACATTCAGCTAAACTTTGTAGCAATTCCAATCAAATATGAGGTCTCCTGGCCAGAACTCCAGGAGGGCATGAATCCCATGTGTAGTCTTGACAGGCATGGAGGTGGAAAAGCTCTACTTGCTTTCTTAGCTAGGAGTCTGGTGGCCTGGGTGAGTTCTCAGCCTCACTAACCTACACTCTGGAAACAAACTCAGTGCTGTTGAGTGGGGGCATGCAACCAAGTGAGACCACCTTTTGGTTGCATAGGAGCTGAGTGAGACCTGTAGCTGCTGAATTTCTCTGACTTCCTGGACAAGCTGCATGACACAACAGAGTCAGCCATAATTCTCCTGGCAACATGACTCCATTGACTTGGGAACTACAACCTCATCCCCCATAGCAACTGCAGCAAGCCCCACCCAATGAGAGTCTGAGCTCAGACACACCTAAACCAGCCCCACCTGATGGATCTTCCTTATCCACCATGAGAGCTAAAGACAAAGGTCATACTCTCTTGGGAGTTCTAGGGCCTTGCCCTCCACCTGATCCTATACTACCACAGTTCATGCCCTCTTGAAAGCACAACCTTCTGACAGGAGGTCAACCAGCACAAAACTAGTGCATCAAACAACTACAGGACCCTCACAGAGTCCATTTTACTCCCCTGCCACCTCCACTGGAGCAGGTGCTGGTATCCACGGCTGAGAGATTTGAAGATGGTTTACATCACAGGACTCTGTGCAGACCCCAGTACCACCCCAGAGCCTAGTAGACCTGATGGGTGGCTAGATTCAGAAGAGAAATTACAATCACTACAATTTGGCTCCCAGGAAGCCACATTCCTAGGAAAAGGAGGAGTACTACATCAAGGGAACACTCCACGGGACAAAAATTTTGAACAGAAGCCTTGAGACTCAGATCTTCCCTCTGACATAGCCTACCCAAAGGAGAAAGAACCAGAAAAACAATTCTGGTAAAATGATGAAACAAGGTTCTTTAACACCCCCCTGCAAAAAAAAGCACACTAGCTCCCCAGAAATGGATCCAAACCAAGAAGAAATCCCTCAAGTGTCTGAAAAAGAATTCAGAAGATTGACTATTAAGCTAATCAAGGAGGCACCAGAGAAAGGTGAAGTCCAAATTAAGGAAATTAAAATAATGTATACAACATATGAGGAGAGAAATCATCAGTGAAATAGCATAAATAAAAAACAATCATAACTTAAGGAAATAACGGACACACTTAGAGAAATGCAAAATGTGCTGAAAAAATCTCAGCAATAAAACAGAACAAGCAGAAGGAAGAATTCAAAACTCAAAAACAAGGTTTTAGAATTAACACAATCCAACAAAAACAAAGAGAAAATAATCTAAAAAATGAACAAAGCCTCCTAGAAGTTTGGGAATGTGTTAAATGACCAAACCTAAGAATAAATTGTGTTCCTGAGGAAGAAGAGAAATCTAAAAGTTTGGAAAACCTATTCACAGGAATAATAAAAAAAAGTTCCCTGGCCTAGCTAGAGACCTAGATATCCAAATACAAGAAGTTCAAAGAATACCTGAGAAATGCATTGCAAAAAAAAAAAATCATTGCCTAGGCACATTTTCATCAGGTTACCTAACGTCAAGACAACGGAAAGAATCTTAAAAGTTGTGAGACCAAGCACCAGATAACCTATAAAGGAAAATCTATCAGATTAATAGTAGATTTGTCAGCAGAACCTCTATAAGCAAGAAGGATTGGGGGTCTACAGCCTCCTTAAACAAAACAATTATCAACCAAGAATTTTGTATCCAGTGATTTATAAGCTTTATAAATGAAGAAAAGATACAGTCTTTTTCAGACAAATAAATGCTGAAAGAATTCGCCACGCCCAAGCCAACACTACAAGAACTGCTAAAAAGGACTCTAAATCTTGTAAAAAATCCTGGAAACACAGCATATAAAACCTCCTTAAAGCATAAATCTTACAGGACCTCTAAAATAAAAATACAATAAATAAATAGCCAAGGTATACAGGCAAAAAATAACATGATGAATGGAATAGTACCTCACATGGCAATATTAATGTTGAACGTAAATAGTCTAAGTGCTCCACTTACAAGACACAGAACCACAGAATGGATAAGAATTCACCAATCAACTATCTGTTCCCTTCAAAAGACTCACCAAACACATAAGTACTCACACAAACTTAAGGTAAAAGAGTGGAAAAATAAATTTTGTTCATTTTATCCACTCAAATGGATATCAAGAGCAAGCAGGCGTAGCTGTTCTTATATCAGACAAAACAAATTTTAAAGCAACAACGGTTAAAAAAGACAAAGAGGAACATTATATAATGATTAAAGTCCTTGTCCAAGAGGAAAATAACACAATCCCAAATATATGTGCACTTAAAACTGGAGCTCCCAAATTTATAAAACAATTACTATTAGACATAAGAAATGAGATAGACAGCAACACAATGATAGTGAGGACTCTAATACTCCACTGACAGTCCTGGATAAGTCATCAAGACAAAAAGGCAGCTAACAATGGATTTAAACTCTTCCCTAGAACAAATGGATTTAACAACATTTATAGAACATGCTATCCAACAACTGCAGAATATACATTTTTTTTCTTCAGCACATGAAAGTTTCTCCAAGATAGATCACATGACAGGCCACAAAACACGTCTCAATACAATTACAAAAACTGAAATTACAACAGGTACTCTCTCAGACCACAGTGGAATAAAATTGAAAACTCCAAAAGGAATCTTCAAAACCATGCAAATACATGGAAATTAAATAACCTGCCCCTGAATGATTATTGGGTCAACAATAAAATCAAGATGGAAATTTGAAAATTATTTGAATTTAACAACAATAGTGATATAACCTATCAAAACCTCTAGGGTATAGCAAAGGTGGTGCTAAGAGGAAAGTTCATAGCCTTAAAAACCTACATCAAAAAGTTTAAAAAAGCACAAATAGACAGTCTCAGTTCACACCTCAAGGAACTGGAGGAACAAGAACAAACCAAAGCCTAGCACAGCAGAAGAAAACAAATGCTCTAGATCAAATCAAACCTAAATGAATTTGAAACAAAAAAATTTACAAAAGATAAATGAAACAAAAAGCTGGTTCTTTGAAAAGATAAATAACATTGTTAGACCATTAGCAAGATTAACCAAGAAAAGCAGAGAGAAAATCCAAAGAAACTCAGTAATAAATGAAACAGGAGATATTGCAACCAACACCACAGAAATGCAAAAGATCGTTCAAGGTTACTATGAACACCTTTCTGCACATAAACTAGAAACACTAGAGGAGGTGGATCAATTCCTGGAAAGATAAAACCTTTCTGTCTTAAATTGGGAAGTATTAGAAACTCCAAAAAAGACTGGTAATAAGCAGTGAGATTGAAATGGTAATAAGAACATTGGCAACAAAAAAAGTCCAGGACCGGCTGGGTTCACAGCTGAATTCTATCAGACATTCAAAGGATAACTGGTACCAATCCTATTGACACTATTCCACAAGACAGAGAAAGAGAAAATTCTCCCTAAATTATTCGTTGAAGCCAGTTATCACCCCAATACCAGGAAAACATAACAACCACAAAAAAGAAAACTACAGGCCAACATCCCTGATCAACATAGATGTAAAATCCTTAACAAAATACTGGCTAACCAAATCCAACAGCATTTCAAAAAGACAATCCGTCTTGACCAGGTGGGTTTCATATCAGGGATGCAGGATGACTTAACATGTGCAAGTCAATAAATGTGATACACCACATAAACAGAATTAAAAACAAAATCACACGATTTTCTCAGTATATGCAGAAAAAGAATTTGACAAAATCCAACTTCCCTTTATAATGAAAACCCTCATAAAAATTGGCATAGAATGGACATAACTCAGTGTAATAAAAGCCATCTATGACAAATCAACAGCCAGCATAATACTGAACAGGGAAAAGTTGAAAGCATTTCCCCTGAGACCTATACTATATAGTATAAAAAACTACAACTTTTTTGGTGTATACTGCTCTGGTGATGGGTACACCAAAATCTCACAAATCACCACTAAATAACTTACTCATGTAACAAAATACCACTTGTTGCCCCAAAACCTATGGAAATAAAAAAAATCAAAGAATAACAAATAAAAATAATAACATGCTACAAAGCTACAAAAGAAAGAAATACATCTTTTTAAAAATATTCAGCTTTTTCCTTTTTTTTGCAGAGGTTCTTATGACCACTACAGGATCATAAAAATCAAAAGGAAATACCCAGAGCTGGCTAAAAGACACTGAAAATAGACCTATCATAATCTTTCCATAGGACTCTAAACTGTTAATTTTTTTAAGAAGAAACTGGTATAAGAAAATAAAGTTTCAACAAGAATTAATAATAGTGACAGCTATGTGCAACTTGCTTTTTACTGCTTATTATTTTTAAAATAAGGACAAACACAATACAAAATTTTGTGTGGTAACCGAAATGTCATATTTCTATGTTAATAACTAGTCTCATTCAGTTTAGGGGGAAACTGAACACCTTTGTATGTTTTTATATCATTTAATTTTTTTCTGTCAATTGCTTATTCATATTTTGTGCCCTATCTATTCATTGCTATTCTAATTACTAATAATTAGAAAAAACTATTTATATATAAATTATATTTTTCCCATAAATGTCAATTTATCTTCCTAAATGTCATTTGCATTTGAATTTATTTTTAAAAAAATACAGTGCAGAAATGATTTATTTTCATGTGTATAATATTATTTATCTGTGATTTATATGTCTTATACCTTTATAATAGAGTCTTCATATATATAATGTCCCAATTATTCTAAAAGTTTCACTTATAGTTTGGATATAGTACTTCTGACATATAATTAGTTATAAAAAGTATGACAGAAGATACTCTGATTATTTTCTTTATTTTTACAATTTTATATTGAATGGAAAAATTACTTAAAAGGCACAAACTTCCAGTGTACAGTCATGAAACAAAAAACCTGAATAGTTATCTATATCATAATATAGTTATCTATATTATGATATAGATAACTAATAATTTTCTCCAACAAAGAAAATTTCAGATAGCTTTATTGGCAAACTTAACAAAATTTTAAAGGAATAAATAATATCAATTCTACACAGTTCTCCAAAATATTAAAGATGAGCGGCTGGGTGCGGTGGCTCATGCTTGTAATCCCAGCACTTAGGGAGGCTGAGGTGGACAGATCATGAGGTCAAAAGATCAAAACCATCCTGGCTAACATGGTGAAACACTACTAAAAACACAAAAAATTAGCCGGGCATGGTGGCACATGCCTGTAGTCCCAATACTCCAGAGGCTGAGCCAGGACAATTGCTTGAACCTGGGAGGAGGAGATGGCAGTGAGCTGAGATGGTGCCACTGCACTCCAGCCTGGGCAACAGAGAGAGAGTCCATCTCAAAAAAAAAAAAACAAAAAAGATGAGGGTCCATTTCCTAATTTATTTACTGGAGGCAACATTGTTGATAAAATCAACCAATACACACACACAAAAGATACTTCAAGAAAATTAATGTAGTCATAAATATTCTTTATGAAAAAAACACAATGAAATATTAACAGATCACTCCAGCAATATCCAGAGGATAACATACTATGTTCCACTGGATTTTATCCCAGAAATGCAAGGTGGGTTGCACATTCAAAATAGCAAAAGGAGAAGAATTGTAATGTTCCCAAAACAAAGAAAAGGCAAATGTTTGAGGTGATGGATATCTCAATTACTCTCACTTAATAATCACATATTGCATATATGTATCAATATATCACATGTAGCCCAAAATATGATATACTAATAAAAATACACAAAATAAAAATAAAATACAAAAGCTCATACACAAAGAGCACAAACCCTGCATTATTTTAATAAAAATTCATTAAATAAAACTATAAAAGGAACTTTGAATTAATTGCATTAAATCAAAACTTTTAAAATCTGTACAAAAGAGAGGTCAAAAGCAAGTAGCAAGCTGGAAGAAGTGTTTTCAGCATATATTAATAACAAGAAGTAATTATACAGGGTGTATAACAAACCTCTACAAATATAAAATATCTAAGCAAACAGAATAATGGGTGAAGGATATAACATAGCAACTCTTATAAGAGAAGATACAAGTCAGTAACTATTAAAGATTAAAATCAACACAAGCTCACTAGTTATCTGGAAATATAATTAAAACAAGGAGATACTCTTTCATGACATTCAGTTAGGGAAAACCAAAGGGTTTTGAAATGTGAAATCTTGGAGAGAAAGCAGGGCAACAGAAACTCACACAAGTTACTGCTTGATGCATACAAATTCAAGAAAAATTTCTCAATATCTAGTATATCAGACAAAACCTACAGCCTACACCAATCACATCCTTAGTATCTTTAGGTGCAAATGTGAGAAGATGCATGACTGGGTGATCAAAGTGTGCTTGCTTAAAGGTGATCATAGTGTCTCTGTAACAGTTTAAATTTGAAACCACTAATATGTCCATACTAACACAAGCAAATAAATCAAATCTGTTATTGTGGACAAGGAAAAAAATGTCAATTGATGGAATTTTCAATATAAATAGACTAAAGAAAGAGTCCACACAACCATCCTAATGGATAGAGTTCAAACAGTCTTAAAAATTTACCATCTAGTTAGAACAAAAATGTCAAGAAACTATAAAGAGAATGTCATCAAACCGAAAAAGGGCTCCCACCAAAAAACAGCTCACATCATATATTGTGGTCAAAGTCTGAGTTATTTTCCCCTCAGAATATAAACCATCAAGGACGTGCACTATCACCATTTCAACTACATTCAAGTTCCTAGCTTGTATAGGAAAGCCAAAATGGGAAATAGAAGCATATAGGTAAGAAAAGAAGAAATACAACTGTCTCTCCTCAGAGATGACCCAATAATTTACATAGAAAATTTGTAAAAATCATGTCAGAATCATATTATAGGCTTCCACTTACGAGATAGTCTGGAGAAGTTCAAACTACCTAGAAGAAAAACAGATTTGTTATGCCTAGGAGTTGGAAGTGGGGAGGAGGTTTGACGACCAAGGTGTATGAGCAAAGATTTTAAGGTGGTTGGTTCTGTCTCTTTGGCAATTACACAACGATATTTATTTGTTAAAGCTAATAGAGCTTGGCACCAAAGAGGAGATTTTCCTGTATGAAAATTATATCTGAATTTTATTTTATTTTATTTTATTATTTTTTTCTCATTTGCTTCTTTTTTTATTACATTTTAGGTTTTGGGGTACATGTGCAGAACATGAAAGGTAGTTGCATAGGTACACACGTGGCAGTGTGATTTGCTGTCTTCCTCCCCTTCACCCACATATGGCATTTCTCCCAATGCTATCCTTCCCCAGCTCCGCCCCCCGCTGTCCCTCTTCTATTCCCCCCAATAGACCCCAGTGTGTAGTGCTCCCCTCCCTGTGTCCATGTGTTCTCATTGTTCATCACCCACCTATGAGTGAGAATATGTGGTATTTCATTTTCTGTTCTTGTGTCAGTTTGCTGAGAATGACGTTCTCCAGATTCATCCATGTCCCTACAAAGGACACGAACTTTAAAAACATTTTAGTTTACCTAACAGCACAGTTCTCACTGATGATATTTCTCACATAGATTGAATTATTATATTTGTATCTATTTTATTCCTATGATCAGTTTCTCAAATAACATGCTAATCAAGATATTTTTCTTACAGCAATTTTTAATACATTTTAACAAATTATGGTAGTGCTCTGTCATTTCTTAACTTTTTTTCAGAATGTTCTTGGATATTCTCAAGCATCTAAATCTTTATTTGATCTTTAAAAAAATTACCAAGATAATATCTGCTATCACTTACTGGAAATTAATTAAGTTGTTAAATTGTCATATCTTTAGAGAAATATGCAGCTCTACCATGCTGTCTTTGTATCCATAAAAAAATCTGCATTTATAATGATGTTTATGCATCCAAGAAAAATATATCTGTATATACGATTATTTTAAATACACACTTTGCTCAAAAAATTGTTTTCTTCACTAAATTCACCAAATTTAGATCATTTGAGTAGGTAAAACTTAGATATTAATATTACAAATTTTCCTTTTGTTCTTTATTATATAAAACTTTAACCTATAAATGACATGCTGAAACCAGAATCCAAAGTGATGGTAACAAAGTGGGGCTAAGGCCCTAAGCTTTGGTCACACTCTAAGTGACAACTTGATGAAAAGAAGGAAATTGTTAAACAAAATGATGGGAGGCCGTTGTTTTAGGCTAAGCTCGATCAAGAGGCCCCAACAGACAAAACCAAGCCAAATGGAATCACATGTAAATGTGACATACTCAAACTGAAATGTTAAGGAAATGGATAGACCCCAAAACAGAGAAGATGGTTTTTTTTTTCTCTTCTCAAAACAGGAAAATCTGAACAGCAAAATCTCCTCTACTCCAATCCCTTAAAAAAATAACCTAAAGACCTTGAGTCTACCTCCCAAAACCCAACTTTTTGCTATTTCTCGGTAGGATTTGAGACTAAGTACATTATGATGATGACAGAGAGACAAATGATCCTCTCATTTTGGTCTCTCAGATTGGAGAGGATGACCAAAAAGCGAAATTAAGTTTAGCCTAAAGCTGTCCCTTATACATTTTAAATTCAGCCTGAAGGTTTCTCTGTGCGTAATTAACTGTAACCTAACTGAAGGTGTAAACAAACTAAAACCTACTCTTGTGTCAATCATTGAGTTTCAGCCAGTCAAGAGTGGCCAACTTTTCCAACCATATTCTAATAAAGCAAACACCAAGCTGTTGCCAAACCAGCTGTGACTGTACCTCAGCTCCATTTTCTGTTATACATTTTCCTTTTTCAGTCCTTAGATTTTCCATCATGCAACTGCACTGGTATCTCTCTCAACCTACTTTGTCTTGAAAGGCTGCCTAATTCGCATGCTGTTCTCTGCTCAATTAAACTATGTTAAATTGAATGTGTCTAAGGTTGTTCTTTTAACACTCTCAAACTTTTCCACACTGAACCTCCAGCCATTTGTGAAAAACAATTGACTTTTTCTGCCCCAATACTGGTGCTCATGGAAGTTTCTGTCTGTGAGTTCAGCTGCTCTGGGAAGTTGCTATTCTGTTTCTACCTGTCTGTGTCTGCAGTTTAGGGGGCAGTGATGTGCCCTGCTACTTCCATTCTTTTGTGGATATAAGAAAGGTTGTAGATTTTCACTTTGTTCAAGTTTTCTCTTGTTATGTACATAAGAGTAATGATTTTCAAGCTTGTTACGTGCTGGACTGGGAAGTAAAAGTCTTAACTTATTTTACCAAGACAGTTTTATTAATGCATATTCATGTACAATAAGTGGTAAATATTTATGTGGAAATGAACACACAAAAAAACTTTATCCATTCCACTCTTAATTCATGCAAGAAGGTCTTGCTTTATAAATTTCTAATTTTAGTCTTTTCTCTTTGAGGTATATCCTATCAAGGCTGCTTATTTTATGGGACTACTATATTCTTAAATATTGGATTTGATAAATGTTGCTACATTATAATCTAAAATGGAGTATTATTTCATAGAAAATTGAGAAAAGATTGTTTTCCCCCTTGAAGTTACTTTTTTAATGGATCTCTAGTTTCTTTCTTATTTTATTATTTTTGTTTTTAAAATTTTACAGCAATCACTAGGATATATCTTATCCTTGATACTTCAGGGATGAGCATACACACTGATCACAGATTATCTTTTTAGGAAACCATCATTGGTTTCTTCTTCAATTTTGTGTTTGTCTCCTTGTTGCCCTGTCTGTCGGAAAGCCAATGCACTCATCAGTGTGTTCACCTTTTGTCTCTCTCATATTTATTCTACTCCTCAACCGCCTGCTTCCCTTTTCCACCCCTTCCGCCTGAGTCTAACAAGGTCGTCTTTCATGTCCCTGACTTTATTTGCATCAACATCTGTTTTCTATTTTGCTTTGTCCAATGTCCCTTTCATGTCTGTACTGGCATTATTTTTCTCTTCTGCTTTGTTTCTCTGGTTTGCTGAACCTGTTTTCCTCTCCTCTTGTCTGAGTTTGTGAAATTTCTGTTTCTTTGAGCCTTTGATTCTGAGATGCAGCATTTCTCACCCTGGCAGAGGAATTGCCCAGCACCTTTTCTTTCATAAGTTTCCGTTCTGTGTTATTGGTTTGTTTTAAATGATATTTGTTACCTGCTGATTTCTTATCTTATCCATTCACAAGCCTGAAGTCATGATTTTAAGACCTCTGTATCTGAGCCAAAAAATTATTAACCAAAAGATGTGTGGATGAGTGGAGAAGGGGATTGGACAGAGAAGCCACATGAGGACAGGGTACCATGGGGGCAGAGTTAGACATCAGAGCAAAGCTTCACTCCCCCTGGGAGAATTAAGGCACTTAACAGTGAGAATTTTATAGTGTTTTTCCCCCCAGATGACTCTAGCTATCAGCTGAAAAGATGATTGTCCCTAGTATCTCCAGGACCCTCAAAACAGAAGTCTGCTTCTGCTCACTGAGCTCCCACTGTCCCTGCAGGCTCCACAAGTCTAGGCTAAGGGAGTGCTGTCAGTTGGGCCTTCAAATCCAGGCAGACATGTGCATGCTGCAAGAGAAGACTGAATCCCTAGGCACCATTCTGGGTCACATTTTACCAATTTTGTAGCTGCTTTTTAGAGCCTGGGACCTATGATTTTGGCCCCTGAAGATGGACTTTCGACTCTTAAGTTATCCTTTATTGTTCTAAAGGGAAGACTGGAAAAGAAAAAAGCTTTCTTTTTCCTCCTTTAACTGGAAAACTATACTATTTTATAATCAACAAAAATGGGACATGAGTGCAATGGAAATACTTAAAAACATTAATCATAGATGACAAATCGCTGTTACATTTTTTGACTGTTAGAGAAATGCATTCTCTGGGCTGGCACGTAGACAGACATAGGAAGGACAGACTTTTGTTGTTCTTTTGAAGTTTAGTGAATGTTGTAGTTAATCTGACCCCCTTCTCCATTAACCTAATATTTAGTCGTCATTCTAAGAAGATTATATGTATGTTTATAGGTATATCAACTTTAATTTATATATCCCTAGGTTTTATAGAGCATTATGCTAACTACTTTATAAATATTATCACCTCTCTATAGCAACCAAAGCTAGGTATTCATTCACTGATAACAGAAAAGCTAAGTAATTGATAATTATCTTGCAGCAAAATATGGGCAAACTGGGCTGAACTTCCATTTTCTCTATTGGATAATTTTATCTTCTTTTGTGTTTATGTGTGTTCTATACTGAAAAGTTGATGAAGCTGTACTGGGGTTGTTGATCAGATGGTACCATAATCCAAAAGTTCATTTTTATTTTATATTAAGAAATTTAACTTCATTATTTCTAGGAATAAACAGGGAAGATGGCAACAGAGTTACCTAATAATCTAAAAGATCATTTTTATTTTTATTAAGAAATTCAATTTCGTTATATCTAAAAATAGGGAAGATGGCAACACAGATACCTAATAATCTAAAAGTTCATTTTTATTTAAGATTAAGAAATTCAATTTCATTATTTCTAAAAATAAACAGGGAAGATGGCAACACAGATACCTATTACAGAGAAAACTACAAAGGAAGATTAAAGAGAGACAGAAAGTGAGAGAGAAAGCTAAGAGCAACAGAAGGGTAAAAGGTCTAAAATTTTGGCAACCTTAAATAATATGTAGAACAGTGTGTCTATTCCCTCCAATTCGCTTTCACTAAACGTCAGTTGAGATGTTTGACCCCAGAGGTAATTATCTAATCTAACTGCTCCTGGCAGGAGGAACTCTAAGCAAATGAGTGCAGACCATATTCCCCTAAGCCAGTTACATCTAAATTCTTCCATTCGGAGTGGCTCTATCTCCTCCCTGTCTTTCAAAATCTCTGTGTAACTTCCAGGACTCTGCTTTTCTTTAGCAACCAGGAGGCAAGAGTTGCTCATGGTAACAGACTGTGAGACTAACAAAGAGCAAATTGTGACAACATTAGTGTGTGGTGAAACCTGATGTTATATGAAGTCTCCACAAAAGGTAAAAATAAAAACAAAAACCTCTTTTTCAAACGCTCACCCTTGGCAGATTAGAATAAAACCTGAAAAAGTAACAGAGTTTGTAACAGTGAACACTTATACAGTATTTATTCAGTTCTTTAAATGATTCTACTTGGAGGTACTCCTTCCTTTCTCCCCTTAGCCCCATGAGATAAGTCTTGTGAATATCCCCATTGTACAAAGAAGGAAATGGAGGCCTATCAGTGGTGGCTTGCACATCTGAGATTAGAGCTCAGGGCTCTGACTCCAGACACCACAGTGTTCCATTTTCCCTACCTAACTAGTCAGTGATATATATTAAGCATACATTAACATTTAAATATACAAGTATGAATACTTTGAAAAAGCAAATTCTTAATTCATTCAACAAATATGTTTTGAGCACACACTAGGTGTTGTATATTATTTGAAGTATGGATAACTGCAGTTAAACAAATACAAAAATGCTGTTTGCACCAAGTTTACATTTTAGCACCGAATCAGGTGACAAGCTCAAGAAGTGAGTTAGGGCTGCTCAAAGGTTATAAGTTTTATGAGGAAAGATGAAACAGATATATCAGAAAGAGTTACAATAAAGATTGTTGGAAACATTAAGAAGGTAGCAATTGAGCAAAAATTTGTGTGTCTCATGGACTTCAGAGGAAGACTGTTCCTGAAAGAGAAACCAGCAAGTGCAGAGTTCCAGAGATAGGTTCAGGGCTGGCATGTTTGCAGAAGAGCCCAGAGTCTGATTCCTGGAGATGAGCTGGGGAGGCAGAGACTAGCCAGAGATGGAGTCAGAAGAATATTGGGGTGGCTGCTTGTCAAAGGCCTTGCAGTCTCTTCTAGATGAGTTGCCCTTTCCACTGAGTGATGCAGCAGGCCATGAGATTATTCTCAGCAAAGGTTCACACGCATTTTGGGAGGCTCATTTGGCTGCTGTGCTAAGCATATACAGTGAAGAGGAAAGGGTAGAACTGAGGGCCCTAATGAGAGACGACTGCAATAATCAGGCAATCTGGGTCCGGGCTTGAGTGAGGTTGATGGCAGTGGAAGTCATGCAAAGTGATCACCCTCAGGTTGGATTCTGAGGGTGGAACACAAATGATGAGATGGCTGTGAGTATGAGAAAAACAAATACATAAAAGAAGGCAGAAGTCTCTTTCGTCAATTGGAGGTATTTAGTTAAACTGAGAGGAAGACTTTGGTGCTGTTTAGGTTTGTGTTTATGTTGTGGTGTCTGGCATGCAGTGGCAACACAACACGGTTCCGTGTTTGATCTGTGGTACAGTGGAGTGGCTGAGTCTGTAAATAAACTTTTCAGAGTAGAGTGGATATTTTCAGCAGCTCACCAAAAGCGTGTCTGGGAAGAGAGCTCTCAGAACTGGGATCTGGGACAGTTCGGGTCGCAGCATAAGGAAGAACAAAAGAGACTAATACCAGCAGGCCAGGAGGATGCGGTATCACGGAAGTCTGTGAATGATGGGTTTCTAGAAGGACAATCAACTAGCCCAACTGCTGTTACTTGAGCCAGTCACAAAAGATTGAGAATTGCCAAGAGCTGGCATTAGTCAAGTGAAGGTAGTGTCTGTGAATGGTTCCTTCCAACCACTGATTCTACTGGAGTTGAGAGGAAATTGAATGTGTGGGTTTGGAGAAACAGATGATTCTACTAAAGTGTTTTGATTTAATGAAAAGTCATCAGGACGTGGTGGTTCACGCCTGTAATCCCAGCACTTTGAGAGACCGAGGTGGGTGGATCACAAGGTCAAGAAATCGAGACCATCCTGGTCAACATGGTGAAACCCCGTCTCTACTAAAAATACAAAAAATTAGCTGGGCATAGTGGTGCGTGCCTGTAATCCCAGCTATTCAGGAGGCTGAGGCAGCAGAATTGCCTGAACCCAGGAGGCAGAGGTTGCAGTGAGCCGAGATCGTGCCATTGCACTTCAGCCTGGGTAACAAGAGCGAAAATCCGTCTTAAAAAAATAAAAATAAAAATAAAGTCATCAAAACGGTGCATGGATGCTGGAAGTAGAGTCAAATGAAATTTTCTTTTCTTTCTTCATGATGACAGTAATAGCAAAATATTTGTACAACGATGGCAATTAAAAGTAGAGAGGTCAAAACTAATGTTTTGACCAGTTTTCGCCACAAAGATGGATTGGGAATTACTGAAGCAACACCTGTTGCTAGGCCAGGAGGTCTGGGCCCTAGTGCATGAATGAGAGTCTGTGCTAGGGTTAGCGAGGAGCTAAGCTTGGATGGTGGGTTACCTGCAGGGGAGAGGTAGTTGTGGTAGGTTTTTAGTGGGGAGCTAAGTGTGGATGGCGGGGTACCTGCAGGGAGAAGAGGCAGTAGTGAAAATATGAAGGAGTTCTATTATGAATGAGTGGCTAAGGAGGGTAAAGGATGCCTTGGAGCTAAATGACAGAGGAGAGAGAATAAAGTTTGAATAGACTAGTAACATAAATGCATTAGGAGAAACAAAATCAAATACTGCATATTCTCACTTATAAGCAGACACCGAACAATTGGTACACAGGGCCACACAGAGGAAAACAGATACTGGGGACTCAAAAAAGGGGGAGGATGAGCAGGGTGTGAGGATTAAAAACTACCAGTTGGGTACAATGTTTACTATTTGGGTGATGGGTATAATAGAAGGCAAAGCTCACCATTACACAATATATACATGTAACAAGCCTGCACATGCACCCCCAAATCTAAAACCAATAACTAAATAAACACCTTGATTAGGAAAACAATAATGAAAATTGTACAGCTTTAATGTCAATGTTGCCTTTTACCTTACTATATTATTTAGAGACATTTTATATGAAATATTTTTAATCTGTTAGAAGTTGTCAAATTTGCTTTATTATAATAACTTTTCTCTCTAACAAGAATTTTAGGATTTCTGTGATTTCAGGCTATCATTAAAATAATAATTTAGCTTCTCACATCAACCTTTATATTTCATTAATATTTCATAAAAAGTGTTAATAATTTTTAAAAGTAATTCAGATATTCAGCCATCAAAGCAGAGTAAAATCTGAGTTCATTCTCTTCCATCTACTTTGCCTCTTTATGATGTTTTTTCCTGAGAGGAACTATTCATGGTAATCTTTATGCCAGGCATCTCATTCTGAATCTCCCGTGAGCACATTAGGTATAATAAAATGAGAAGAAAGGACTATTTCATCTCTTGGGGGAAATTTTAAAATTAATAATAATCGTTCATGCCTCCAACACAGATTATTGGCAGTATACTGAACACTGGATTTGAGAAAGGGAGATTTCCAAAGATGATGTTATTTAAACAACACCAGATAATCAGCCATGACTTCCTTGGTGGGAGCTTTTAGGCAGGGAAGTGTATGTCTCACATCTCTCTGCAAAGCATGAAATGAAATAGCTGCAGTGGGCCACAGAAGTTCTGTAAGATGTTCTTAGGGTAATTCTGAATCTGTTGGAAGGGACAGCAGTTGGAAATTGCATCAAGATTCTTTGCAGTGGTGAAAACACAGTGATGAAATAATTTTAACTCTTACTGTAACTATTTTCCATAAAATGATTTCATGCTAAAATGATGCAAAAGATGAGCAAATATTGTCAAATAAAATTTCTGTGTAATATGCTCTTTGACTTAAATAAATATCAACAGAAATAGGTACGTAATTTCTACCTGGTAATATGAAGAAAATCTGACAAAATTTTGAATTTCTGGTTATAAAACAACTAGATGAAGTCAGTATTAACACCTACACAGGACTTTTACATAACTGACATTACATTGTATATATGGCTTTGAAAATTGTTCTTCTCACTTGACGATATATAGAATATATGGGGGATAAGGATTGTGCAATCTATTCTCTCACCCATTGTGTGCTTAGAGTCTTGTGGTAGTTTTAATTCTTCCAGAAGGATATAGCACGCATTATTTAACCAATTTCTGTATTCTTGAATTTTCGATTACTTCTAGTTTTTATAATTTCGAATGCTACATTAGTGAACACTTAAATAGAAAACTCTGTTAATACATTCAAAGATGTGAACTGAAATAGTTTGTTCAAATATTCTTTTAAAAGAAAATAATAATTTCATTGCCACTGACAATTTTTTTTTTGAGACAGAGGTTCGATGTGTCACCCAGGCTGAAGTGCAGTGGCACGATCTTGGCTCACTGCAACCTCTACCTCCTGGGTTCCAACGATTCTCCTGAGTCACCCTCCCTAGTAGTTGGGGTTACAGGCAAGAGCCACCACACCTGGCTAAGTTTTTGTATTTTAATAGAGACATGGTGCCAGACTGGTCTCGAACTCCTGACCTCAAGTGATCTGCCCGCCTCGGCCTCCCAAAGTGCTGGCATTACAGGCGTGAGCCACCAAGCCTGGCCCAGCCATTGACAATTTTTATTTTAAATCTTCCTATTTAAACTCCTACTGAAATGGGGACAGTTCCCTGATGCCCCTCACCGGGCGTGTGATGGGGCTGTGACTTGCTTCTTCAGTCCTCACTGCTCATACCCCTAGTGGGAGCATGCAGACGGGCAGGTCCCGGGGCTCCGACGCCATGGCGGCAGTGTGCAGGCTTGGGTGTGGACAGCTCCTGAAGCCCCAGTGGGTGTGTGTGACAATGGGTACACAGTTTAGCCATCTGCAGCTGGCTTGTGTTAATCAGCTCTATTAGACTCTCTTCCTTATCGCAAAGCACATGTGGGCTTGGAGAATGGGTGCAAGGTTTTTAATTGAGTGGTGGATGGGAAAGCATGATGGGGAATGGAGTAGAGTCTTCCCATGGAGTGGGTCCACCCAGCAGCCAGTCTCTCCTCCAAAAAAACTCCCCTCAGCAGCTGCGTTGGTGCGCAGTGGATGTCCCGCCTGCCGGCGTCATTCCGCTGTTGGCGTCATTCCGCTGTTAACGTCATGCCGCCCTGTGTAGTGTCATTCCGCCGTCGGTGGCGTCATTCCGCCCTCCCTGGCGTCATTCATTCATTCCACAGTCGGTGGCCTACAGGCTCCTGTAGGTATGTACTTATACCAATGTGTTCCTCTAGACATCCAGCCACTTGGGTCTGTGCCTCCTACGGTCTCAGGGTTTTTAGAGGCACAAGATGGAGGGCATGGTGGGCCAGCGTGGTTCTTGGAAAAGGAAACATTTGGGCACAAAAGCAGGCATGCCTGTCCTCGTCTAGGTCCTTGGGCACAGGCCTGAGGGTGAAGCCATTGCCAGGGACCCACCCTTTTCTACCCAGCACTTCCCTGCCAGCTTCTGTATCACTGCTATCAGCTTAGACTGTATGAGAAGGGTTATTTCACTAGAAAATTATCATTCTTACTAATTAGGACAGAAAAGAAACATCGTCTTTTTAATATAAATACTTTTGATTGCTATGTTTGAGAATGATGTCATCTGGCTTATTATATGTGTTAGAATGTAAAATTATCAGGCCTTTGACGTTTCTGTTAGGGAAAAGGACATAATGGGGAAATCTAATATTTCCACAGGCCAGTCCCCAAATCACTAAGAAATTATTTTTCTATCAGGGTTGTCCTATATTTCTTTGTGATGTTTGCCGATTTATATTATATATAGAATTCCTATGTTGATAGAGTTAATTTCTCCCTGAATTCTATCAAGATTACGAAGACATTTTCTATAATGTAATTCTTTTTTCTGAAGCAAACCTGTGTATGGAAAGCTTTTCTTTATCTTTCTTTTTATTATTTCAAATTCATTATATTTTGTTGGCTTCATGATGTATTTTTCCCTGTTTGCTCATCTTAATAGAGTTTTAGCTAGTGCTGGAATGTACCATTAAATGCCATTTAATGAACTTATTCTAAAATTTCCCTAGGTTGCTGAGATGATTCAGTCTTCCTGCTTTTTAATTTGAGATTATGTTTGATGTGCACAGCTTGTAGCCAAGATTTTGTGGACTTTGTACCTTTTACTTAGTTGATATATTCGTGCATAGTAGGTTGTCTGCTCCCTAGCCTGATCTAGTCCTCCCTCCCCAATGTTCCAGCTGCTTCTGAGGATTCTTACTGTCTGCCCTATGCAGCTCAGCAGACTCATTTCTTTTCGATCCCCTGTCTCCATCTAAGTTACTGCTCTTCTGGAAGCATCACCATCTCCCCAAAAGTGCCAGGAGATCTCTTATCTCCAAAGATCTGCACACAAATTTGTACCTGATTGAGACGCTCTTCCTGCCACTTCTGATTAAAGCAGAAAGTTAGTCAACTAATTGTCAATTCTCCCATGCTGTGTTGTTTGGTTTTGTTTTCTTATACCAAAGTCCCAACCCAAGACTTGATTTTCTGATCCTCCTATACATTCTCATATAACCATGTTTATTTAATACTTTTTCCTACTTACGTTTGAATTCAGTGTCCTGCAAATGGGTCTTTGATGTATTTTCTACTAGAGTTTGGAATATTTAAAATAGTAATTGTGTTATTCTTCTTTCTCTCTTATACTGATACACTAACGTGCCTGACATGTAGTAGCTAGTGTTCATTAAGTTCTTTGGGAATTACTTAATGGACATATGTCTTATTCTGAGAGAAGGAATTTATTTTTGAGCTGTCCAGTTAGCATATTGTGTTGCAAACAACAATATTTACTCTAATAAATTAAAGCAGAAACTATGCACAGTAGGGCTGCTCATGGAAGCCCTGGTTTATTCAGGCACTCAGGTTTAGAAGCTCTACAGGCACATACAACATAGCAAGTACTAGGTGGTGGAGAACTTCACTGCTTCGGCCTTGGGCACTGGTGCCTCGGCTTATGGAGACACACTATGTCCTTGGTGAATGTGCAGTGTAACCCCAAAGACATTCTTTGCCACTGTCTCAAAATGCTTGATATCTTCCCATCATTCTTACTAGAATGAAATTTGCTTGTACCTTCTTCTTCATGTCTATTCTGAATAGAACTATTGACCAGGTACATTAAATTGGAAAACAGTTGCACCCAATCTCCACAGATATCTTCTTTCCTTTTTTCTAAGAGATGATCTGTGGCATGGTTCAGATTTGTGTCTCTGACCAAATCTCATGTCTGGATTAGAGGAGGTGCCTGGTGGTAGGTAACTGGAACATGGGGTAAGATTTCCCCTTGCTCTTCTTGTGATAGTGAGTTCTCATGAAATCCGATGATTTAAAAGTGTGTGGCACTTCCCCTTAGTTATCTCTCACTCTCTCTCCTGCTCTGCCATGGTAAGACATGCTTGCTTCCTGTGTTAGTCATGATTCTCTAGAGGGACAGAACTAAAAGGATAAATGTATATATTAGAGGGGACTTTATTAAGGAGTATTGACTCACATGATCACAAGGTGAGGTCCCACAACAGGCTGTCAGCAAACTGAGGAACAGGAAAGCCAGTCCGAGTCCCAAAGTTGCAGAACTTGGAGTCTGATGGTTGAAGGCAGGAAACATCTGGCATGGGAGAAAGATGTAAGCTGAGAGGCTAAGCCAGTTTATTCTCTTCATGATTTTCTGCCTGCTTTATATTCTGGCCATGCTGGCAGCTGATTAGATTGTGCCCATCCAGATTTGGATCTGCCTTTCCCCTTCCACTGACTTAAATGTTAATCTCCTTTGGCAGTACCCACACAGACACACCCAGGAAAAATACTTTTCATCCTTCAGTCTAATCGAACTAATACTGAATATGAATCATCACATTTCTCCTTCACCTTCTGCCTTGATTGTCAGTTTCCTGAGGCCTCCCAGCCATGCTTCCTGTACAGTCTGCAGAACCGTGAGTCAATTAAACTTCTTGTCTTCATAAATTACCTGGTCTCAAATAGTTCCTCATATCACTGTGACAATGGACTAATACAATTTGCTTCCAAGTAAACACATGCCTTTCCTCACTCTCTAGAGCAGCCACATCTCCTTTTAAATAGATGATCTTTTTCAACCAGTGGTTATCTTGGAGAGGTTATACTTGGAGGGATGAAAGTGAGTGGCTGATTTGGCTAAAGAGAAAGCATGCTTTTTTTTGTGGTATCATTGGCCTCAAAACCCTGTAATGGGCACAAGCCTAGTGTCTGTGAGTTGGGCTTCTAGTTAAGTGTAGTCTGTGCAGCGAGTTTCTTAGTTTCTGCTTTTATCACTTACTATCTGACCCTAGTGAGTTCTTTAACTTCCCATTACTCATTGGTAAATTGAGTACAATAACAGTTTCCTACCTCTGTGTTGAAAGAGGATTAAATAATGCATTTAACATAATGCATTTAACATAACACCTGACACATAGTAAGAATTCCATAACTCTGAGCTAATTATAGTTTTACTGCAGGAAGCATCTGGAAACAAATTTTCTACCATTTCTCACTGTGTTTCCCCATTATATATCCTGAGGACTGCATGTAAGCCTTTATTCATGAATGTATTTCAATAATTTGATGATCACTTATTAATATTACTAGATGCAGTGGTCTGTAAATCCTTATATATCATCATGAACATTTCAGTGGGAATATAAGAAAATAATAAATAATAAATTTTCACCTGCAGTTTGATTTAACTCTTTTGACAGCTCAACAGCTACTCATTGATCATATGAAATCTACTCATGCCCTGGAATACTGATTTAATGTATGCATTTGTTGGAGTAGTTGCTATGATGGTATCGGTGTTTCAATAAGAGTAATTCCTCATCTACTGTGCATATGACCATTTTGGTCAATGTTTACTGATGCTTTGGCTGGAGCTGGACTATGCATGGATTCATTCCATTGTTGGCACAGTTGAAAGGGCTGGTTTAACTGTTACTCGTTCCAATAAGATTTTGCAGCTGCCACTCAGGAACACACTCATTGGACAATGAGGATGAACAAGGTATCATTACTAACAATTTCCCAACCATGAGTTAGTTATACATTTGCTATTGTCACAAAATATCATTGCAATGCATAACACTGTATGGAGCATTGAGCAGGCAGTGACATCTTTGCTCTACTATGGATCATTAATCAAGGAGCAACTGGGGAGTTGACTTCCATGCTCACCTCTTTGTGCTTTTCCTTCCTCTTGCTTTTCTGGAGACCCCTCATGCCCCAAGAATCTCTCTAAGAGTATTTCCAAAGCAAGGTCAGATGGCACCCTGTAATCAGGGTCAGGCCTGCCTCATCACACTGTCATAGCAGACAGCAGGCTGCCATGCTGAACAGCACCTTTCTCATTCAGACTCACGTGTACTCAGCAAACTGTGGCTTGGAAACTCTGCTTCTGAGTGATCTTCTCTTAGAGTCTTCATCGTAATTCAGCATTCAGTGCTCCAATTTGAACAGTTTTCTCACCACAGCCTGTGCCTATTCTATCTCCTGATATCCTGCACTAACACCTCTATATACTCAACAGATGATTTGCACAATAAAATGTCACTTGTTATATTCTATATCTTTCATATAATTAAAATTATTTCAAAATAGACATAAAAATAATCCTGCCCTCTAATGATCAACAAAAAATAAGTCACTGGATTGTTTTCACATTTCATTTTCTCTATATGATGATGTTTTGACATGTTACATACTTTCCTGTTAGGGAAGCAACTGTCCTTCCTGAGGTTTGCCGATTCTTCCATATAAAGGGCTCTGGCGGGAGTGCCTCTCCAGTGCTCAGACTAATGGACCCAGAGCCCTACCTCTTCTTTCTGGCCTTGGTACCCCAGGAGGCAATATTCTTCTGTTTAATTATGTCACAGCCAGGTACCAGGTAACTAGAGAACACGCTTTCAGCTTAGAGGCCACTAAAATTATGCAGACTAGCCAGTCCTGAACTGCTCACCTGCTCTACCTTGACTTCTCTGCAGAAATTCCAATAATGGCCTGGCCTAGCCTCTCCCTGTGTTCCTGTCCCTTGGCCTCCTGATTGTGTGGCCCTGTGTAGCATGGGTGCCTCCTATATCTAGGGTGTGGGAGAATAACAGTTTTCCTGAGCTCCTGCTGTGCGTTCCTCTGTGGCTGCGCCTGGCTGACCTTCATATAAAAGAACATAGAGCAGTCACCAAATTCAATCTGGGCATATCATGGACAGTTTCCCTTCTACATATCTGAGATTTATTTCCTTCTCTAGATATCCAGTCATTTCTCCTAGAATTATATCCTCGTCAATTTTGGCTCAGAGCAATCCACCCAGAGCTTTCTCCTTTGAAGGGCGTGTTCAATGCTGGAATGAGTCATGGAGAGGCAGTGGAAGCTCAGCCTCTGGGCAGGACTTGGCCTTGCAACCTCTGCAGACACCCTATTTGTGTCAAATCACATATGAATGATCTCCTGTTAAGGCTAAGGCACTTCCTCCTCAGTGGTTCCTCCCTGCAGCTCAGCTTTCAGGGAAAATTATAACCTGTTGTGAAAACATGAATTATTAGAGAAAAAATGAATTTCACTGTTTTTTTTTCCTCTCCAAAACCTCAAGTGGGGGTAAAAATAAGAATTTGACCTTCTGCTTAACTCTAGTTTTAATAAGAAAATCTAAGCATAGCATTAATTATTTACTATAGTGTCATATAACTTTTGCCCCTAGCCTCTTCTCAGTACTTCATTGGTCCATATAAGTGTGAATGGAGGTGGCACCTCCCTGAAAATTTTCTTCTTTCTAAATTGTTTTTAGCCTGAACAAAATTCACACGTAAAACAGTCAAGTTGAGTGAGAGTATTTTACTTTAGGTGCAAAACTGTAACTATGTTCTGCTAAGGATCTTAAAAATCATAGAAAACATTCTTTTTTCATTAAGGAGAGATTCCTAAAAATGTAATGTCTTAAAAATTTTGTTTGCCTGCAAAAACAATGTTGAGAGAAAACTATATTTAATCCAAATAAACATAGTTCCTCAGAAATCATTTTTATTATTTTATACTTTTTATGGTATTTATTTGCTGCAATCCATGTATTGTTACAACTCATTAATATTAAGTAGTAAATGAAACATATGCTTCATATTGTATTACATAAATATCTATAATTAGTAATTCCTCAGGTTTTATTTTATTGTACCATCATGGTGAATTATCTACTCTTACAAAGAAAAGGATGAAAGCTGTGCCTTTTTAACCCTGGTTATTTCAATATTTTATCTCTAAGTAGAAATTAGAAAATACAAATGTTTGTGTATTTTTTTCACTTTCCCTTGCTCATGCCAACTGATGATTACATTTTCTTTCCTTTCCCAACTCTGCTTGATCTGAAGCCTTTCTCTAAAATCGTACCTTTTTTTCTGACACTCCAAGCCAAAAATCAGAACAGGTGATATCTAGGTAAGACTTGGCTTTGGAAATCAACAGAAATAATGTCAGATTTTTTGTCACATCACTACCATGAGAGCAATTCAAGTTTGAGCTACTCTAGAGATGACCAAATTCGGCAGTTCAAAAAAAGATAGGAGCATCGTCATTTCTGTAGTTGCCAGTACACGATTCATTAGCAGCCTAAACATATTCAGATCTGAGATGGATGAGCCCCATGCTACCTACAGAGTGGCACCTGAGTAGAATTGGAGCTGATGAAGAAAACTTTGGGCAGATTCAGTGAGTTGGCACCCATAGTTTCCATGGACTGCTATGCAGACTTGTTGTTGCTATTTACTGTGATAAGAACTCAACATGAGATCTACTCTCTTAAGAATTCTTGAAGCACATGCTACAATAGTGTTAACTCTGTGTGCGATGTTTTGCAGCAGATCTCTAGAAGTGATTCATTCCTCATAAAGGAAACTTTACACGTACTGTATAGCAACTCTCCATTGTCCCCTCCTCTCAGCCCTTGCCAGCCACCATTCTACTCTCTCCTTCTCTGAGTCTATTTTAGACTCTTCATATTAGTGAGATCTTGAAGTGTTTGTCCTTCAGTGTCTGATTTATTTCACTTATCATAGTATCTTCCAGGTTCTTTCCTGTTGTTGTAAATGACAGAATCTCCTTCTTTTTAGAAACCAAATAGTATACACAGTTCTTTTACTATATCCTTTGAAGCATGTATACAAATCAATAGTTCATATTGTATATACAATTCAGAATTAGAACACATGACATACATGTTTCACCAACATCCTGCTTCTGCATATACTGAGACATTAGATGAACTTGTGAGGATATTCTAAAGTTATTTCCCACAGAGGCATTTGTCATTGCTCAGAAGTTTATATTTCATGCAATAAATCAACAGATGAATGAGGTAATTACTACTTTACTGCATGGTTTACCATACTTGTTCCTAAACTGCTGTTACTGAGACACATGATAGAGTTTATTGGAATACATGGTTTACTGGTCATGATCAGGACTTAAAATCCAAATTCTAAACTAAAACTTGTTTTGAGTATTTGTAGTAGGCCAAGAAGAGACCCAAACTAGTAAGACTGCATCACAGACATTAAAATAATAACTTATAAAATGTTATGTCCATGACACATATCTGAAGCAGTGGAGGCTTCTTTCAAATGTATTCATTCCTTCTCAGGTGCATTTGCTTAAATATTTAGAAAATTTCCTACATAAAAGCCAGTTTTGGCCAGGCGCAGTGACTCAAGCCTGTAATCCCAGCACTTTGGGAGGCTGAGGCAGGTGGATCACGAGGTCAGGAGATCAAGACCACCCTGGCCAACATGGTGAAACACTGTCTCTACTAAAAATACAAAAATTAGCTGGCGTGGTGGCGTGCGCCTGTAGTCCCAGCTACTCGGGAGGCTGAGGCAGGAGAATTGCTTGAACCCAGGAGGCAAAGGTTGCAGTGAGCCGAGACTACACCACTGCACTCCAGCCTGGCACGTGGCAACAAAGTGAGACTCTGCCTCAAAAAGAAAGCCAGTTTTAGAATGTGCATTCTTCAAAATCCATTAGACTATGCTACAGGAAATAATGAAACAGTTTGTAATTCCTATTCCCAGCAATATTTAATCATAACATTTTGGATCTAAGCTTGGATACGCAGTCTCTGATTTAATTACATTATATATTATCCTAGAACTTGGTCATTTATGGACTAAAATTGTTTTTCCTGCAAAAATGGAAACTGTACAGCCATGTCAGTGTTTATTCTGTTGCAAATTTTGTCTAGAAACAGTTCTGTTACTCTCTTCTAAGATATATAATATCAGCATGTATACTTAGTAGTGAAGGATATTCACCTGTGTGAAGCCTTGGACCAACAATAACAAACTCGACTTTATTGTTTCTCTCTCTTTAAATATTTCAGGTATGATATGTGTACAATCATATTTGCAAGTTTGCAATCCAAATGTCTCATTGCTCTTTCAGGATAGTAATGATTAAGTTGCTGAGCTCCTAATGATCAGGTTCTATAGCTAATTTGTAATAATAACCACAAACTTCATTTTTCAACAGTACTGTGAAGTATATAGCCAAAAAGGCTTTCTGCTAAAAAAATATTTAAATGTTATGCAAATGACGTGACACTTAGCTGAGCTTGCAAAAATGTTAAGACATATATCAAAGTAGGTAAAAGTCTATTTCCTTCTTTGTTTGTTTTTCTAATTTGATCTTGAGGTCCTTTTCTAGAGCATGGCAACAAACCTCAGCCCTGCCCTGGTGGGGCTCAAGGAATTTGTTTATGGATGTATCCAGTGTGCCTTTTGCGGTACTTCTTTACTGCAGCAGATGGCCTAATGCTGAAGTGTGACCATGTGTGCCTCTCACAGGAAACTCATTTATATTGGCAGATTCCCTTGTGGCTCTTGTCTGACCTGTGTTCAGTTTATTCCTACCAAGATAGCCACTCTGTGGGAGAGCATGACCAGAAAATAAATTAGGTTTTGGTGTATTGGTCTGGTGAGACACAGGAGAAGCCACTGGACAAAACACATGAAATAACAGAAGGAGAGGAATATTTATAGATCCCACAGAGCAGGGGCCAGCACACGTGGAAGGCCAATGGAAAGCAGGAGCTGTCTGGGGCATACACACTGATCTGTTGAGTGGGGAGCAAGAGAGAGGTGGGGGGACTTGTGAGCTGAAGCTTTTATTGGCTCCCAGGGTGTTACCTTAGCAGGTTTTCCTTGCAAACTTCTGAATGGTGGGTTTCAAGCAAGCAAGCACAAACTCTGCAGAGTCATACTGTGACTGAGAGATGGTCATTGTACCATATCTGTGCAGTCCAGGTGGGACAGGGGAGTCAGCAGAACAAGTCAAGTAGGTTGTAGTGAGGTGTCCCATAAGAAGGTGGTCACCAGGAACTGGTTGTATTACCTGGATTGACATCCTTGAGGAATGAGGGAGGACAGCGAACTGGAAACTGTCAAGGGTGACTTTGGAGACAATCATCTCAATTTCTTCTCGCTTTTAGCTGTTTAAAGGTGTTGGTTCTCTTTTTTCCCTGAAAGCTGCTTAAGTGTTGAATTAGAAATCAGTCATGGCAGTTTGAAGTAATTTTACTATAGATTCTATGAGAATAATGAAGTTGTTTCTATTTAAGTGTATCAACTACAAGTGGCATATATGGTATATCCAAAGAATAATCCACATTTTCTCCCAATTTGATGCAATAGGCACACAGGAGCACTCGCTAATTCACAGATAGAATGTATTATGAAAGATTGCTTTAGTAAACTGAATATTTGGAGTTGCTTGAAGCTGTTTACCCTAGAGATACATTTTTAAATGATGCTTGATGTCTAGATGAAGCATAAAAATTTAAAACTGATCTATCTTTTGACTGAGACATAATACAAAAGAAAATGTGAGGAGGGGGAGGAAGATGGCGCTCTAGAAGCAACTCACCACTGCAGCTCTCAGTCAAGATGCAGAGGGTAACCAAACACTGCATTTTCAGACGGATCCTTATAGCCCACAGAGCGGGGGAAAAGCCCAGGTGTAAAAGGCAAGCAAGACTCAAGCGCAGCGCTCTCTGCTGGCGTGGCCAGGCAGCCAGTGCCGCCGCAGCGGCAAGGCGCACAAAACACACGGGTCTGGGTGCCCTGTTAAACCGACAATTTGAGACTTGGGAGGGCAGATTGCTATGTTCATCTGATTGAACGGGTTT
>CM052658.1:98233952-98257167 GCA_028533165.1 Leontopithecus rosalia
TCAATCAATTAAATAAATAAATAAGAAATACTAGGAAATTATTTTAAAGTGGAAAATGAAGAAGGATGTGAACACAGAAACAGAGACAAACTACCGTGACTGCTAAGTTTCTTGTTTAGAATGCAGTGAAGGAGAGCCGCAGGGAGAGCATCGTCCATGCTGATACCACTCTCCAGTGAGCACTTCCTCAGCAAGAACCGCGAAGAACAATGGTGCTAGCTGAACTCAGCCAGCAAGAATAACATCTGAAAGTCACATTTACATCTGCACGATGTGAAGCAAGAGGTCATACTGTGTCCAAGCACATAGAATCCAATTCCGGGAGAAGTAAAATGGGTCATTGTATTAGCTAATATTCTATATTATAGTTTCCTTACAACTTTGATCAATACTTGAATGACCATAGGAACATGGCAGAAAATAATACACTTTAGGCAATTAGCCCAATTATCAGAGATAATTTACTCCGTTATAGAAAATACTTGGCACTTCACCATTCTATGGGATGTTTCCCCAGCTCGGAGATGCATCCGAGATCTATAAACCTTCAGTTTTATAGATTGAAGATTGCTTGTCACACATTTGCAAATGAGATAGAAATTTTAAACATTTTAATTTAAAAAAATGAGTCAAGTGCCTTTTCTCAACTGATAATACAACCTTTGCTTTGACCTCCAGTATTTCCCATTATATGTGCCTTTTTTGCAACAAAAATATAGTAATATTTCTCTTTGAGAAAATAAACTACCTTGCATGGAGACTCTCTCCTTAGCACAAAAATAGCTTGGTTATCAAACAAGGAAACAACATACCAAATAGTAAGAATTACAGAGTATAGTCAGAGCTTCTTCAAATTTGTACAAAGACTTTGGTGATCAAACATCTGCTTATCTCTCCTCTTCAGCTGCTTTGGCCTACCCTCTCTTTTTCTCCAGGATCCCCAGTACTGTATTTATTAGAGTTCCCCACTGCACCCCACAAGACTGCATTTTACTGATGGTGTCACTTTGCTAATTGCAGTGCGCACTTTATCCTGGCTTATTCTTTCAATTCTGCTGGAATCAGCTTAAGGATGTCTCAACTTCGCTGCGACACTTGCCCTGCCACCATTTTCAATTCTAGCTAATTCAGGGTCTTGCATCTGGGATCACATTCAGGAAACCCAGAAAAATGCACCCATCACTGGACATCAAATGTAGCAAACAAAGAGCTGTTTACACCTTTTGTGCTAGAAGAGAGGCGTTTTCTTAGGATGCACTGGATCTAGCTCTTTGCCCAAAGTCTAAGTAAGCATAAATATCAGGACATCAGCACTGAAATGCCAGTTGGGGTAGAGGAGATCTGGCAGGGGTCCCCAGTCAAAATAAAAGACATGATACAATAGTTAAGATACCATCCAACATTTCAGGAAAATGCATTCTTAATGTTCTAGACACAGTGAGGAGGCAATACTGATTACCCTTACATGACGGAAAGTCTTCACTGAGCATGAAGGTCATAACATGTAGAATCAGAGAGCAAGGATCTTCTAATGTCCAAGCCTACGCATTTTATATGCCTTTTCTCCACAAATTGCATGTTTATAAATTGTGTGCTCTACACAATTCAGGTCCACTGAACAAGGCTGTCCAACATTTCTTTTCCCTAAAGAATGACAGTCTTTAAAGAACCTTTATTTTAATTTAGGAGGGTGGTTTTTAACTTCTCATTGTCTGTATGTAGTGTGTGTGTGTGTGTGTGTGTGTGTATGCATATGTATATGTGTATACACACAAATTTATATAAATATTAAATAGACATATATGTATATAACTTCTTAGTTGCTTTTTTAAGGCTCATGTAAAGTTGAAGAATAGGTAGAAGATTGAGTTTATTTTCCCCATGAACTAATTTATTTTACTCTATGAGTAATATTTAAAGAATATTAAAAGTAAATTGTGTTTGCCTCGTTCACTTTCCTAGTCTTTATTCCCAGTGAAAATAAAGAGAATAAAGTCATTAAAATAGATAATGAATAAATAAGTATTATATCTTTGGCAATCTGCCAATACCTAGTGTCTGAGGAAAAATATGTATTGTGTAACCTAATTGTATCGTATGCAGAAAAAGTTTTCTTTCATTGAAGTGAAGAGAAACTGAAAACTCTGCTGTGGTTTCACCAGAAGTATGTATTCCCTCCCTCCCCCATCCTTGGTTTTTTAAAGAAGTTTATGTTAGTTGACATTGACTAATATGCAGAAGTGACCTTAAGCAAAAGAAGAAAATTTTATCATCTATCTGTCTATTTATTTTTTGAGACAGAGTCTCGCTCTGTGGCCCAGGCTGGAGTGCAGTGGTGAGATCTCGTTTCACTGCAACCTTCGCCTCCAGGTTCAAGCAATTCTCCTGCCTCAGCCTCCTGAGTAACTGGGATTACAGGTGCCTGCCACCACACCTGGCTGATTTTGTATTTTTCGTAGTGACAAAGTTTGCCATACTGGCCAGGCTGGTTTTGAACTCCTGATCTCAAGTGATCTCCCTGCCTTGGCCTCCCAACATACTAGGATTACGTGTGTGAGTCACCGCACCTGCCCATAAAAAAAATGTTTTGAAGCATTTGCTACACTTCAAGGTCTCTGGGAAGGCTTTATCTGCTAGGAGCTGAAGAGCAATTGGGAAGTAACACAGCTGCTGATTCTGCCGGTTTTCACTGTTTCTCAGTGTCATTCCCCTGCATCTCTGCACAGACAAACATGCTCATCAACACACGCAGGCCCAAACAGCCTTCAAATCATAGGACCCTCAGCTGGCAAAGTCAAATAGACACAGCTAGTATTGTCTCCAAGTACCTATCTTCTATGTCTCAATTGCAAACATGGGCAGAAAAATTAGGCTAGGAAATCAATGGACTCTCCTTAAGTCACATACTCAATTCTGAACTAGTTATCTTTATTCAGGCAGAAGCTGGGGTGACATGAGCACAGAGAAAAGGCCATGTGAAGATAGAAGGAAGTTGGCGCAGGAGAACCCAGCCTGCTGACAGCTTGGACTTGAACTTCCCACCTCTGGATCTAAGATAAAAATAAATCTCTGTCATTTAAGCTCCCCAGTCTGTTATCTCATGATGGCCCCCCCAGCAGACTCATACATACATACATACAGATGCATGTGTATGTGATGGGGAGGATATTTGTTAGAAGGTCACAGATAGATTTTATGGGAGAAAGGCAATTTTTTTTTTCTAGAAGATGTTGCCATTTCTTCATTTGTTGCTTCTCTTTGCACTCTCTCTTCCTGCTTCTCTGTTGCTTTCTTTGCAGAAAATGATGTTGCTCTTCTTTAATTCTGAAATCTGTCCAGGCTCTCCCTTATGTATTCTAGCTCCGCGTTTACAACCATACTTCTACATTCTAGCAAGTTATATCACCCAAACTCAAACACACTTTATCTAAAACTAAATTAGTTCATACTCTTAAAAACCTTTCTTTTCCCCCTTAAATACCGCCACTATAAAGTAGAGCCAGACACATTTACGGAGCAATTCTTTTCCTTTTGAGACAAAGTCTCCTCACTGAGGCTGGAGTGCAGTGGGGTGATCTTGGCTCACTGCAGCCTCTGCCTCCCAGGTTCACACTATTCTCATGCCTCAACCTCCCAAGTAGCTGGTACTAAAGTTTCCCATCACCTCACCCAGGTAATTTTTGTAGTTTTAGTAGAGACAGGATTTCTCCATGTTGGCCAGGCTGGTCTCGAACTCCTGACCTCAAGTGATCTGCCCCAAACAGCCTCCCAAAGTGCTGGGATTACAGGCATCAGCCACCACGCCTGGCCTCTGTGGAGCCACTTTGAGTCTTGTTCTTTCCTTGCTTTCTGCTCTCTCTGCTGAATGCCCTTGCCCTGAACAATCAGGCATGAAAGAACCCTGCTTTCATATGTGTTTCTCTTCATATGTGTTTCCATTCAGGTCTCACATCCAGTTATCTTTATTGTATCAGTAAAGTGAATAATCAACAGCTTAGTATCATTTTAAATAACAGAACCGACAGTGTACCTGTGGGTATTTGTAAACAATTTCATGGACTGACGAAAATGAATTTGCAAAGTTGGGTGCAGTGGCTCACGCCTGTAATCCCAGCACTTTGGGAGGCCGAGGGGGGCGGATCATGAGGTCAAGAGATCGAGACCATCCTGGCCAACAGGGTGAAACCTCATCTGTATTAAAAGTACAAAAATTAGCTGGGCGTGGTGGCGTGTACCTATAGTCTCAGCTACTCAGGAGGCGGAGGCAGGAGAATCGCTACAACCCAGGAGATGGAGGTTGCAGTGAGCCAAGATTACACCACTGCACCCCAGCCTGGTGACAGAGCAAGACTCCATCCCCACTCAAAAAAAAAACAAAAAAAACAATTTGCAGGACCAGTTACTGTTTAATCATTTATTGTGCAAATATTAAAGTAACTATTGACAATTGACAAGCAATTTCTAGCTCATTTGTTCTGAGCTGCAAACAGTTTCAAAGGAAGAATATATAATGCACTAAGAGAAAACAAACAATATTTTTAAAATAACACTAAAATATAACAGCAGCATCAAAATTATCTGTTTTTTTTTTCCTATGGGATTCTACTATTAGATGGAATTATTGCAATGATGAAATCCCATTAAATCTTCAGATAGGCTGGGTGGAGTTGCTTATCCTACAATGTGAGCACTTCGAGAGAGGCTGAGGTGGGAAGGTTGCTTTAGGTCAGGAGTTTAAGGCCACTCTGGGCAGCATACCAAGATCTTCCCTCTACTAAATAATAATAATAATAGTAAACTAGCTGGGAGTGGCGGTGTGAGCCTATAGTCCCAGCTGCTCTGGAGGCTGAGGTGAGAGGATTCCTTGGGCCAGTGAGTTGTCAACATGCTACTTACTGCACTCCAGCCTGGGCGACAGAGCTAGACTCTGTCAGAAAGAGAGAAAGAAACAAAAAAAGAAGGAAGGAAACAGGGAGAGAGGGAGGGAGTGGGGAGAGAGGGAGGGAAAGAAAGAAGGAAAGAAGGGAAGGAAGGGAGGAAGGAAAGAAGGAAGGAAAGAAAGTAAGAGAAAAAAGAAAGAGAAAGGAAGGAAGGAAAGAAGGAAGGAAGGAAGGAAGGAAGCAAGCAAGGAAGGAAGGAAGGAAGGAAAAAAATGAAATTCGTTGTACAGGGTGGAAAAGTAGCTTTCAAAAAATATGGCAGTAAGTTCAGGACCTGAGAAAATATCTGATTCTGATACAACCCATGAACCACCTAGAGAATCCTAAAATCTCTGACTATCCTGAGTAGAAGCTGGGTGTGCTAGTGTTTGTAGGAAGTTTTGGTTGTGGAAGGAGGTCAGATGAAGAGTCACTCAACAAAGAAATGAGAGAATCTGAAAGAATGGGATTCTAGGAGCACAGGGAAGGAAAGTTTAGGGATTGAAGAGCGTAGGGAAGGAAAAACCTTTCCTCACCCATCACAAAGTTTACAGCTGAAGCCTGTATAACAAAACACAAGTTGACAATAGAAACACACACACATTTATTTAGTAGAAGTTCAAAGTTTGACATTAAATGGGAGCCTTTAGGAGTGAAGACCCAAAGAAACGGGCAAACTTGTCCATTATTATGCTCAGGTTTGATGAAAATGAACAGTCCTGGAGAAATATAATTACAGGACAAAGAGTCTGATCTAATGGTGGTATATGGAGGGGACAGCAAGGCTCATATGTTCAGATTCTTGTCTGTCCCTGTGTCCCTTTCTTTCGGGGATAGTGATGGTACCTCTCAAATGAGGGTTGTATGGTCCACTTCACGGGAGAAGGGCAAGGGAAAGATGAAAGTCGCCTTCCTGCTTCCATTGCTTTCTCAAATGCTAGGGTGCCATATTTTGGAGTAGTATGTCCTAAATCCCAGCAGAAGCTATGACCTAAAGTATATTATGCTTTGGGATTTGTTGAACCTTATAAATATCGGAGCATCCATTGTGTGTATCCTGTGACCTCTGAATCTCAAATAAATAAATGTGTAACCTCTCATGCCCAACATGCACAAATAAATGAACACGAGCAAACACATCAATAGAGAATCCTACATGTTTCCTATGGCTATTGTAAAAAATCACCACAAACTTAGCTTAAGACAACACCGGATTCATTTTCCTACAATCCTGGAGGTGAAAAGGGTGACACGGGTCCCCCTGGCCAGAGCCGCCCTCCTCATGGAGCCTTGGGAGGATCCTTGCCTTACCTCTTCCAGCTTCTAGAGGCTGCCTGCCTTCCTTGGTGTATGGCCTTCTTCCATCTTTGAGGCCAGCATGGCCAGAGGAGGCTTTCTCTGATTCGGACCGCCTTCCTCATTTAAGGATGCTAGTGATTTTACTGGGCCTACCAAGATAGTTCAGTGCTTAAGGTTGGCTGGTGAGGTAAACCACAAGGTTAATTCCTGCTTGCCATATAACAACACATCCGTAGACTCTGAGAAGTAGGACATGGACATCGCTGGGGAGCATTATTCTGTCAACCCCAGTGGACTTGACCGATTTTTATTTGCAGTATCTGGTCATTCTGTTCTTATTTTTGAAATTCATTCTGTTGTTACCGGTTTTTAGTACATATCCACTCATTCTTTTCTAACTCAGCTGGTGAATCTCAGAGGATTGACGCCTGAACTTGACAGATTATCCCACATTTTCCCCTTCTAAACGATCCATGTTTTGAAAATAGACACAGCCTGGGATTTGGAGGTGGGAGAAAGGAGACCACACTTCACAGGACACAAATGTTCACCACAGTATCATTAACTAATTCAGAAAATCCCATAAGGCAGAGAAGAAGAAAGGCAAAGCTTGAATTGAATTACTCTAATTACTTGCAAATTTGATAGTGTGGGAAAGTTTGAGTTTAATGAGGGCAAATTGATCCTGAGGGCATCCCT
Source organism: Leontopithecus rosalia (assembly GCA_028533165.1). NCBI lineage: Eukaryota > Metazoa > Chordata > Mammalia > Primates > Cebidae > Leontopithecus > Leontopithecus rosalia. The sequence continues at coordinate 98,240,870 of CM052658.1, forward strand.
GGCAACTCTCGGTTCACAAGGATCAAATAGCAGCTCTCAAGAATAGGGCAGTGGGTCCCAGGCCTGGGGGAATAGCTGGTGCAAACTCTTGAGAAAATACCTCTTACTCAATAGAAGTACACGGCTCCATTCATGAGCATCTCCTGAAACACTCCACTGCCCAGTCAAGGAAGACTTGTCATAGATTTGGAATAAGGGTCTGTGAAGGAAAAGTAAAATCCTAAGCCCCTCAACCAACTGAATGGAGGTCATAAGACTTGAAAGGACAGACTCTTTGTGGCAATAAGATACCAAATTATAAACATATAAACAGGATCTAAAGCCATGCCATGCAAGGGGTAAGTCACACACCCTACACTTAGCAGTGTAAACTCTGTTCTAACTGCCACAAGGTTTTGGTTTTCTTGTGGAACCACACAACAAACACTGGCCTTGAAATAAATGCTATTTAAACAACTGCATTTCGTCCATTTCCAGCTGCTGACAGATTCACTTCCAGCCCCTGTTCCGCAGACATACCACAGCTTTGATTGGATAAGAAACTGATTTCAGCAACTTTCTCCTGGTAAGAGACCACTGACCACGGACTGGCTCTGGATGGTTTACAGAGGCTGCGCCCTGGGCACTTCATGGCACACTTTACCTTTTGATGTGTGGGGCCTGATTGCGATACATTTAAACAGTAAGTCTGCACAGCCAGGTGAACTTGGATCATATATTACATACATGTTTGCTCAATATGCATGTAAAAGGGCCATCTTCAGGACTAGTCATGGCTCCTTCTGTAATCTGTTGAATATGTACATTTCGCTACCGGTTCAGCATAAATTCCTGTTCTGCCCCTCCCCTCCCTTGAGGCACCTGCTAACACACCATGCCACAGGCTAAGCCTCCCAGCCTGTCAGGATGGCCTCCCTGTAGGCTGTAGACCTTTCTAAGAAATAAAAATCTCCTTTGCAAATTTATAAATTGTGGGATTTTTTACATGACAAGTCTAATCTAAGTTCACCAGCGTAGCCAGCTCAAATTGGATGTAGGTGGAGTCTGGAAGGAACCCAGAGGGAGAAGCACTGCCCACAGAGAACTGAGGTGAATTCCCTGCTGCAGAACACAACCCCTGCTACTCAGTGTTCCTGACCTTTCAGGCCCACAGCCTCTGCTCTGGCCTGAATTCTCATGTCTACACTGGAATAATTTTCCTAAAGCCTCTAGTATGATTCACATGAAATCTATGCTTTGTACTGCTCCGAAAGAGTCATTGCATGACAGTTTAGGTAATTCTCCAATTTTAAATGCTTCACTGGGTTCTCAGAGCTTCTAGGATAAATCCGAGTCCATGGTTTGGCTCATAAAGCTTTTCATGAATTGGTATTTGCTCTCTTAGATGGCTTGAGTCTCACTGTATACCTGGCACTTTGCTTTCCTCTTTGTAAATTATGAGCATGTGAGGCTGTGTAGACATCTATGCCTCTGTACATGGTCCTCAACCAGGATGTCCACGTGCACACTCTTGCTTCAATTGAACTTGCTTTTATATTTATGTAACTAACACACAGTCTTCAAACTTCAGCTCCAGTACTACCTCATCTGGAGATTTTTGATGGAGAGATTCCTTAAGTGCTTTCGTGTGCCTCCTTTGCAAATGTCTCTCACAGCACTCAGAATTCTAGGCTTTCATTGTGGGTGGATCTCCCCAACATTCTTAGAGGGCAGAGGACATGCCTTGTATGGCTTCGCATTGCCAGTGCATTGCACAGTGGTTTTCACTTTGTGGGCATAGAAATACCTACAGATTGACACAGGCTAGTGCTGCATTTGAAGGGAGAATTTTTCATTTATTCTTACTTAAATAGTCTCTACTTCAATTCTCCACACCTCAGGTTCTTCCTTCATAAACTTGTGTTGAAAATACCAAATTTACCTCTAGGACTGTTGAGTGTAATTTTCACAATGATAATACTAACGAAAGTGTTACATAAACTATATATTTGTAAAGCCTCTTATTAAAAATAATGTACAGTTTTTAAAATCTCTCCTAGTTGCATATTACTAATAAAAATAAGTTTACAGTTACGCTCTAACCTATGCTATCAGGTCATGGGAGGGCTGGTTTTGTTACAGAAAAATATTATTCAATGATACTGGTTATGTACAATGGAGGAGGCTTTATTCAGGATTATTGCAACGGGCACAGTGAGAGTGCTGTGGGGATTTGCAGTAGGGGAGATGGAGTGGGCTCAACTCAGAATGCAGCAAGGGCAAGTGGAAATTCATAGCCAAGGAACATGATGTGGGCTCAACGGATTGAAAACTACTAAGAGGAAACAATCTCCGTATTATGCAGCTATGAAATAATTCCAGACACACAGTTTGCCACACGAGTGACATATGTCTTGTTATACTAAGAACTTGGGACTTATTCCGTCTTCCTTAGAGAGGGTGATGACTTATCAGATCCTGTGTATGAGAACTTAGAACAAACTCTCCCTCCCCTTAGGAATGCTATGTCACACCTTATAAGACTCCATATGTGAGTTACTGACCTCAACTACTGGACTCCAAAATAGAACTACCAATTGTTTCAGCAATCCACTACTGGGTAATTACTCAAAGGGAAAGAAACCATTGTATCAAAAAGATATATGCACTCTTGTATTTACAGCAGCACTATAAATATGCTTAGCAGTACCTAAGTGTTCATAAACAGATGATTGGATAAAGAAAGTGTGATATATATATATATATATATATATATATATATATATAGCATGGAATGCTATTCAACATGGATCTAATGAGACCATATCTTAAATAAAATAAGTCAGACACAGAAAGACAAATGCTGCATGTTCTAACTCATAAGTGGGAGCTAAATAACGTGTACCCTTGCATATAGTATTGGATTATAGATGCTGGAGACTCAGAAGGGTGGGGATGGGAGTGGGGGATGATGAAAAATTAATTATTGGATACAATGCACATTATTCTAGTGATGAATACACTAACAGCCCTAACTTTGCCACCACACAATGTATTCATGTAGCAAAATTACATTTGTACCCCATACATTTATGCAATCACAAATTTTAGAACTATACATAAACCTAAAAGAGTGATAGCCACTTTGAGAGCTTAGGTAAAGCAGGCTGCCCTCTGTTGGCCACCTCCAGATTGCCCAGACCTTAAACAGAGCAGGCTTGGGAGACTGGGAGCCATAGGAGCCTGCCTGCCAGTACCAGCACCTCCCTCTGGCATGAGGGGCCTTCTGCATCATCAGGAATCTTTGCACAAAGGCCTGCTAGTGTCCTAATTGAGCAACCGGACTTTAATGACTTTGAAGGTCATTCCCTATGTGGTTAATGTCCCTCATCTTTAAAGGGTATTCCCTGTGAGGTTTGTTCATATTTTTCTCCCCTTCTTTAGGCATTGCAAACCTAAGAAAAATTCTCTTTGGATGAAAAGAAACTGTGGGAAAAGAAACTGTGTCACCCTTGAAATTGTACATTCCACCACTTCCTTATTTTCACCATACAGGACAAGGGATAATGGGATTCTAGTTATCTGACCTAACAAGGACTCTTGCTGAAGGCAGGCCAGGATGATCAGACATCACCTGGGGGAGGATGAGAAACCCCATCAGTTATCCAATGGAGTAATCAGACATGGAGGGTAACAGGCTTCTTGCCAAACTAACTTAGCGGGGTTGAAACTGCCTTTGCAAAAGTTATGACAGCGAGAAAATTATGACAGTGAAACAGATTTGACCTAATGGAGTCCATCTTGTCTTTAGCCTCCAAATTGCCCTTGTTCATTCCTGGGCATAGACTGAGCTGATTATTGAAGGAATTTACTTTATAATTTAATTTTGAAACAAAAATTGTAACAGCCTTTCCTGAAACAAATGCCCTCCTTGCCTGGGGACCAGACCTCCCTTGTAAAACTGTTTGAAACAGATTTATAATGTCAGGAAAATTCCACACTGAGACAATGGGTTACTCAGTAAGGCTAGTTTACTTCCTGCAGGAATGGTGCAACTTGCTGGCAAACCTGCCATGAGACCACACCTGAACAAGGGAGACAGGGACATTTGCAACTTACACAATCTGACAGAATCACCCTACTGCTGTGTCCAGTTTCCATTGGCCGAAACAGGACCTCACATTCTATGCTTAACCCGATTGGCTAAAAACTTGGAAATTCTCTGAAAAAGTAAAGGCAGAGGAGAGCAAAGGAAAAGAGGAAGTAACGTGGCCAGGCGCGGTGCTCACGCCTGTAATCCCAGCACTTTGGGAGGCCAAGGCGGGTGGATCACGAGGTCAAGAGATCGTGGTCAACATGGTGAAACCCCGTCTCTACTCAAAATACAAAAAATTAGCTGGGCATGGTGGCACAGGCCTGTAATCCCAGTTACTCAGGAGGTTGAGGCAGGAGAATTGCCTGAACCCAGGAGGCGGAGGTTGTGGTGAGCAGAGATTGCACCATTGCACTCCAGCCTGGGTAACAAGAGTGAAACTCTGTCTCAAAAAAAAAAAAAAAAAAAAAACAAAACCAGAGGAAGTAACTTGAGGAATGCTTAGAGGAGCGATAACATTTCCAAATAAGCAGTGGGAATAAGCTTTGACCCAAGACTTGCCTGGGCTTGTCCTGGTGTGTCAGGACAAATATCTAGGTTAAAGTGTATGTACGAACTAAGGACATGGGAGGCACTTATTTCTTTATTATGACTAACAGCTACTTTAAGATTATTAGCAAAAGCTTTAAAGTAAATTAACCTTTGAAGAAATTACTATTTATTCGTAATGAAGTAAGAGTAAAGCTTCGAAGAGGAACCTTTTATTTATTCTTATTTCCTACAAAAACTAACAAGTTAGTCACAAAATAAGAAATTATGGTTTAAGAGTCACGCATCCAGAGGCCAGAAGATCCCAGATCCTCCCAATTGTTCCTATGGATAACATCACTGTTATAAAACCAAAGATTAATGTTTTAGATATTTTTCAGACCCTGCTTTCTAACGGATCAGCTGTCACTACCCAAACTGGTAAACTGGCTCATCTGGTCTTGTGGCCCCCACCCAGGAAATGACTCAGTGCAAGAGGACCGCTTCAACTCCCTGTGATTTTACCTCCAGCCAATCAGCATTCCCATTTCCTAGCCTCTGCCCTCCAGTTGTCTTTAAAAAACCCTAGTCTCATAATTTTTGGGAGGCTGGTTTGAGTAATAAAACTCCAGTCTCCCATTTAGCTGGTTGTATGTGTATTAAACTCTTTCTCTATTGCAATCCCTCTGTCTTGATGAATTGACTCTATCTGTGTGATGGGCAAGGGGAACCCACTGGACACTCACAGAGTTCTTTGCTGAAACTAGATTATTAAGGAAGACCACAAAAGGTCTAGAAGATTCAATAGCCTGTCCTGAGTTTGGCCAGTCAGGTAATGATTCTAAGTTCTTTTTTTTTTTTTGAGACAGAGTTTCTCTCTTGTTACCCAGGCTGGAGTGCAATGGCATGATCTCGGCTCACTGAAACCTCCGCCTCCTGGGTTCAGGCAATTCTCCTGCCTCAGCCTCCTGAGTACCTGGGATTACAGGCACGTGCCACCGTGCCCAGCTAATTTTTTGTATTTTTAGTAGAGACAGGGTTTCACCATGTTGACCAGGATGGTCTCGATCTCTTGACCTTGTGATCCACCCTCCTTGGCCTCCCAAAGTTCTGGGATTACAGGCCTGAGGATTCTCAGTTCTTAAACTTGAATAGAGTTTACATTTTAAGTACTTTTAAACAGGTCAGATTCTCACCAGTTTGCTGGTGGAAGGGAAACAAAATGGAAAAAAAGGATCTCTTAACACCCGAAGAATCTTGTGATTCTATTTGTTATTAGCATTAAAATAAGTCAGAAAGTACACTATTGATTTTATAGTTTTTCTAACCACATGATTGTAAAAGCCTTTCCGGCCTAATCTCTCTGCCCTCACTGAACCTCATCCAGATTCTGCCTGGAAGTTATATATTCATAACACTTGTAGATCTTAACAGTACAATTAAACCAAAGTTTAGATCTAATAAAAAAAATACAATGGGACAATGTTTCTGCAGAGCACAATGATAGCCAATTTAAATTACAATGAGGCCCAAATAAAAGGGAAAAAAAACAAAAACATTCCATAAAGTTTGTTGACAACAAAAGCTTAAGTAAAGACTATTTTATCATCAATAATAGCATCAACTGGCGGCATCAAAGGGCAACTCTCTGTATAGTAAACCCCAGAGGGTGTACATGCCCACCAATAAAAGCAAATTGAATCACAAAGTGTTAGAGTTGACAGGAGTATTCCAAGTTACTGAAACAGTCACCTTGCTTTGTAGTTCAAGAAACTCATTTCCAAACTCCCGGACTCCAGAATCTTCCAGCTGTGCACTGAGTCCATAATGAACCCACTCCATACCCTGGCCATGAGCTCTCTATGCCTGCATAGCACTGTTAGGGTGCAGAAAACAATGCCCCAAATTATGGGCTTTACCCCACTGAGTGCTTTGAAAATGGGAAGGCCTCAGAAACCAGGGTCTGTCTCTGAACTTTCCCCACCTCCCTATCTCTCTCTGGTCCTCTTTCTCAACGCACCACCAGGAGGGACTCACTCTGGAATTTCCTGAGGTGACCAAGAAAGCTTATTCCCCAAAATACCAATTACCTTTCATCTCCTCTCTGAAATCCCTTCATCTATCCCCAGAATACAATCAACTTGGATGGACTATGTTACAAGGTAATGCCTGCTGTTTGGGCTCATTCAAATTCCAGAATCATGACAAGCCGACTTCCGTCTCCCAGGCCCATTCATTTTAACAATCATTTCCTGTCTCTCCAAAAAGTTGTCTACACTCCTCATCTCGCCACGTCCTTATGAAAAGGGATGTACAAGCTTCCACTGGGTTACGGGTTGGTCACTCTAAGACACTCTGTTAACAAATTTTCATATTTTTTCTCACATCCACTGCCTTTTGCCAGTTGATCTTTCAGTGAACCTCCATGTATTACACAGAAAATGTAGTGGCCTGTATAAACAATAATCATTTAGTACAACACAGTTACTAAGGGGGCAGCTTTTCTGGGTAAGTTGCCAGAGGCTGCTGTTCTCTGAAGGCTGGGCCAGACGCGGACTCTGCTTCCTGGTGGCTCCTTCTGCTTCTAGGATGTGGTGGTGGCTGCTGAATGGAGTAGCAACTCCTCCCAGTGTGCCTCTCCACAGGGCTCCTGGCCCAGCAGCTGGCTGCCTCTGTTGTGAGGGATCTAAGCTAGAGTGAGCTAGAAGCCATAATCTTTCAGGCCTAGCAGAAGTCACACATTATTTCTATAACACTTTACTGGTGACTGTGAGCCTAAAATAATCAAAAAGGTGAGAAATCTAGTGTAGAAAGAGTTATGTAAGCACAAAGTTTGAGGACAAGACACCCAGGAAGCACAAGACACTCAGGAGCCATCCCAAGCCTCTACACATTGTTAACACTGATTTCTGAAGAATGGAAATCAGTGTCACAAAGTGTAGAGGCTTGGGATGGCTTATCCGGACAAAGTTTAAGGAAGTTCAACAGAATTTAAAATTTTTTCTATGCAGGGCTTCACCTGTAGGTACAAAAATCTTATTAGTTGAGGTGGTCTTTTTCTTTCAGGAAGGAGGTATTCAACATTCTGCTATAGAGGGGAATTGAGATCTGTTCAAGCAGCACAGTAAAACCATATACCCACACTGAGTTTTTGCAGCAATAGGAAAGAAGGTATTTACTGCAGGGGGCCAAGCAAAGAGAGTAAGGCTTATCTAAAACCTGAATGCCCCAGTGCCTTTCAAAGAAGGTTTTTAAAGACGGGGTAAATTTCAAAAAGCAGAAGCTGCACGTAAAATCTTAAATCAATACATGGAGGTAACATGTTGGTTTTGGCCAAAAAGAATGGGTACCTTGAAGCAGGAGCTTACAGGTTGTACACAGATTTAAAGATCCTCTGATTTGTAACTGATTGAAGAAGAGAAGCTTCATTTAAAAATTTAGGGGTCAGTAAAAATGTGAACTTCTAGGGGGGTGGCTTTCTCTAAGCTCCTCAGGAAGAAACAGAACAAAGGGAAATATTTAAAATTTAGTCCTCATTTCTTCCTTATCTGGGGTCTGCGTGCCAGTGAATCTATTCTGGGGGGCGGGGGTCATCAATGCAGTCTGAGTTTCCAACAGGCAATTCAGTGACATGTTGAGACGTTATCTTTAATTTCTAAGAGGAAAGCCAACATCTCTGGGATCCTAATTTATTTAACTGTCGTTTTAGGCTACTATTACTTTCTTATTGAACAAGTTGGTTAGTTACTTTTCAAGACTAGCTAGATGCCTAGAATTTCTCTTGAAGGAACTCATGATTTCTCATGCTTGGGGTCTCTATGTGCCTTAAAAACAGAGTCCCTGCTCCATCTCAATTCCACATGGAAGTTGTAACTGTCTTGAGGTCTTTTGTGCCATCTGGTCTTAGTTTGGTATAAAACAATACAAGAGGCAGCTAGTAATAAAGATCAGTGATTGGAAGCAAGGCAGTTTGGTCTCTAGTTTCACCTAGTCACCTACAGAACTAGAGCAATGAGCAGGAGAGTGAAGCTGTAATTTGAGAAGCAAAATTGCAGACATGCTACTGACTCAGTCTTCAGGGTTGACTTCCCTCTTGGGATAACACATTTGGAGGATCCCGAGATTTGGTTTTCTTTTACAGTGACCCAAGTCAGCACTAGCTATTATGGGAGAAGACCACATAAAAAGTCACGAATATCAACAGGCAAGAATCACAGAGCTATTGTGAATCTGGCAAGCATAATTTGAGTCATCTTTTCCAGATGTTTCCTTCACTTCCCTCCTGATTTCTTCCACAGCCATTACCTCCATTGCAACCATCCCAAAGGGTGGCACCACTCCCACTTCATTTGCAATTCCTTTTTTCAAAACTTGCACCAATTACACAGTTGATTAATGGGTACAAGTCCTTGCTCTTCATTTCTGCTTCCAGATAACTACCTCCCTCATGCCCTTACGAAAAAGAACAAAGCTATTCTAACTCTTGGTATCAACTGACATGTCAGTCACTCCTCCTCGTTCATCAGTTTCTGTCATCTGCAATACACTCTTTCATTCCACATCATCCCTACTACAATTTTGCTGAAGATAGCAAACAATCTTCTCCCTTCTCACTACTTTAACCTTCTCTTCTCCAAATGAGTGAATCTATTTCACTTAAGCCACTGATTCTCATTACAACTCAGAATTCCAAAATCAGCCACTATTCTCCCCATTTGCTCTCATTTAAAAATTACAAACGATTTTGTCTTTTGGGTTAATTATGCGTTCAAAAAACTGTGGTATATTTATTACAGAAAATTTCCATATATGCCACACTCAATTTTGGTTTATATAATGTTATTATCTTAAGTTGCTGTGATAATCTGTCAAAACTAAGAAACCCTCTCTGGCACTTTGTTACTAATTAAATTCCAATCTTTGTTAGGATTCCACCAGTTTTCCATTAATGTCCATCTTCTGTTCCAGGATCCAATCCACTTACAATATTGCATATTCTCATCAGACTCTTGGAGACTGGGGACACTGTTTCAGTCTTTTGTTTTTCTCTTGTTTGTTTGTTTTTTCACCACCTTAGCAATTTTGAGTACTGGCCAGGAATTTTGTATAATTTCCATCATTTTAGTTGTATGAACATTTTTTTTATGAAGAGACAAGCTTTTTGGAATTCTGGAAAGAATACTGTAGAGCTGAAATGCCCTTATATCACATCATGTCTGGAGGTGCACAGCATCCACATTGACAATATTGGTGAAGGTAATAATTATTACTTTCATAAGGACATAAGGTAGTATTTGTCTGCACTGCAAAGTGATTGTCTTTCCCCTTCCATACTGTATTATTTGGAAATAAGTAACTAAATTTAGCCCACATTTAATGGGTGGGAAATTAAGCAGAACCTCTAGTAGGGTATTTTGTATATTATTTAAACTTTTTTGCACGAAGGTTTAAACTCCTCCATTTCTGTATGTATGTATGATGTATGTTTTTATAAAGTTGTAGGCATTATAAGCTCATGTATTCTTTTTCACACTTAGAGCTATTAACCCTCTTAGCTACATTTTTAACTATGCCAAATACTACCATTCTTTACTGTGATGGATCTTTCCAATCCATTGAATCTTTTATCTTTAATCTATAAGCTATCTCCCTTTCTGGCTTAGATTCTATGGTTCATTACTTCACTAAATTTTTACAAGCATCTCAAACCCTCTTACTATATATCTTTTGTGTTACCTCTATTTGTTATACTCACAGGCCTAAATGATTTCTATTCTTCCCTCATTGCGTTAAACATCACTCACAGCAAATAAATTACGAATTATACAAGAAGATACTGAAAATGCCACAGACTATTACCAAACAAAAATGGACTGTCAAAATTTGTGAATAATCCTACTAAGTTATTCTAATTCAACCCAAGCCAATCAGTATTTTAAAACAAATAGACATATTATATATAAAATATATATAATTATATATATAGAATATATATATGTATTTTATTGCACTTTAGTTTCTGGGTACATGTGCAGAACATGCATGATTGTTACATAGGTACATACACGGCAATGTGGATTGCTGCCTCCATCCCCGTCACCTATATCTGGCATTTCTCCCCATGCATAGGTGCTGGGTTTTGTCACATAATTCTTCTGCGTGACTGATGTGATTTGATCATATGATTTTCTTCTTTAGTCTGATGATGTGATGACTTAATCTTCAAATGTTGACCCAGGCTTGCATACCTGAATAAATCCCAGTTGGACATGGTGTGTGTCTTAGTTTCTTTCTTTCTTTCTTTCTTTCTTTCTTTCTTTCTTTCTTTCTTTCTTTCTTTCTTTCTTTCTTTCTTTCTTTCTTTCTTTCTTTCTTTTCTGTTGCTTACAACAGAAAACTTGAAACTGGGTAATACATAAAGAAAATGAATTCATTTCTTAAGACACTAGGAAGACCATGGTTGAGGGGGCACATCTGGTGAAAGCCTTCTCACTGGTGGGAACTCTGCAGTCTTGAGGCCCCATGGAGCATCACATGATGAGGAGGCTGAGTGTGCTTGCTCTGGTCTCTCTTCCTCGTCTTAGAAAACCACCAGTTCCACTCCTATGGTAACCCATACATCCATTCATTTACTAATCCATAAATAGATTAATCCCTTCACAAGGGCAGAGCTCTTATGACCCCATAATCTCTTAAGGAGCCAGTTTTCAATATTGCACATTGGGGATTAAACTTAAATAAGTTTTGTAGCAAGCGAATATTCAAACCATAGCAAGGTATAATTTTTTTTAATATATTGTTCGATTTGATTTGCTAAAATTTTGTTGAGGATTTTGCCTCTGTATTCATGAGAGATAATCTCCCATCTGTAATTATCTATAATTCCCTTTCCTAGTAACGTTCTTTTCTAGTTTGGGTATTATGGTGATGCTGGTCTCATAGAATGAGTTAGAAAGTGTCCTTTCTATTTCCTAGAAGAGATTATACAGAATTGGTACAATTTCTTCCTTAAACATTTCATAGAATTCACAAATGAAACCACCTAGGTGACTGTTTTCTGTTTTGGGAGGTTAATGATTGTTAATGTAATGTCTTTAATAGATGTAGAACCATTTTGATTATCAGTTCTCCTGGTGTGAGTTTTAGTATATTGATTTTTCAAGTAATTGGTCCATTTTATTCCAGTTATCAAATTTATAGGCATAACGTTGTTAACAGTATTTCTCTATTATTTTTTAAAGTCCGTGGGCTCAATTCAAATGGCTCCTCATTCATTTCTGAAATTAGCAATCTCAATCTTTCTTTTCTTTTCCCTTCCCCCTTAATTTTCTTGGCTAGAGAGTTATCAGTATTATCTTTTCTAAGAAACAGCTCTTCATTTCAATTACTTTGATTTCTCTGTTAATTTTCTGTTTTTTACATCATTGATTTATGTTCTAAATTTTTATTATTTCTTGTCTTTTGCTTATTTGGAATCTACTTTGCTCTTTTTCTAGTGTTTTAGGATGAAAGATTAGAATATGTACATTAATTTTCTCATGTATGCATTCAATGTTATCAGTTTCCCTCTAAGCTCTGCTTTCACTGCATCCCACAAATTTTTATAAATTATTTATTTATAGCATACATAGTTTATAGGTTGTATATTTATTTCATTTAGTTCAATAGGTATTTTTTATAATGCCTTGTGTCAGTTTTCATCCATGTGTTATTTAGAAGTGTGCTGTTTAATTGACAAATATTTGGGCATTTTCTAGCTATCTTTCATGTATTGATACTTACTTTAATTTCACTGTGGTCTGAAAGCGTTCTTTTTTTTTTTTTTATGGAATCTTGCTCTGTCACCCAGGCTGTAGTACAGTGGCACAATGTTGGTTCACTGCAACCTCCCCATCCCGGGTTCAAGCATTTCCCCTGCTTCAGCCTGCCAAGTAGCTGGGATTACAGTTGCCTGCCTCCATGCCTGGCTACTTTCTGTATTTTTAGTAGAGTCGAGGTTTCACCACACCATGTCGGCCAGGCTGGTCTCGAACCCCTGACCTCAGGTGGTCTGCCCTTCTTGACCTCCCAAAGTGCTTGGATTACAAGTGTGAGCCACTACCCCGGGCTAAGAGCATTCTTTATGTGATTTCTCTTGTTTCCGATTGTTAAGATATGTCTTGTGACCCAGATTCTTGGTGAATATTCCATGTGAACTTGGGAAGAGTGTTTTGGATGAAGTATTCTATAAATGTCAATTATATTTAGTTGATTGATGTTGCCGGTCAGTTGGGCTCTAACTTTACTGAATTACTTCCTGCTGAGTCTGTCAATTTATACAAAAGGGGTGTTGAGGTCTCCAAGTATAATAGTGGATTTATCTACATCTTCTCACACTGTGTTTTCTGCCTTTTACATGCCTTGTAAATTTTTGTCAATTGACAGACATGATATATCCAGTAAAGGGAGCTGAGTTCAATAGACCGTCAGTGTACTCTTTTATTTTTATCTTTTTAGAAGGTAGGTTGTGTTGACTGTTTGCTGCACCCGTCAGTGTCAGAGACAAAAATTCCCTCTGGAGTCTTGCTGCTGTCTCCCCTGCTGTTTTTGGTTCCTTTGAGCTTCATTTAAGGTAGAGGGCCAAGCTTTGCAATTTTTTTCCCCTATAATCGTCTGTTACTATATAGGGCCCATCCACGTGGTAATAAGACGTGGGAGGTAGAAAACTGTTCTATAGATCTATAATTAGATCTCAATATGTTATTGAGCTTATGTCCTTGGACTGCAACCTTCACAAGCACTTTTCAGTTTTTTGTTTTTGTTTTATTTTGTTTATTTAAACTTTCAGGTGAAATGGGAAGTCCGGAGGGGAACGAGAGGGGTGATCGTATTCTTCGCCCTTATTGAAAGCTGGAGTTGGATAATTCCCTCCCCAGTATCAGTTACACTTTTAAAATAGTTCCCCTTGAGAGCAGTCCTTTCTATATGAACATACAACGTTCTGGGCTTATTTTAAAATGCCAATTTTTCTCCTTCCTCTGCCATAAACATAAGGGAATTTTTCTATAATACTCACAGTGAGAATGAGATAGGGCACCTAGAGGTAAAACTCTGAAACGCTAATGTTTATTCAGCCTTGGCCTCCAGAGGTCTTAGTCTCCCAAGCTGCCCCCCCCCCCCCCCAGTTCAGCAATTTGTCCATTACCCTATCAAGCATTCTCACCCAGGGCTGGCTCCAGCAGCACTTCTGCCTCCTTGGTGCTCCTGATGAGCTGTGACTTTTTGTATTCTCCTGTCTTTCCAGTTGTAGGGACTGTGGTATGTGCTGAGACCTCAATTCTCCGATGGCTCTCAAGAGAATTGATTTTCAAAGGACATGACTTCGAAGCTATTTACATGTTGGACTGGAAGCCAGATGTCAAAATGACTTTCAAATGTTTTTCACGTGCTTGAAATTATCAAATCATGTCCTTATCACAACTCAGTATCAACCACATGGTACCTCTTACTTCATACCTTTTATGGTTATCTGTTTTTATGTGTACTGTTTCCTTTTCCTTCCCTTTGATTACAACTCAGAAACACTTTCTTCTTCTGTCTAAAGCGAGTTCCAACCCTTGTGATTTACATCTCATTTTATTCTCTAGTTAAGGTTGAAGATCTTGAAAACTTTTCTCTTTCCAAGTTTTTCTTTCTTTTTATTGTGGTGAGAACATTTAAAATCTACTTAGGCAATTTCAAGAATGCAATAGTATAGACACCATGTTGTACAATCCATCTCTTGAACTTACTTCTTCTGTGTAACTCAGATTTTGTATCCTTTGACCAAAACGTCCTGAATTACCCACACCTCCAATCCCTGGTAATGACCAGTCTACTCTCTGCTTCTGAGAGTTGGGCATTTTTTACCTTCCAAATTTAAGTGTGAGGATATGGTATTTGTCTCTGTCTGTGTTATTTTATTAAGCATAATATCCTCCAGGATCATTCATGTTTTTACAAATGACAGGGTTTTAGTCTTTTTAAAGGCTGAATAGTATTCCATTTTGTACATATACCACATTTTCGTCCACTTATCCTTTGATGAACCCTTACATTGATTTTGTATTTTCGCTATTGTGAATAATGTTAAATTAGCTTGGAAGTAAAGATGTCTTTTTGACATTCTGATGTCATTTCTTTGAATAAACACTTATTAGTGGGATTGCTGGATTACATGATTGTCCTATATTTATGTTTTTGAGGCACCTCCATACTGTTTTCCATATAAATAGCTACACTATTTCCAAAGTGTACAAGAGTTCTGCTTTCTCCCCATCCTTACCAACACTTATCTTTCATGATTTAACCATTGTAACACTTGCTATATAAGAGCTTATTGTGGTTTTAAGTTGCATTTATCTGATGATTCTTTATTTTGGCATATTTTTTCATATGTCTATTGGCTATTTATATGTCTCCTTTTGAGAAATTATATTTCGGATCCTTTGCCGATTTTTAATGGGTTGTTTCCTTACTATTGAGTTGTTTACATTTGTTATGTATTTTGGATATCAGTCTTTTATTGGATGCATAGTATGCAAATAATTTTTTCCAATTCACTTTGTAGATTGTTTCCTTTGCTGTTCAAAGGCTTTTTAATTTGATGTAGTCTCTTTTTGCTGGTTTTGACTTTGTTGCCTGTGCTTTTGGTATATTATTGGCCTCCAAAAACCATAGCCCAGGCCTATGTCATGAAGCTCTTCCCCTATTTTTCTTTTAGTTTTTTTTATACTTTCCTGTCTTATATTTAAGTCTTTAATTAATTTTGAGTTGATGTTTGCATATGGTGTGAGATAAGGGTCTAATTTAATCTTCTAAACGTAGATACTCAATTTTCCCAGTATCATTTGTTGAAGACATTACCCTTTATTCATTGTTTTTTTGGCATCTTTGTCAAAAGTCAATGGAATGTAAGTTCATGGGATTATTTCTGGGCTTTCTATTCTGTTCTACTGGTTTATTTACATGTAAGTACCTATGTAAAGTACATGTAAGTTCCTATGTAAGTACCTATGTCTAGTGCATGTAAATGTGTTTATTTACATGTAAATACCTTTGCTGTTTTGATTATTATAACTTTGCAGTATAATGTGAAATAAGGTAATGGGATGTAAACATCTTTGTTGTTTTTTCTTAAGATTGCTTTGGCTATTCAAGGTTCCTTTTCTATATATTTAGCCACATTTTTCTGTTCTAGATCAACAGCATTTACTTAAAAACTACTGTATGCTCATACAAGGAAGTATACGTAAGTGCAGTATGTATAATGTGAGTAGATGATTGTGGGTAGATGTTTTTTCATTCTCACTAGTGCATTGAATTCCATTGTGTTACCACCCAGCAATTTACATATCTAGGTTCTTCTGGATAACCATTTCAAATATTTATAGTTTTTTTTGTTGTTGTTGTTAATCAATGAGAACTTGTTATGTTGCTCAGGATGGCCTTGAACTCATAGCTTCGCCTCCTCAAGTGCCAGGACAACTGGCCGGATCCACTGCAGCCCCCTATTTATAGTTCTTAATGTTAAAATAAAAATTTATTTATTTATTTATTTTATTATTTTTTTTTAATTTTT
Organism: Leontopithecus rosalia; assembly: GCA_028533165.1. NCBI lineage: Eukaryota > Metazoa > Chordata > Mammalia > Primates > Cebidae > Leontopithecus > Leontopithecus rosalia. The sequence continues at coordinate 98,257,069 of CM052658.1, forward strand.
ATTGCATTTTAGGTTTTGGGGTACATGTGAGAACATGCAAGATAGTTGCATAGGTACACACATGGCAGTGTGTTTTGCTGCCTTCTGCCCCCTCACCCA
>CM052658.1:98257667-98294483 GCA_028533165.1 Leontopithecus rosalia
CCTATGAGTGAGTATATATGGTGTTTCCTTTTCTGTTCTTGTGTCAATTTATTTTTCTTTAGGATTATCTTTTAACTATCGTTTGGTTCTTGTCTTTTCATATGAGCTCTTAATTAAGATTTGAGTGAAATTACATTTGAGACTGTATATATAACAATATGAAAAAACTAACATAACAATATGAAAAAACTAACAACATGAAGATATTAAATTTTATATCATTGAACTTGCTAAAATCTTGTATTGTTGTAGTTTTTTTAATGTGCAAGAAAGTTTTAAAATTTTCTCTACAGCTATGTTTTATTAGCCTTAGGTTTGTTGTAGTTTGATATTATAAACGCAGTTTCTAAAAATTATATTGTTTTTGCTCTTGATATATAAAAATACATTATTGTTTATTTTTAAAGATGTTTCTTATTTTCAGCAAACTTGCAAAACTCTCTTTTTTATTGCTATTATCCCTTAGTGGATTATTTGGTATTTGCTTTTGAAAAAAAATTAGATGAGCTTGCAATAAAAATTTATTGTTGTTTTAGCTACGTTCTTCAGGATGACATTGAAAATATAATAGGTATACTTACTATTAGTATTTCTTTCCTTATTCTTGTTTTATTTATAATATTTGCTTTGGATTTTGGTAGGTACTCTTTATCTATAAAAGAAGTTCCCCTCTGTACCATGTGCTGACATCTAACTTTATCAACCTTTATTCTCCCCCTGTTGATATGGCTATATTGTATTATTGATATGGTTGTGTTATGTTTACATATGTATATATTTCATAACATGTACATAATATGTGTATATTTTGTATAGTATGTAAACTTATAATCAGTTAATATGGCAAATTACAGTAATAGACATTTTAGATACGTCAACCTTGATAATAAAAGGCATTTCTTATATATTGTTGGTTTATCAAAGTGGTGTTAATATTTTTAAATTTATATTTATGGGAAAGATTGATCTATAATTGGCCTGTTTTATTCATCTTCTCAATATATGCTTCTTTTTTATGTTATTATTACCACAATTCAACTATATCATTAATGTATTTCACATTATCAATGTTTCATGCTATATTTTCCTATTTTAGTGCCTATTTTTTTAATATATATATACTTTACATTCTAGAGTGCATGAGCAAATTGTGCAGGATTGTTACATACGTATATATGTGCCATGGTGATTTGCTGCACCCATCCCCCCATCATCTACGTTAGGTATTTCTCCTAATGTTAGCCCTCCCTAATCCCCCCACCCCCCTGCTATCCCTCCCATACTTCCCTCACCCCCCAACAGGCCCTGAGTGTATGATGTTCCCCGCCCCGTGTCCATGTGTTCTCATTGTTCAATACCCACTTATAAGTGAGAACATGTGGTGATTGGTTTTCTGCTCTTGTGTCAGTTTGCTGAGAATGATGATTTCCAGCTTTATCCATGTCCCTGCAAAGGACATCAACTCATCCTTTTTTGTGGATGCATAGTATTCCATGGTGTATATGTGCAACATTTTCTTTATCCAGTCTATCATTGATGGGCATTTTGGTTGGTTCCAAGTCTTTGCTATTGCAAACAGTGCCACAATAAACATACATGTGCATGTGTCTTTATAGTAGAATGTTTTATAATCCTTTGAGTATATACCCAGTAATGGGATTGCTGGATCAAATATTTCTATTTCTAGATCCTTGAGGAATTGCCACACTGTCTTCCACAATGATTGAACTAATTTACACTCCCACCAATAGTGTAAATGTGTTTCTATTTCTCCACATCCTCTCCAGCATCTGTTGTCTCCAGATTTTTTAATGATCACCATTCTAACTGGCATGAGGGGGTATCTCAATGTGGTTTTGATTTGCATTTCTCTAATGACCAGTGATGATGAGCTTTTGTTCATATATTTGCTGGCTGCATTCTTTTGAAAAGTGTCTGTTCATATCCTCGGCCCACTTTGGGATTTTTTTTGTTTTTTTTTTTTTTTCTTGTAAATTTGTCTAAGTTCTTTGTAGATTCTGGTTAATAGCTCTTTGTCAGATGGAGAGATTGCAAAATTTTTTTCCCATTCTGTTGGTTGCTGGTTCATTCTAATGATAGTTTCTTTTGCTATGTAGAATTCAATTTATTGCAGTGGCAGTTGTCAGGGACAAGGATGTATGTCTAGTTTTCTCTTTGACTTGGAGAGTGCTTCAGTTCCATGGTGTCGTGTTTCTCATGCAGGCGCTTCTCAGTCCAGTAGCTAGGAGTGCAAGGCAAATTGTTCGCCTTCATCCGTTTAACTGGGATGATATATCACCAATTTTTAAGTGGGGGAAAGAATTCTATTTTCTATTTGAAGATGGCAAGATCTATTTTTCAAAAGTCTTTACATGTAAATGAATTAGCTGCTATAATTTTAAAGAAGTAGAACATCTGGGAAACAAGTTTTATTGCTTAAACATATGGTGCTTTTCTACTGGAGAAAAGCTATATTACCAAATGAAACAATGGAAAAGATACAGTGTATTTAGGATTAGAAAGAAAGAAACAGAAAAGCAATATACTAAACTCAAGCGAAACTAGAGACTTTTTACTATTTAAAACAGTCAAGGTTTTAAAGGGTTTTTTTGTTTCCAAGAATTACATATTGGTAAACAAGAGGAATATAGAATTGTGGTGTGGAAGATGGTTGTTATCACACTTCAACATGTGCCAGAAAAAGCTTTGTATTGCACTTTGACCATCCCTAATACGTATTTATAGGGAACAGCATCCCTTTGGCTTAGCCATTGGTACTCACTGGTGACAGGGGCTTTGAACAGAGCAAACTGAAGTAATTCGCTTTAATCATGAAGTAATTAGACAATAGCAGAGGAAGGCATTGCTTTTTAAGAGAAATTAATAATAAAACGAGTTGGTAATAAAACCAAAGGGACCACATTGAACACGGTCAACCGTAGGCCAGGTCTATTCAGACACACAGGCATCCAAGGCAACTACCCGAGTGAGGAATAGCATGATATCGGGGGAGCCATGTGGCCAGTAGGAGAAGCAGCCTTTTCCAGTCTGGCTGCTCACAGGCACAGCCAGCCTGGTGAATGGGGCTACAGAATCATTCAGCCAGCCCAATTCAGGACAGGAGTCTGTATGTCTGTTTTAAAGACAAACAACCATTTCTCTTTCTGATAAGGTTTTGAATGGCTAAGGGTACACATACCTCTCACTTAATTGGTCAAAGGCCAGTGTCCGTTTCTTAGGGAATCATGCCTTACCTACCACTGGGAGATATGACTCCAGGCACGGTGCCTTGCACTAGGGTTTGTTCCATGAGTTTCCAGATTGACAGATCAAGATCTTCAGTATTCATCCCCAGATTGGAAAGAACAACAGACGAGTCATTTTCCCAGAGCGAAGGCCAGGAATCTGTGCCCAGAGTCAAGTAAATGAAGACAATGAGAGGGATCATGGGTAAAGAAGAGAGATGCAGGAAGACGGGGTGACAGAAAGGAGCAGCAGAAAGAACCCAGAAAGGTGAACTGGGAGAAGAGAAAGCTCTTGCCACGCAGCAGCCATCTAGTCTTGTGGACATCTTTCCTGCAGGGAAGATCGTGCATGTGTCGGATTTCAAGCTCAAATTATAACCTGTGGGTAAATGTCATGCATGGGCAAGTTTTGACTCCCTGCGGGAAAGAATTTAATTGTAATCAAAACTATTTCAAAAATGGAATGGATTTTCTCATAAGATTAGGGAAATTTTTGATGTTCAAAATATTCAAAAATAAGCTAGAAAGCACAATGGAATCCTCCAAGAATTGTGTGAGTCCCAGAAAACACACACACACACACACACACACACACACACACACACACACACAAAAGTGGTTTCCAGAGCTCTTTATTGATGGTGTTAGAAGTGTGGTGAAAATCAGGGGTTATAAAGTGGATACCTGGCCCTGGGAATCAGACCTACCCAGCTGTATAAGTTCCCTCAGGAGAATTTCTGCACAAGAAACAGTGGCAAACAGAACTTTTAAAATTTCACTGAGGCATTGGCCTCAAAGCATAAAATTAGAAGCCCAGATGACAGAGAATTCAGCTAGCCCTGCAGGTCTCCTAAACTCATTTGGCCTGAAGACGTGCCCTCACAGCCTCCGGCAACACGTGGGGAGGCAAGCTGACCCATGTCTCTGCCTCTGCACTCTGGCCCAGGTGTGAGTGTTGGTGTCTCTTTAGTGCATAGAGTGAAGAATTAGTGAAATGTTATAATTTTGATTAGACCACTAGGTAAGGGGAGAGGCAGGTTACATAGAGATTATTGAGCTTCCAGAAGGAAGAGAGAAGAGAAAAAAAATCCTAATAGCTTGAACTTTTCTGTTTCTATCATCTTCCTTTTGAAATAGAGTTATGTTCAGAAAAAAATAAAAAAAATAAACAATAAAAACATATGTAAGACAAAATTTACAATCCGAGCCTTCCCATGTCCTTGTACTCCAATGACAACAACTTCCATATCCTTTTCTCTGTAGGTGTTGATTTGCTTAAAGCTGAGATTGAGTCTTCTGTTTCTTCTCTTACTGAGATCAAACTATATATACTTTCATGCATTTAAAAAATTAACACTAGATGGACTATTACTTTTTTAAATGCATAATTATATAAGCAGTTTTAAATATATGATTATTGTTATGAATTATTTTCACCTATTTGGGGTCTTTGTTCTTCTATATAAGGAATCAGCAAACTTTTTCTATAAAGGCAGGTAGTAATATTTAAACTTTTCAGACTATATTGCCTCTGTAGCAACTACTCAACTTTGCCATTGTACTGAAAAAGCAGCCATAATCGATACGTGAACAAACAGCCATGGCTTTCTCCAATGAACTGAATTTAAGAAATCAGACAGTGGGTCAGATTTGCCCCACAGGCCATAGTTTATTGACCAATGTTCTGTATAAAGACTTAAAAAATTTTTGAAAGGAATTAAATTGAATTCAAATTTTAAGATAATTATTATATTGAAGTGTTAAGTATTTCCGTTGTTGAAGATGATAAACCTTCCTCAGTCTTGAAAAAAAATGATACAGGCTAAAATTTTAAATGAATTCCATAGAGAACTTGTGACTCTTGTTATAATTGTTCCTAGGTGCCCTACTGTTTTTGTCATCCCTTCTGTGCCTCTAGGGAGACAATCTTATTAACTAAATTATATTTTATTTCTTCTTCTCTTCAGATGTATAGTCTACTGTTCGAACTAATCTTATTACATTAACGAGAATGGTCAGTTCAGGACTTAATTGCTCCAGCAACATTGAGTGTGCTGGTTTGACAGTTTCCTTTAACGTTCGAACATTAAGCTCAGTGTTTGCTGTAGGTTTATGGTAGGCTTCTTTCAAGTTATCAAATTATCTTTCTAGTTTGATTATGTGTATATTTAAATCTGAACTGGATCTTGAATTTTATCAAACAACTTTTCTGATAAGTGGTGCAAAGTTAAATATAACCAGATCCATGCACGTTTGTGTCTTTCCAATTGTCAGACTTTTATTGATGCTGTTTCAAATCACAAAAGCCACAAGCTACCTGGCATTCCCAAGGAGGCAACTTTTCCCCATTCACTTGGTAGTCAGAGCCATGAGCACAGAGGCTCAAACCACTCTCCAAGTTAGTCAGTATCAAAACCATATATAATGTTATACTTAATCAACATATATATGTTGTAAATCAAACAGTCCACAACAAACAAAGTAACACTTAACATCAAGAGAAAAGAGACGGGGGAAAGGCTTAATGAACCAGACTAAGGAGCGTGAAGAAGACAAAAAAAAATCTCCTGGTCTGGGCCAGATGTTGTATGGGTCTTTCAAGGAAGAGTCTGTGATATGGCAGAGCCGTCAGTGGCAGATGCCACGTTCTTATCATGAGTGACAGCAAAACGCTTGTTGATTAAGATGGCCATTTCAAGCTACTGAAGGCGTTCTCTTTTTATGACCACAGAGTCATCTGGTGAGGGCTGATAGCAGAAGAGGGTGCTCGTATATGTTCATACCTGGTTGGATACAATCTCTATATTTTTATTTGTTTATTAAGCAAAATATCATATCCTTGTTGGCACAGTTCCGTATTACATACGAAATAGAGTCTTTTTCTAAGATAAAGTTAGTTATGTCAAGAGTGCTCTATACACTTTTCAAGATCGATGGTGAAGATAATAACTTCATATTTTTCTCTTTTAATTTGCTAGTGAGGAAATGCAACTTGAATGCCTTACGTAAGATCTAGTCTATTGTAAAGCGTTTTTCTTTTCCTATTAAAATTTATCTTATTTTTCTACATTTCTAAGTATGATTATATCTTTATTTGTACCCTTTTTGTTTGATTTTCATATAGGTTAATACTAAGCTAGTCTCTTTTAGATATTTTAGAATCATTTCATTTATGGCATATCCTGAAATACGTTAATGAATCACTATCAACAATGTATATTTTTAATAACTGCTGAATATTGTAAACCAGTCATAGTATTCTTAAATATGACCAGCCCATAGCAACTGATCTCCTGATGCAGAAATGGAGAATAGAGCTATGGCCAAATCATTCAACTACAGGGTAGAAAAACTAGCTATTGAATAAGCTAAATAAGAAAAGAGTATAATATATTAGATGGCTACTAAATAATAAGAATGATACAGCAGGGAATGAAAATAAGGAGTTGTATTTGTAAGCTGAAGCCACCAAAATGTTATGTATGGTGGCTACAGCTTATCTCAGAGAGAAGGGGGCATATGTGAGGAAAATTTCAGAAGCTAAAAGATTAAGCCCCATAAATATTAATGGAAAACAATCAGCAAAAAGTCACTGAGATTAGAAGTTATACTGACTTGAAGGACAGCGAAGAGAGAAGGAAGACTGGGAGAGAATTGGAAGATGAAGACAGAGAAGTAAATAGAAGAGAGTATATCAGAAAAGGGTGTCTACAGCCTGCTGCCGCATCACCCATTTACTTCTGTGGTCACATATTTTGACTTTCTTCCTGCGATCAGGAATTAATTCCTTGCGCTCCTTTCAAAGCTGCCACCCCTTCAAACTGTATACTGGTCCTGATCCCATTTCTTCTACTCAGGAACATTACAAAGAAATTATCTCCTCTCTATTTTAATCCTCAGTTTTCCCCTCAGTGTTCGCTAATTTTTTATCAACAAATATAGTATAATTTCCCTCATTTTGAAAAAAAAGAAAACCTCTAGATTTTTCTGTGCACCTCTAACTACTTTGTCTTCTCACTGCTCCTTTTACAGCAAAGGTTTGTGAAAATATTGCTATTCTCAGTGTCTCCAATGAGTTATCTCTCATTTACTCTTAAACCCATTACACTCAGAGTTTTACCCCACCACTGCACAAAATTCACTCCTGGCAGGTGCACCGGTTGCTTCTAGACTTGTAAGTCTAATGGTAACTTTTCGTTTCTTACCTTACTGAACAGTCAGTAGCATTTGATATGGCCGATCACTCCACACTTCTTGAAAGTTCTTCTTGAACAATTTTCTTTACTTGGCTTCCAGGATAGCCAGTCCTGCTGGATTTTTAATTTTTATTTTTTAATTTTTTGGTCCTTACTTTACCATCTGCTCCTCTTAGTCCCATATGCTTATCTTTTTCCATACCCTTGAACTGTCAGATCAGCGTGTCTCGCACTCTTGAACGTCCCTTGGTAATCCCCTCCATAGAGTAACGTAACACATAAATTTGCTGATAGTTGCCAAAGTTTGGTCCCAGCCCAGACCTCACCTGAGTTTCACATCAAATAAACAGTGTCACTGCTGACATTTCCATGGGTATGAGTAGAAGGCAACTCTAACCATACAATTCCATAACCAAAATCCTGCATCAGGAAATGGGAACCCTACCTTTTCAGCTTCTCAGGCAGGCTAAACACATCTTCTTTTTGTTTTTTGACAATAAGGTATCACTCCAACACCTAGGTTGGAATGCAGTGACACAATCATGGCTTACTGTAGCCTTGAATTCCAGGGCTCAGCTGATCCTCCCACCTCAGCCTTTCGAGTACCTGAAACTACAGGCTCAAGCCCCCACACTTGACTAGTTGTTGGTATTTTCTTGTAGAGACAGAGTTTCACCATGTTGCCTAGCCTGGTCTCTATCTCCTGGGTTCAAGCTATCCACCCACTTTGGCCTCCCAAAGTGCTGGAATCACAAGTGGGAGCCACCACACCTGGCCTTATGTTCATTCTGGATTACTGTTTCATACTACATATCCAACCCATCAGCGAATTCTATAACCCGTGTTTTCCAAATACACCTGGAATTTGTCTACATCTCCCTATCCTGTTCCTTAACATCATCACCTCTGTCCATGCCAGTATGGCCACTGCCAGCCTGAATGGTTGCTATGACCTCTTTTATTTATGTATTTATTTTTTAAGACAGCTTCTGACTCTGTCACCCAGGCTGGAGTGCAGCGGCATAATCTGAGCTCACGGCAACCTCCATCTCCCGGGTTCAAGCAATACCCTGGCCTCAGCCTCCTGAATATCTGGGACACCCACCACCAAGCCCAGTTAATTTTTGTATTTTTGGTGGAGACAGGGTTTCACCATGTTGGCAAGGCTGGTCTTGAACTCCTGATCTCAAGTGATCTACCCATGTTGTTCTCCCAAAGGGTTGGGACTTGCATGAGCCACAGTACCCAGCCTGCCCTCATGTCTTCACTGGTCTACCTGGTCATTGCCTTCAGGTCTCTGTCCTTTCTGAAAATTGTATTAAAATCAAACAAGTTACACACCATTCACATCCCTCTTCACCATGACACTGTATATCTTTCTATTTCCTGACACATATATTTCTCTCTATAGTCCTTATTATTAACTGACAGCCTACATATTTTATTTATTTGCTTGTTTTTGTTGCCTGTCAACCTCAACTAGATGAACTCCATGAGTAGGGATTTTTTTCTTTATTTTGTGTGCAATGTAACCATCTTCCAATCATTAGTCCTTGACTGTTATTCAAAGGCACAGTTTTCCTAACTGCTACGCCCATAGATAAAGTGTGCTGGTTTCAAAAGTTTATATACTCTGGAGTCTGGCTTCTTTCACTTCAAATTTTTTTGTAAAATTCATCAATGTTGTTGTATACAGCTGTAGTTTATTTTCAGTACCACATGCTATTCCCTTGTAAATATACCACATTTTATTTATCTTTTCTTCCGTTGATGGTCATTTGTTTGTTTTTACTTTTTGGTTGTGTCAAATTAATACTTCTGTAATTGTTATTCATGGATTTTGGTACACGGGTGTCTTATTTCTGCAGCGTATATGCTGAGAATTATAATTACGGAAAAATATAGTTGTTATGTGTTTCACTTTGATGTGTTTTATGATTTTTGCATCTGTGCTTGTGAAAAATACTGCCTATAATTTTAGTTTCCTAGAACATGCTTGTCAAAAGCACCAGTATCAAAGGCATGTTGGCTTTATAAAATGAGTTGGGAAATATTTTCTTTTTACATTATCTACCAAAGTTAATGTAAGATTGGTATCATCTTCTAAAATATTTAGTGCTCAACATTGCTATTAAAGTAATATAATATAAATAATAAAGTATATGCTTAATCCATAAATGCATCATTCTTACAATTATTTTATATTTTTATAAAAAGTCAACCACTTTTTCTGTTATGATCCAAAATTATTTCTGACCTTAAGATAGACAAGTGCATGCAGTAAGCTTATTGACAGTGTTTTGGGAACAAATACTATCTTTAAGGAATGAAGAAAACAGGTTTGCCAGAACAGCTGATAGGAATCCAGTTGCCACAAACAGGTTGTCTGGACTCCCGGCACTGACTTGGCATCTACAGTTGTCTTAAAGGCAGAATTGAGATGAGGGGGCTCAGTCTGCATAATCTACAGATAAACCTATCACTGAGTGGAGGCTGTCCCTGAAGAGGATGTGTAACCTTTGGCAAAGTGGCTTTTTTTACCCTGGGAGAGTTCTTGGGGAGTCATGTGGTCCTGAGTGGTGAGCCCCTGCTGAGAGAAGCTCTCTCACTGTCCTGATGAGGCATCATACTTTAGCATTAACTACAAGGATTTTAATTATTCAAACTGGAAGAAGGATGGTACTGGCAATGAGCTTATTTAATGTAATATAAAGAGGCACAGAACATTCACTTCTGTAATTTGTACTAAAAATAAAACGAAAAGGGCTCAAAGGAAAAGAGTTTCTTTATTGGAGTGAATATATACAAAATTGTTTTAATTCTTCTGTACATTATTAAGAATATTAGGATTAAACATTTCAGAAATTAAAGTGAACTTAGGGCCGGGCACGCCCTAAGTGCCAGTAATCCCAGCACTTTGGGAGGCCAAGGCAGGTGGATCAAGAGGTCAAGAGATCGAGACCATCCTGACCAACATGGTGAAACCCCGTCTCTACCAAAAATACAAAAATTAGCTGGTTGTGGTGGCATGTGCCTGTAGTCCCAGCTACTCAGGAGGCTGAGGCAGGAGAATTGCTTGAACCTGGGAGGCAGAGGTTGCACTGAGCCGAGGTCGCAGCACTGCACTCCAGCCTGGCACCTGGTGATGAAGAAACGCTCTGTCTCAAAAAAAAAAAGTGAACTTGGTTAGTGCTGCTGATTTGGAGTATGCTTTGGGAAGAAAAATGGAAAAAAGGAAAAACTAGAGAAGCCAAGTTCTAATTCCTGGGAATTGAGTAACAGAGAAATATGAAGATCAAAGCAGAAAGTAATATTCCCTAAATCTGATCATGTTTCCTCAACTCCCACCACGAAACATTTCCTGCGTATTGAGATGAGGTAAGAGCACATATAGATAAAAAATGAATGTCACTCCAAAACTCTCTGCCTGGTTATGGAGACAGTTACGTATGATAACCAGGGTCTACTTTTGGAAGGAGGTGAAGGAAGGAGAAAAGCTACCTTGAAGTTAATTGGAGGAAATTTATAAGTGAGTGGTCAGGATGGAAATAACTGTATAGGTGGATACTTCATTAAAAGAGGTAAACCATAGAGGATATTTAATTTTTTTTTCTCTTTAGCAATGGGACCCCTTTCTTTCTTCAAAATCCAAAATTGTATGCCACTCAGTAGAAGGAAGGGAGATTTCTATTCTAGAAATCAAAAAAGCTCCTCAAATATTAGCTTTCCTTGATACCTGTAACCTAGGGCATGGGCACATAACTGAAGTTGAACCAAAAGGAGACCTGGGATAGAACATTCCATGCAGGACTAATATGGAAAGGAGCTGGGTTTGTTTGGAATTCCTTCTGTTGTCAGAGGCAGTGAGTGACCAATGTCCAGTGCCAAGTGACAGTGGAGTATCCCTGGTGGGGGTCAACAGTGACAGCCATTACCCTGGTCCAGGCTGGCTCTCTGCCTGAAGCTGGATTTCCTGGTTTCCTAATCATTTTCTAAGCCTAAGTCTTAAACTATCCCATCACTTACTTTAGCTCAGCCATAGCCTTCTAATAATTTGTTTTTGTTAAACCTACCAAGGATACCAAGGGTTACTGATTTCAGACTGTTTTTACTGCTCAAATTCTGAGACAATGAAATTCTTTTCTCTTGGAAGGACAAAAATCAAGGTGAGGTCTTAGAAGCTGTCTCTAGAACAGTTCCAAGTCTCTTTTCAATGTGGCTCCAGGTGGGGTTGGCATGCAGAATGTTGGCTCTCAGAGTTCTGATCCTCATAGCTGATGGGGGGTGTGGTCTTAGAATTGCTAATCTATCAAATTTTTGTTCCGTCACATGGAATAGTGCTAATCTTTGAGCTTTGCTGAAAATCTTAAATATTAAAAATATTTACCTAAAACCAGGTATCAACTTAGTTGAATATAGAAACTTAAAAGAAAGTCTTGACAAAGAATATTTACAATTGTGAGTTTAAAGTTTTGGGTTAAAAGTTTTTCTCATCACGTGATGTATGCTTTCATTTCAGACAAATTTTTGAAAGACAGCATCATAGGATGAAGCCAAGCAAGCCGGGAAGCATTACCACAGGGTGAGCATGACTTGAGATCATTTTATTCCATTACAGAGCTATTGAAGGATTTGTGAGGGGACAAGCAATTCTAGTTTAGAAATAACAGGCTGATAAATGATGAGGGCAAGACAAGAGGCAGGATGATTATTTTGAAAACCATTTCAATAATTCAAGAAACTTATTATATTTGCCAAACTAAAGTTGTGGCAATGGAAATAAGGAGAAATGAAATAATAAAAGAACACTTAAGGTAAGAAAAATATTGGTAGTCAGGTTTCTGTAACAGATTACATCATGGTGTCTTAAGACACTTATTGTGTGCAATTAACTAACATATCCTGTGCATCTAGAATAGTATAGTTACTCAGCATCTTTGAAATAATGGAGAAAATCATCCCTTTGTTCTATAATTCAGATGAATTGAAAAGAGACTTGGAAATTTCCTATAGACAGCTTCTGAGACATCACCTGATTTTTGTCCACCGAAAAGCAAAGAGTTTCATATTCTAAGAATTTTTTTTTTTCTGGACAGGGTCTCATTATGTCTTCAAGCTAGATGCAGTGATGCCATCTTGGCTCACTGCAACCTCTGACTCCCTGGTTCAAGGGATTCTCCTGCCTCAGTCTCCTGAGCAGCTGGACTACAAGCATGTGCCACCATGTCTAGCCAATTTTTGTGTTTTCAGTAGAGACGGAGTTTCACCATGTTGTCCAGGATGGTCTCAATCTCCTGACCTTGTGATCTGCCCACCTTGGCTTCCCAAAGTGCTGGGATTACAGGCGTGAGCCACCATGCCTGGCCTCACAGTCTCAGAATTTGCACAGTAATATTAGTCTAAAAACAATAATCCTTGGTAGGTTTAACAAAAACAGAAATTGTTGGATGGCTATCACTGAGCTAAAATAGTATTTCCTTTGATCTGTGATTCAAACAATTTCCAGTGTTCTGTGTATCAGATGAGGTACATGGTTGGGAAAAACTAGCCTTATTTGGAGCTCTGATGTTGGGTGACATGGTAGACAACGGGTGATAATTTATCAAGTCCATGACTTCAGGAATAGAGAAAATTTGGATAAACAAATACAGTAAATTTTGTTTCAGACATGGAATTTTAAAAAGTCATGAGATAATATTTAGTAGCCAAACTGTATTGATTTGGAAGTCAATTGCTAAAGTCAGAGGTCGGGAATGAGATCACAGAGGGAGAGCGGATAAAAGAAACAAAGGCTACAACCCAAAATCTAGTGGAAGGTAGAGCAGAGCAGCCTTCGAAGGTATGTGGCCGAGATCTGAGACACTGATATATCAAATACAGAAACAGGTTTCCTGGGATGGTAACTATTTGTAATCTATAACATGTGAAGAATTATTAGAGGAGCTTGAGAGAAAAAGATTAAGTCCCTACCGCTAGGAATATTGGAATGACTGACAACTGAACAGAATTGTAAATTAACGGGTGACTTAATTCATTCTGCCAGAATCAAAGTCCAAGGAACTGAAAGGGAAAATGTATATTTAGGATATGCTAAAAGCTCAGATACTTCTGTTGTGAATACAGAATGCCAAATAGAACCAGGTTCAATAAAAAGGAAATATTTTTGATCTCTCATTACACATCTTAGAAAAGCCAAAACAGCTGTAGGGGAACTTCAGTATTTCCAGGACTGAATACATACACAACTTTGTTCTCTCAATCCACATTCATCCATAGGGAAGGGAGATGTGACAACAGTAGTGATCATGCTGCATATAGCGACATTTTTCCACCAGGAGGAATGAATGCTCTCTGGTTCCCATTAAAGCAGCCTCTAGATAAGCGGTTGGCCTGAATTGGATCTTGTGCACACCCTGAAGTATGGTGACTCATACTCTAAGTGGCAGGTACCTAGACGACGGTCTCCATTAGGAGTTAGTTATTGATATTAAAACAAACAAAAACAAAAGCCAATCGAGTAAACTAACAAGAACTCCTTTCCCAAGAAGAAAGAGAAGCAGTTCCAAGGACAAGCCAATAGAGATAGATGAACAAGCCAGCAGCCTCCACCAAACACATTCCAATGGGAGGAGCTGTCACGGCTGAATGGGCTTCCTCTGTGTTATGGGCAGCTACCTATCTCTATATACACCCAAGCAGAAGGTGCTAAGTGTTCCCTGGTTAATTGACATGAAAATAAAGGGAAGAAATAAAGGAAATGAAAGCAGCAGCAGAGGAAGGGACTGTTACTTAGGATATGGTAGTTACTTTGCTTTGTAGTTTCACAGATATTACCTCATCTGCTTTCATTGTGATATCAGTATCATCATTCACATTTTTATATATATCTCACACTTCAGAACACATTGCTATCCACAAGATTTCTACATTTTTTGTGGGGTAAGGGGTGTGGGGTTTTGTTGGATCTGTTTGACTCTAAGTAGACGTCTCAGTCTCCTGATATCCTTTCTCTGCAGAGCTTTGGCTGTTTTCATCTCTTGGCTGAAAACCAAGGCAGAGAAGGAACTTAGTCCCTTTTTTAATCTCACACAGGTGGATACATACGTGCACAGAAGTCAAACAAAGGAGACGACTAACATAGAGCATGTGTGTGTTCACATCCCAGAAAGTGAAAAAGTTAAAGAAGAAAATACATTTGTAATAGATATCCTACTCCTGATAATAAAGTACTTTAACTATAATAACAACTTTTGTAGCCAATCCCTCGTTCTTCTTTCTCTTTTCAAGTCTGTGTTCTTTTTATTTATTGGCAAGTCCAGCTATTTCTTTCTAATGCAGACACACACACACACACACACACACACACACACACACACACACACGTATATTCCTTACCTTTTCCTAAAGCTTGCTTCTAAGTCCTACACAAACATAAACCCATAGGTATACTGATCAGTACATTCCGATTAGAACCTTCTGCCTATTCATTCAAACATAAAGCAGATTAGAGGTTTCCAAATCTTGGGGAGAGGTAAATGGGGACATGTCACTTGACATGTGCAGTTTCTTCTTGGAATTACAAAAACTTTTGAAAATAGTAGTGAGGTTTGCACAACAATGAAATTACAATTAATCTTTACAATTGTTGTATCTTTAAACGTGATTAAAATAGCAAGTTTTATGTCATAGTTATTTAACCACAATATGCAAAATTATTTAAAAAAACAGGGAGCACTGTGTGGCCCAGTCTGGGACCTAGTGAGGTTTATAGGAGCATTTTCCAAGCACTAGTCTCCCTGGCACCAGAGCCCCTGCCAGGCAGGTCTCCTAGCGCCTCCTGCCTTGCTCCATTACATCCTGCCTTGATCCTCAGGGTTGCCCTAACTGGCATCGCAGCTCCCCACAGTGCCTGAGAGACTGCAGCACCCTCTGGCAGCATTCTGCAGAGAGCCTTTTGCCCTACCACAGACACACAAGAGAGAGAAAAAGATATTCGGCTTTGCAAAGAGACTTCACTCATCACCCAAGAAGACACTGGAGAGCATCGATTGAAATAATGCATCATTTAAGGAAATGAGTTTCTCTACGTAAGGAAACTGAGGAACAGGAGGACTACTCAGCATGCCTAAACTTTCATTCGCAGATCTGGGATTCAAGTCCATGATTACTTCCAAATGTTTTTTTCTATATACACACACCGGTCATTCTAAGTGTCTTTCAAAACAACAAAATGTAAACCATTTCCTCAAGCATTTGGTTGGGCATATTTCTTCATATTAAATTGCAATACTGAGAGAAACCAGGTTCAAAGGAAGTCTTAGGAAGGGAGTAGAACTATCTCAGAATTTCATATGCTGATGGGTAATTTTTAAAAATCTGGTGGAAGTAAGGTTTATGAGATGGACACTATTAATTTCTCCTTTAAAGTATTTTCATGGGGGAATTTTCATGTTAATTCAACATGTTAAACTCATTCTAATCCCATCAAAAATCATTTCAAACAAAGTAAAACTAAAATAGTAAGATAACTGTACTGTATTATGCTTATTTGTTGTTATTTTATCATTATTATTGAGACAAGGCCTCACTCTGTCCCCCAGGCTGGAGTGCAGCAGCCTGAGCATGACTCGCTGCAACCTCTGCCTCCTGCACTGAAGCCATCCTTTCACCTCAGCCTTCTAAGTAGCTGGGAATATATGTGCAGACCGCCATACTTAGCTATTTGGTTTTCTTTTTTTATAGATACGGGGTCTCCCTGTATGACCCAGGCTGCTCTCAAACTCTCGGCCTCAAGAGATCCTCCTGCCTCTGCTTCCCAAAGGATTACAGGTGTGAGCCACTGCACCTGGCCTGTAAGAAAATTTGAAAGAGACATTTAACATTTGACCTTAAAAGATATTTGGCATTTTCAAGAAGATACCTTAGGAAAAATACATCATATACATAGTAGTCATGAAATGTTATTTACATAGAACTCACCTTAAGTAATAATTATTGTTTGTCTTCTGGGGGGAAACAAAGTAGTAAAATCACAAATAATGGCTCCTTTGAGAATCATATGAAGATCTAAAAACGTCTTGTATTTCCAAATCAGAAAGTGAAGTGACTGGACAAGTAATTAATAGCACTCAATCTATATTAAGTTATAGAGAAGAGGAATTAACCTATGCTGATGTAATAAAGGCAAACATTAGAGATAAAGTCCAAAAAATATAGATGAAATAATTGGATGCATAAAGTAGCCTACATATCCTTTATACAAATATGTATGACTGGGAAGACCAAGAAGTTTCCTTTGAATTACCAATTAATGATTACCTGCTACATTGCAGACCTGATAAAAAAGCTTTTCTATTAATAATTTCTAAACTTCACAGCATTCCTGTAAGTAAGATATTTTATAGGCATGATGTATAATACATAAGAGGATGAAGAGAACTTCAGAGATATTAAGAGAAATGAAGAAACCTGCTGATAAGTGACACAAATTGTAAGTGACACACGTACACAGGCACACACACACTCACACAGAGAATCAGGATGAATATGCACAAACACAAATGTACTCTGAGTCAGACAACTACCACACAAACTGTGGCATGGTAGCTTCCTGGTTCCATAGGCTTGGGCGGTTAGCTGGACATGTTTGCTCCTGAACTTCAATTCCTTTCTCCGTATTGGGAATGAATACTGCACACGTATCAAGTTTGTTGCCAGTACTATCTTCTACATTAAACCTGGTGCAATGTGGATCTTAACAAATGCTGTTGCCCCTTATTTCGTTTAATCTGGCTCATCTCCTTTGTATATCTCACTTCCAGTGGGATTTTATCACTGAAATACTTTCTCCCCAAATCTAGATGTGAACCTTCACTGTGACTTCCAAGTAAATCCTTCATCCCTGATAACTTCATGTCACTCCTGGTGGTTATTCATACCTATTTCCTTAAACATTGTTCTTGTATCCACTTCACTGCTTCCCACACCAAGGTTCCACTTCACCTGATCAGTTTTGTCTCATGATTCTTCTTATCATCTATCTAAAACAAAAAATCACCTGAAACTTCTTCCATTTCCCTGGAAATGGAATGAGCTAAAGCTCATTTTCACCCGACCTTCCTGCTGACTCCTCTTTCAGAGTTTTTGCTACTCAACTCCCTTAAATATGAAATATGTGAAAAGGTGGTCTTCCCACTAATCAGTGCCACTCCTGAGCCATCAATCATTTCATCACCATTCCCATCTCCTGATATGCAGCCCACTTCCCTCCATCACTGCTTTCTTTAGGTCATTCCAGGGGCTAGAATAATACACCAAAGCTAATTGTTTTAAAGAATTTTATGGGCTCAGTATTGATGTCTTTCCAAAAATGACATCAAATTCAGATGCCGCAATTGCAAACATGATTATGCTTGAACATGTAACAGTTATACAGACATCCTTATAACAAAGTTAAAAATACTACAAAAATATCTGTAACCCCAAACTCATTTTCCTAGTAATGAATAAGCTCTTTGAAATCAGGTAGGGACTAAAACCTCTCCCCACTCCTGCATTTAAGAATTCATTATGGCCTGTCTCTATCTCTCTCCTCCTTATTTGAAAATCATCCAGTGTTCATGACTTCTTTTAATGAGGGATTCTGCATTGCCTGGCCTGCTCCATACACCAGAATCCTGAGACTGGTGCTGGATTTTTGGTGTTTGGTAAAGATGCCGATGCATCCTGTCCGTGGACACATGCATCAAGCATGGGCAGGTGTTGGTATTCCTCTAAGTTGATTCAATTTGGGGGTTCTGATCCATAACAGTAGTAATTGAATTACTATTAATTCCAAATTGAATGTCCTCAACTGCTAACTTGCATAACTTTCTGCACCTGTAGGTCCTCTGTGCATAGACCAGTTTAGATGTTATAGTTGACATTGGAGATTTTAAAATAAACTTCAGCAGTGGAAAGATTATTTGGGGACAGAACTTCATTGAGGAATTGATGCATTTTCTTGCTGTCTTTTAAGTCAAACCATATAATTGACTATTTAATATGCCTATGTGTTAGAGAAGGTTGGTACGTATATAAAAATGCTGAAAGTATTATTAAAACTCTTATGAGCTTTGACCTACAAAACTTAACTTCATCAAATAAGATTTGCAGAGAGCTGGAAATACTAGGAAAGACTGTCTCTTAGTACAGAGCTTTCCATATCACCAAGCAACAAAGTAAGTCCTGGCTGTGGCTGACTTGGTGCTAATGGCACTAAAGATGATATAAATAGCAAGTGAGAGAAATCTCTGGAAACTCTCTTTCTTGCTTATTGTTTTGGAACTCTCAGCCTTAAAGCTTGCATTTTTTTTGCCAGAGGTAATGATTTAAATTTTAGGGTACTGCAGTTGAAAAAGATCTTAAAGTTCTTGCTTAAGTCAAACAGAAGTTACAGCTGTAACTGATATCTTTAAAGTAGGAAAAGAAAGGTTTAAGGGTTCAAATGGACAGAACAATGTTTATTAAAACACTGGATAATTATTTGAATCCAAAGAATTATTCAAAGTTGAGATTCAGGACAAGCACAGTTCAACTTCAGAAATCCAAACTAATGAGATGGCTGCCTGAATTAGTTAAAAATCTGAATTACATAAGATTGGGAAGAAATCCAATTTTTAAAGTCTAGAATTTTAAACAGAGGCCACCTCTAATATTGCACTGTTAGCAAATGCGTATCTGAAAAAGTTTTTCCTAGTAGAGATATTTAGGGAAACTTATTTTATAAACAGATATGACTTATGTAAACAATGAACCATCTTTTCCAAGTAATATACAGTGACTACTATGATAAATTACTGAAATTTGGATAGCTTGATTATAACAGAAACTGTGTTTGAAAAGATGTCATAGCACACACAATATAATATGACACACAGTACATATAGTATGTCACAATGAGTTGTATTGACCAATAGAATCCATCACATTTAAGTTAAACTAATAACAGAAGACAAAATAATAAAGGCTTAGTGTCAGTCACAGATCACGTATCTTATTTGGTCAATACTTGCAATAAAATTTATACTTATATTTAATGAAAATTATAAATTATTTGAATCCCTCTCTACGTATGTAAAGATATATAGACATGTGTATCTTTGTGTGTAAATATATCTGTATGTACATATATATTGTATATACAGCAACACATACGTATATGTTTGCATTGTATTTATACACTACCTCCATGCAAACACACCTGCATGTGTTTAAAAATTTGGTTACAGGACTACAGAACGGAATAGACAAAATCAGTAACCATCAGAATTTGAAATTGGAACTAGAAGATAGTACATTAACTCCGTATAGGTGTATCTGTAGCTCCATATGTGTGTATCGGTTGAAAATATACACATGTACATTTGTATTGTTTGATTTTTCTTAAGGCCTCAATTTTTTTCCTTTCAGACTATTCTACTGAGTGCCTCCTGGCTAGAGTGAATGAGGTTTGACTATTGAAGTTGATGAAATTTTCACAAATGTTGGAAACTTGAACGGCATTATCTGTTAGTCCATTATGGCTGGCGCCATCACTGTCTTTCCCTAATTACACAGGTTGGGTCACTGTCACATCAATAATCTGTCACTGTATCCTGCTGGATCACACATCCACTATTCACTTCACTGTAGAGTAAATTTTGGTAAAATTATTTGTAGTTTTTAAAATTATCTACCATAATTCTTTATTTAGTAGAAGATGCAACAGTCACACTTGTCTTTCTTACTTAAAATTGGCATAAAACTAGAACAGAATGCATGGAGAAGCGATTAAGGATTCTCAAAAGTAATAGTAGCAGACAGACTGTGGGGAAAGACCAGAATTTAAAGTACCACTGAACTGTCAATGTTGCCTCCCATATTCTCCAACCTGAACTCAACCACACCCCAAACCCAGAAGTAGTCATCAGAGCACTGATATAGAAAATGACAGAAGAAATCCTCTAGTTCAAACTCAAGAATCATGGGTGGCTCATGCCTGTAATTCCAGCAATTTGGGAGGCAGAGGAGGGTAGATCGCTTGTGGTCAGGCATTCGAGACGAGCCTAGTCAGCATGGCAAAACCCCAACTCTATTAAAGATACAAAAAAAAAGAAATTAGCTTGGTGTGGTGGTGGGCACCTGTAATCCCAGCTACTCAGGAGGCTGAGGCAGGAGAATCACTTGAATAAGGAAAATGGAGGTTGCAGTGAGCAGAGATTGTAACACTGCACTCCAGCCAGGGTAACAGGGTGAGACTCCATCTCAAGAAACAAAAACAACAACAACAAAAAGACAAGCAAAATAACTCCTAACACTTAGTGAGAGTAGGGACTATTATGCACATTTCCCCTATATTCTTGGATGCCCCAGTCCCCAAGCAATTTCATGGCGGCATTGGCAGCAGAGCCAAAACTCTAACCAAAGAAGCTGTGATCCCCTGAGGGACCTGTGAAACTGTTGGTTTTGCCTGTCCCTGTCTACCTGTCACTGCACAACAGAGTGGGACAGCAAAGCTGTAGATTTCTGGTATGACGACCAAAGCTACTGCAAAGTACTAGGGAGATTGCAGAGAGAGAAGAGCTTGAGAAAGTGATCCCTGAGTGTTGATTTTGAACTTCGGAGTTCATCTCAAGTAATACATGCATGACTTTGACCCTTATAAGCGTCAATAAACTTTGAGCATGTAAGTATGAGATAAACCACTTCACATGTCCCATATATTGGCCACTGGGTGGTGCTCACCTGGGTCAGATATAAATAATACTGCAAAGGCTTTGAAAACAGCTGATACTGGATAATTTATTATCTGTAAAAGACTGGTTGGAACTTGTGGTCTAAACCCAACTGATTGCTTGTTAAACAAAAATATCAACATTATTTGTAGGATGTTGTTAAAAGTCCCACAGTCTCACAATAAGATATTTAAAATGTCCAGGATAATATCCAAAATTATTTGGCATCCAATAACCTAGGAAAATCACAACTCATCTATGAAAGAACAGTCAATTGACAGACATGCTGAGATGATGCACATTTTAGAATTTTCTGAAAAAGATATTAAAACAACTATTATAAAAATGGCCCAATATATAAAGGCAATCACTCTTTTAGCAAATAAAAACAGAAAATCTCAGGAAAGATAAAACAAAAAAGAAGAGCCAAGGGTAAATATTTAGAACTAAAACATAACATTAATTGAGAAATGACGACAAAAACAAACCTTAAATTAGCTCAGAGTCAGTGCATTCAATTCTCGTGTCTCTTTTCACAAATGACTACAAATTGTGACCTAAAACAATGGAAATTTATTCCCTCACAGACCTGGGAGCCAGAAGTCTGAAATGAATGTATTGGCAGAGCTGTGACTTATCAGACAGCTCTGTGTGAGATTTGATTCTTTTCTTCTTCCAGGTTCTAGCAATTGCTGGCATTCCTGGTCTTGTGGTTGTATCACTATGACCTCTGGGTCCGTGGTCACCCCACTTCCACATCTTTGCTGTGTGTCTCTTATAGAGACACTTGTCATTGGATTTATAATCCACCTCTATTAATTCAGAATGACCTCATCTAAACCCAACGCATTTTCCATGTAAGCTCACATTCACAAATTATGGGAATTAAGGCATGGACATACTTTTTAAAAGGGTCACTATTTAGTTGATTATAGCCAAGGAATTTCAAGATAGTCCTATGTAAAGTATTCAATGTGAACAACAGAAAAATCTTTTACCTGAACAGAGCTTAAGGCACCTGTGGGAAGATACCAAAATCTCTAACATTTGCATCACTGAAATGACAAAATTGGTGGAAGATGCAAAAAAAAGTCAAAGTTTCCCAAATCTGTCAAAAGACATAAACAATTCAAGCAACACCAAACCGCTGAATAATAAAGGCAAGTAAATTGAAAACAGAAAAAGAGTGTCACATTGTTTTTCAAAAACAAAGATTCAAATAGATGTGGAATTCTTGCCTAAAAGTTAGCCAGGAAGAAGTGGGAGGAAACTTTTTTAAGTGTTGAAAAACAAAGAACTGTCAACCTAGAACTAGATATTCAGAAATGTAATCTTTAGAGATTTATGTGAAATTTTCAGAGGCAGGAAAGCTAAGATAATTCCTTGCAAAACATTTTCTCCAAAGCAACTGGTAAAGAAAAAAGAAAGGTACTGAGGTAGAAGAGAATTAATAATGGACAAACCTGGAAAATCCAGAATGAAGCATGAGGAACAGAAATACTAAATACCTTGGGAAATGTAATAGACTGTTAGTCTTTTTTTGAGATTTTTTATAATATGTATGAAGGTTTAAAATCAAAACCACAGCATAGCTGGAAAAGTTTCTTATGCATATCAACTTAAAGCATAAGGCAACTATAACATAAAGTACAGAAGGGTACAGTGACATATATGGTAGTAAAATTATTATATTCAACTTAAATATAGTAAAAAATGTATTCTGAATACACTGTAATAGAATACTAAAAGATATCCAAGTAACCCAAACCCAAAGGGAAGGGAGACAAAAGTTTAAAAGAGAAGAAACAAATAAAACACATTTTAAAAAAGAACAAAATTTAAGTATATCATAAATTACATTAAATGAAAATGGTCAAAACACCAATTAAAAGGCAGAGATTACAAAATAATGAAAACAAATATATTACTGCTTAGAAGTAATTCACTTCAAATATGATGTTATATTCAAGTCAAAAGTAAATGTATGAAAAAAGATCAATGGCAATTAGAGCAAGATTACATGATATGAGGTAAATATCTAAAAACCCTACAGCAATGAACAAATGAGCTCTGAAATTAAAAATGCAGAATCATTTACATTAGTAACCCCAATTATATATAAGTATAAATGAAACAGAATATGTACAATATCCATATGAAAACAACTCAAAATCTGTTAGAAGAAGTCAAGGAACTAAATAAATGAAGAGACATTCCATGTTCATGAACAGTTTCAATATTGTCAAGATATCAGTTCTTCTCAATTGATCTGTAGATTCAACACGATCCCCAACAAAATTCCAGCAGGCTATTTTGTGAATGTTGATAAACTAATTATAAATGTATATGGAGATATATTAGATACAAAACAGCCAACATTATATTGAATTTAAAGAACCAAGTTAGAGGACTGACACTACCTAACTTCAAGATTTATTATAAACTAACTTTATTAAGACTGTAGTATTGATACAATAATAAACAGAAGCATATAAATATAGCTAACTAATCTTTGACAAAGAACAAAAAGCAATAAAATAGAGAATGGATAATCTTGGTAGTCTTTTCAATAAACGCTGCTACAATTGGTCATCCACATGCAAAAAAAGAAAATAAATTTACTAATAGACTTAACATCCTGCACAAAAATGAATTTAAAGTGCGTCAAAGATCTAAATGTAAAATTCAAAACCATAAAACTTCTAGAAGATGACCTAGGAAAAAGTTTATATGGTCTTCAGAATGACAATGATTTTATAGATATGTCATTAAAGTCATGATCATGAAAAAGCAGATTGATAAGTTAGAACCTCATTAAAATTAAAAATTTCTGCTGTGCAAAAGCAATGTCAGATGAATGAGAAGGCAAACCACAGACTAGGAGAAACTTTTTGTAGATACAATAGACACATCTGAAATGAACCTGTATCCAAAATACAAAAGGAATTCTTAACACTCAACAATAAGATCAGGAAAAATCTAATTTAAACATGGGCAAAGGACATAGACATACATCTCACCAAATGATATGCCATAGGAAAAGATGTTTAACATTGTGTCATCAGGGAACCACAAATTTAAACAACGATGACATAACATTCATACTCTATTGAAATGGTGAAAATCCACAACACTGACAACACCAAACACTGGTAAGAATGTAGAGCAACAGGAACTATCATTCATTGCTGGTGGGAATGCAAGATGATAGGGCCACTTTGGAAGATAGCTTGGCAATTTCTTAGAAAATTGAACATGCTTTTACCATACCACCCAGTCATATACTCTTTAGTGTTTACTCAAATGAATTGTAAACTTATGTCTACAGAAAAACCTGCACATAAATGTTTATAGCAACTTTATATTTATATAGCCCCATTTCAGAAGCAACTATTTCCTTAAGTAGAGAAACAAACAATGCTACAGCACACAGTGGTGTATTACTCAATGTAGGAAAGAAAGTATCAAACCGGCCGGGCGCGGTGGCTCAAGCCTGTAATCCCAGGACTTTGGGAGGCCAAGGTGGGTGGATCACGAGGTCAAGATATCGAGACCATCCTGGTCAACATGGTGAAACCCCATCTCTACTCAAAATACAAAAAATTAGCTGGGCATGGTGGCGTGCACCTGTAATCCCAGCTACTCGGGAGGCTGAGGCAGGAGAATTGCCTGAACCCAGGAGGCGGAGGTTGCGGTGAGCTGAGATTGCGCCATTGCACTCCAGCCTGGGTAACAAGAGTGAAACTCCGTCTCAAAAAAAAAAAAGTATCAAACCAAGAAAAGATATGGAAACAGAAATGCATATTACTAAACATGAAAGAAGCTAATCTAAAAACGCATCATGCTGTGTGATTCCAACAACATGACATTCTGGAAAAAGCAAAATTGTGGAGAAGTAAAAGATAAAGGGTTGCTAGCAGCTGGGGAAAGAAAGGGATAAGCAGCCAGGGCACAGAGGACTTTTAGGGCAGTGACACTATTCTACATTATACTATAGTGGAGACACTATACCCTGTTATATATGATGGTGAAACTATTCTGTGTTATACTACAATGGTGAATATATGTCATTATATATTTGTTAAAATTCATAAAATGCACAACACGATGTGAATCCTTTTTTTCTTTTCTTTTCTTTTTCTTTTTTTTTTTTTTTTTTAGACAAAGTCTAGCTCTGTCGCCAGGCACCAGGCTGGAGTGCAGTGGCACGATCTTGGCTCACTGCAACCTCCACCTCCTAGGTTCAAGCAATTCTCCTGCCTCAGCCTCCCCAGTAGCTGGGACTACAGGTGTGCACCACCACACCCAACTAATTTTTGTATTTTTAGTAGAGACAGGGTTTTACCATGTTGACCATGATGGTCTCAATCTCTTGACCTCGTGATCCGCTCATCTCAGCCTCCCAAAGTGCTGGGGTTACAGGTGTGAGCCGCAACACCCGGCCCACAATGCGAATCCTAACAAAAACTGCGGACTTTGTGTGACAATCATGTGTCAAGGTAGGGAAGAACATCCACGTTACAGTGTGCCATTGTGGTGTGGGGTGTTGAGAGTGAGGGGAATTGTGAGGGTGTAAAGGCAGGGCATGCATGGAAATTCTTTATAGGCTTTACTCAATTTTTCTGTAAACACAAAACTTCTATAAAAAATGAAGTATATTAAAAACACATGCAACATATGTACCATAAAATCTCAATAAGAAATTGAACAAGAAATGAAATATAAAGGCAGAATCAGCTATATTAATATTAAACAAAATAGACTTCATGGAAACATATGTTACTAAGGACAAAGACAGGTATTTCATTGTGATGAAGTCATAATAATCCTAAAAGTCAAAATAATCCGCTGCTGCCTTGCCCCCCTCTGGACTTTGGACACTGATGAACACGAGAGGGAAGCAAAGGCGGGTGGTGGAGGCAGCTCAGCGCTGGCCTGCAGGAGCCCCTCATATGAACCTAAAAACAAAGCTTTGGAGACATGAGACAAAAACTGAAAGAATTGAAAAGAAAAACAGACAAATCAACAATGTAGTTGGATATGTCTTCTCTAAGTAATTGATAAAACTAGTAGAAAGAAACTCAGCAAGTGTAAAGAAAAAATTAACACCACCATGAAGCGATTGGATCTAATTCACTTTTATGTAACACTCCACCCCCAAATGGTAAAATACATATTCTTTTCAAGTGCACCTGGAATGCAGCCAATGTAGACCATATCCTGAACAATGAAAGCAAAGAGCAAGGAATTTCAGAGGATAAAAACGTTCACTCCATAATAGCATTAAACAAAATGAGTGACAAAAAGTAACAAGACAATCACGAGACAGTTGGAAACAGAGCAATCACTTCTTAATATTGAATAATTAGAGTCAACAAGGAACTCCAAAATGAGGTTACCCAATTATTTTGAACTCAGTGAAAATAAAAGCACAAGGTAAAAAATGGTAAGTATATAGCTAAAAGTATTCACCGTGGGAAATGTACAGCAATGATTGTTTGCTTTCGAAAAGAAAAAAAGCCTCTCATTGTCCACCTCGTGAAAAAAATAGGAGAGCAAAAATATACGTAAAGCCAGAGAAAAGGATGAAAGGTATAAAGAAGAAAATATAAAGACTGGTTGTGGTGGTGTCACGGAATCCTTGGGGTGTCACTTCGCCAGCCAGATAACTCCGTTGCTGGTGGCACCATCTGCTTGAATATTGTTCATTATTTCAGCTTGTTCTGCTCTATGTAACATGCTGCACTCGGCTGGGGTCTCACCTGCCAAGGGCAAGCCAGGTGCACAGTGGTGAAGCCTGTGTGGTGAGCAGGTGCTGGATCCGGTTACTGCACACAGCCAAGCACGCTGGCTGCTGTGGTGTGGCAGGCAGCTCCAGGTAGTGGCATGGGGGCTGGCTTGTGAGAGGCTGCACCTGGACCAGATGTACTGCACGTGGCTTTTGCTGCAAGCACCTGTGTCTGGACAAGAGGAACGTGGTGGCTCCTGGAAGCTTGGAGATGCCAGGAACCACAGAGCCCCAAAGAGGCTGTTACAGTGATGGCAGTGGCGACCCATCTAGAGCAGCTGCTGCCATGATGCTTGCTGCAGTGGGGGAGTCGCGGCCAGGGCTGTGCACTCCACGAGCTGGTGGGAGCTGGGAATACACAGATGCCCTGTCCCCTTCTATGCTGGCAAGGCAGGAGCCACGTGCTCCCCAGGCACAATTGCAGACTAGGGAATTCTTGTGCTCTTGGGAACCAGGAGCAGACAGAAGCTCCGCCCTTTCCAGCACAGCTGCCACGGACAAGCCACAGCTGCGGACTCAGCCATCTCCACACTCTCAGAAGCCAGGGAAAGGCCCGGTGACTCCCTTCTTACCCTTGGAAGTGCCTGCCCCTATGTCTGGCCTCTCCCCACTCCTGGCCCCTACTCCAGTCTCGCAGCAAAGTTGTCGCTAAGGCTGGGCACTGTCACGACCAAGCTGAGCGTGCACACCCTTGGGAGGACTGACATGTCAGCCTCCTGATGCCTTGATTCCTTCAGGACTTCGGGCACTGATAAACATGCATGAACAGTCTGGGCACCATGAATAGCAGCAAGAGGCAGACAGGCTCCGGGGTAGAAAGGGACAGGTGACTGAAGGAGCCCCACCTTCAAGCCGAGGAAGGCCTGAAGCCCAGGGGCCAGGCAGCCTGTCCTGCAGACTTGAGTGGGAATTTACGGGGCTTTCTCCGGGCCGACCCATGGCCACACATGGACCAATCAGCACACGCTTCCTCTTCTCTGATGGTCAAACATACCCCAGACGTGGCCAGACTCAAAAAGAGCCTATAAGATGATCGGGGGCAGAGAGGGGCTACCCATACCAGGTTTTCCACTCACCTCGGCTTCTGAAGTAGCTGAAAGCACAGGCATGCGCCACCATGCTCAGCTTATTTTTAATTTTCTGTAGAGGGGAGGTTCTCATTATGTTGCCTAGACTCTTCTTGAATTCCTGAGCTCAAGCAATTCACCTGCCTCTGCCTCCCAGCATGCTGGGATTACAGGTGTGAGCCACTGCACTCGGCCAGCTGTAATTGTTTTGAGGTACCAAACTGAGCCCGTATAATATGGCAAACTTATTCAATACAAGTTTTGTTCTGACGGCTCTGTTCCTGCATAGGTCTCCTTCTCCTCTGGCCTCCCTGTTCTCAGAGACACAACAATATTGAAATTAGGCCAACCGATAGCCCTGCAATGTTCAAGTGAATAACCCCACATGTTCAAGTGAAAGGAAGACTTCAATGTCTCTCGCTTTAACTCAAATGCTAGAAATGATCAAGTTTAGTCAGGAAGGCATGCTGAAAGTCAAGATAGGCTGAAAGCCAGATGTCTGGTGCCAAATAGCCACGTTATGAATGCAAAGGAAAAGCTCTTTCAGAAAATCAAAAGTGTTGCTCCAGTGAACACACAAATGACAAAAAAATAAAACATTAATGGCTTTATTGCTGACATGTAGATAGTTTGAGTGGTCTGGATAAAAGAACAAATAAGCCACTACATCCCCTTAAACCAAAGCCTAATCCAGAACAAAGCCTCAACTCTTTTCAGTTCTATGAAGGCTGAGAGAAGTGAGAAAACTGAAGAAGAACAGCTTGAACCTAGCAGATGTACGTTCAGGAGGTTTAAGGAAAGAAGTCATCTGCATAACATACAAGTGCAAGGTGAAGCAACAGGTGCTGATGGAGAAGCTGCAGCAAGGTATCAGGAAGATCCAGCCAAGATCATTGATGAAGGTGGCTACATCATTGGAAGAAGATGCCATCTAAGACTTCTGTAGCTAGAGAGAAGTCAATGCCTGGCTTCAAAGCTTCAAAGGACAGGCTGACTCTCTTGTTAGGGGATAATGCAATTGGTGACTTTAACTAATTCTGAAAATCATAGGGCTTTTAAGAATTATGGTAAATCTACTCTCCCTGTGCTCAGTCAATGAAACAACAAAACCCAGATGACAATGTATGTGTTCATAGCATGGTTTACTAGATATTTTAACTCCAGTGTTGAGAACTACTGCTCAGAAAAAAAAAAATTAAAATTTATTTCAAAGTATAACTGCTCATTGACAATGCACCTGGTCAGAGGTAAGAGTTCTGACGGAGAAAATCAAACACTGCATGTTCTCACTCATAGGCGGGTGTTGAACAATGAGAACACATGGACATAGGGAAGGGAGCATCACACACTGGGATCTGTTGGGGTGTTTACCAGAGGGACAGCAGGGTTAGGGAGGTTGGGGAGATGTAGCATGGGGAGAAATGCCAGCTATAGGTGATGGGGGGATAGAGGCAGCAAACCACCTTGCTGTATATGTACTTATGTAACAATCCTGCATGATCTGTACATGTATCCCAGAACCTAAAGTACAATAGTGTATATAAAAAAAAGAGTTCTGATGGAGATACACAAGGCCATTAATGTTGTTTTTTTATGTCTGATAACACATCCTTTCTGCACCCATAATCCAGGAATAACCGAGACTTACAAGTCCTGTTATTTAAGAAACACATTGTATAAGGCTATAGCTGCCCTAGATAGTGATTACTCTGATGGACCTGAGAAAAATAAATCGAAAACCTTCTGGAAAGGATTTGCTATTCAAGATGTCACTAAGAACATTTGTGATTCATGGGAGGAGGCCAGAATTTTAACATTAATAAGAGTTTGGAAGAGATTGATTCCAACCATAATTGATGACTTTGGACTGTTCAAGGCTTTAGCAGAGAAGGTAATTGCACATGTGGTGAAAATAGTAAGGGAATTATAATTAGAAATGGAGCTTGGAAATGTGACTGAAATGCTGCAAATACATAATAAAATTTAAGTAATGAGAAGTTTCTGCTTAATGATCAGCGAAGAACTTGGTTTTTTTGAGATGGGGTCTACTCCCAGTGTAGATGCTGTGACAATGTTGAAATGGCAACAAATGATCTAGAATAGTACATAAACTTAGTTGATAAGGCAGTGGTAAAATTTCACATAATTGACTGATTTTGAAAGATGTTCTACTGTAGGCAAAATTCTATGGAACAGCTTCACGTGCTACAGAAAAGTCTTTTGTTAAAGTAAGTCAATCGATGCAGAAAAATGGATTGTTGTATTCTTTAAAGAAATTGCCACAGCCACCACAACCCTCAGCAACCACTGCACTGATCAGTCAATGGCCATGAAGCTGGAGGCAAGACCATCCAGGAAAAAAATCCACCTTGTGGAGTGCTTAGATGATTGTTGGCATTGTTTTTTTTAGCAATAAAGCATTTTCCCCTTAAGATATGTACTTTTTAAAGATAATGCGATTACACACTTAACTGACTACAGTATAGTATACATTGTTATCTGCACTGGGAAACCAAAAACTTTATTGCAGTGGTCTGGGACAAAACATGCAATGTCTCTTGGGGTTTGTCTGAAGACAGGACTCCACGTCCTGAGAGTGGCCTTCAGGTGACTGTCAGCAAATTAAGTGAGGACTTCAGTGACAGACCCAGAAGAAACTGAATTAGTTCAACCATCTGAATTAACCTGGAAGTGAATTTTTCCCCAGAGCTTACAGATGAGAGCTCATCTTGATTTCAGCCCCCAGACTGAGAACGGGGAAGCAATCGTGCTGTCTCTGAACTCCTGATCTAGAGAACTGTGAGCGAACAAATGGGTGTTGTTTTACTGCTAAGTCAGTGGTAATTTGTTGTGTTGCCATAGGAAATCAACATACTCTGATAATGCACACAGACAAATAAAGAAAAGTTGTATGTTAACAGCCCTCATGAACACAGACAAAAACATCTTCAACACGTTGGCAAATCTACTCTAGCGATATATGCTTAAAAAAATGACAACGAAATGTGGTTTATCCTGAAAATGCGAGCTCATTTCATGTTAAAACCAATGGAGATTTTATATCAAATTTTTAGTTTAAAGAAGAAAAACCATATGGCAATATCAAATGATGCAAAAAGAAAGCATTTGACAGAATTTGGAATCTGTTTGTTAGAAAATCTGCAGCAAACTAGGGATAGAAGGAAATTTACCAGCCAGAGAAAGGGCATCAAAGTAGCACACAGCAAGTGTCTTATTTAATGATGAAAGACTCAGCGGCTTTCATCTTAAGAAAAAAGGCCAGAATGTCCACTTCTCAACATTGTGTTGAAATTTCCAGCCATTACATAAATATGAAAAGGAAATAAAAGACTTATGCCTAGAAAAAAGAAATAACATTGTTGCTTTCCACAAATAATATGAATTGTCTACATAGAAAATTCCAAAGAACATACAAAAATGCCATCTGGAATTAATAAGTTAGCTTACAAAAGCAGTAGAATGCAAGACCAACAGATAAAACGTTAAACTTATATTTTCACATATTAGTCATACAAACTAAAAACCAAATTAGAACACAACTACTACCATTTGCAATAGTTCCCCAAAGGTGAAATACTTGGAATATATCAAAACAAAGACATGATCTGTAGGCTAAAAACTGCAAATACTAATAAAAGGAATACATAGAACCTACGTAAATTGAAAGACATATGACTTTTGTGGATTAGAACACTCCATAACACCAAATTGAAACAGATTTTGTCAAGAAAATTCTTAACAAAATCAGAGGACAAATTTTTACAGACACAGACAAACTGATTTTTAAAATTTGAATTCAAGTCAAAGGAAGTAGTATACCCAAATCAATGCTGAAAAAGAGAAATCATGTTAGAAGTATCACTTCGCCTGGCTTTAAGACTTATTATTGTCAATCTTAAAAGTCAAAATTCAGAAAATAGGATTAAGTATAGAGTTTATTTGAGTTCAAGGCTGGAGGATGGCTACCTGCGAGCACAGATTCAAGTTGCCCTGAATATACACTCTGATTAGCAGCAGTTACAAGTAGGTTTTTAAGGAAAACTAAGACACAGTTTCTAAGTTGTTTACCAGATAATTTACATTAAGATAATATAAGCTGTTGATTGTCTGTTTGTTGTTCTTTACATCACAAATTCCAAGAGCAAGAATATAATGGGTGAGGCAGCTAGTCAGGAGCAATGTGCCTCTAAACTATTGTTCCATGGCGGTGGAGGGCATGCTTGAAGTCCTGTGCTCATCTCTCTGGGCATGATAAATTTTGCATAACTCACATACCCCAGACTGCTCTGAGCTTTTCGTTTTTCCTTTTCTAACTATAGTGAAAACCGATTACCGTTGCTATGTATAGTAATCAATGCAGGATGGTATTGCTGAACAGTAGATGCAACAATTAATGGGACAGAACAGAATGTTGAGGGGTAGAACCATTACTTTTGACAAAGGTGCAAAGACAATTTAAGGGAGAAAAGCATTTCTTTAACAAATTGTGTTGGATCTCTTGGAGGCTTTACACACGTACACTAAAAAACTTTAACCTAAACCTCGATAAATCATACAGAGTAACTCAAAACAGATCATGTATTCAAATAATAAAATGAAAACTATCAAGCTTTTAGAATAAAATAGTAAAATATCATCCTCCCTGAGGTAAATATTATAAGACATACCACCAAAAGCACAAACCATTACAAGCAATGTTAAACTGGATTTTATCAAAGTTAAAGCTGCCTATTCTGTGAAATGCCAGTTATGAAAAT
The DNA here is from genome assembly GCA_028533165.1 of Leontopithecus rosalia. Classification (NCBI taxonomy): domain Eukaryota; kingdom Metazoa; phylum Chordata; class Mammalia; order Primates; family Cebidae; genus Leontopithecus; species Leontopithecus rosalia. Next base: position 98,290,496 of record CM052658.1, read on the forward strand.
GAAAAGATTACCTAGAGATGAGGAAAAAAATTTTGCAAACTCTGTATATGATAAATGTCTTGTTTTTAGAATAAACAAGTTTGGAAAATGCTGAAGCTCAACCATAAGTAAATAAACAATGCAATTTTTAAATGAGCAACAGTGTTGAACAGGTTCTTCACCAAAGAAGATATATGAATGATTAACAACTACATGAAAAAAATATTCAACATGACTGGCAAGGCAATTCATGGTGACCGCAAGTTCCCACTGCATGTGCATTATAATGGCAGGTACAAAAACTGCCGACCTTACAGCTGGTGTGGCTGTGGAGTGATGGAGTGCTTGTGTACTTCACATTCAGAATGTGAACTGTTACAGCCACTCTAAAAAGCTGACAGAAAGCTTGGTAGCTCCTGGTATGGTTAAAAACATACACACCGTGAGAACCAGGCATCCTGCTCTTTGACTATGTATCCTAGAGAAATGCAAACTTATATTCATACAATACTTTCTACACGATGATCAACAGCAATGCTATTCGTAATTGTCTCAAATTGGAACAACCATTATATCCCTCAACAACTTAATAGAAAAAGTATAAAATTCATTCAATGGAAGAGTATGCAGCAATGTAAAGGAATCGACTATGGATATTCTCAGCAACTTAAGTGGATCTCAAAGGCATTATTCCGAGTGACAGAAGTTAGTATCTAAAAGTGCTTACACATGGTGTAATTCCATGGAGACCACATCCGAAGTTGTCTACCTCTAGGGGTGGGGTGGGTCTGCATAGTGATTCACAGGGATTGAGGGGAGGCTCTTGGAGTGAGGCAACTTCTATGTGTTTTGCCTGTGGTGGTATTTCATCCATCTGTGCATGTTTTACAAACCACAGAGCTGCACACAGAAAATTCAATTTTGCTGTGTTTCAGTTTTAAAGAATTATATTCAAAACACTCCTTTTATAAAACAATTGTTTTTCTACTGTCACTTAAGCCTTCTGGATAGCAATCATCTGTTGTACTCAGAGTCTGGTTTGTAAATAAATAGCTCCTTAACATTTGTTAGGTGTGCTCATGGGAAAAATACAGTAAGAATTTCACATAAAATAATGCAAACATATCTGTAGTCCCTGAATGGAGGTCACACATTCTGAATGATTAGAGTCTGAAATAATCAGTTTTTGCTCTGCTTAATGAAACACCTTCTGTAGACTGGAATTTTATTGATTTTTTTTCTATACTGTAATGCCAACATTGAATTTTGACTCAGGAACCAGACTTCTCATCTTTAGATAGAATAACTCTGCTAATTGGTAAGGATCCCCCCTCCCCCGTCACCTGTTACTCCTGTAACTCCTCGCATTGTCTCGCAAAGCTGCACAGTTGTCTTTCTTGTTAACCAGTTCAGCAAGTCCAGGGAAGCCTAGAGAAGATGGTCAGAGTCCCATCAGTAGACTCCTCAGAATGAAAGAGGTTTTGGAGAGGCTTCAGTCTAGCAGGAATCTTTTGCCTGTGCTTGGTCCTTGAGTGCATAGCTGGAGTTGCTGGGACATGAAATGTGCCCTGGGCTCTTCTCTGAGCTTCTTCAGAGCACAGTGCTCAGCTTCTTCTCCTGTACACTCACTTTCCTCCCCCGCAGCAGCCCCTGGGTCCCTTTGCCATTGTTTGCCATTCCTTCCAGAAGACACACAGGCAGGCAGCCTCCTTGTGAGATCTCTCACCTGGTTTGCAGCACAGTATTTCCTAGACGTCGTCTCAAGTCCTGAGGATGGATTATGGGCAGGTGATTGGGGAAGCTAAGAGCAGAAGGGAACTGCATAGAACTCTCAAGTGAAGAGGCAAAGAGACCTTTATACTGTGTACGGCAGGTGATGTATTAACACATAATTTCTTCCCTTTTGTTAACACTCTACCACCACATTCTTAATTCTTATACTAAAAAGAGGTTAATGAAAGGCATATTTGAGGACAATCTGGTCTATGCCAAATACATATGTGACCAAAATGGACAATAATGTTTCTACAATATTCATAGTGTATAAAAAGACCTCATTAATATTAAAAGGTTCAGTGGCATTTGGGATGACTTTTTTTGTCACTATGAATGCATCCCTTGGTCTTTTTTTTTTTTACTGCCATCAATTGCAGGGAAATAATCAGCATGCTATTTGACAAAACTGACAATTTCAAACCTGTGTAATGTTCTGGGAAAAATAAATTTCCAGCCCTACTTTCAAATTTTCTCTCTCCAAATACCTACCGAATGGCCTTGTATGCTTTTTAATCTATCTCACTTTTTCCTTTTCTGCCACATAACCATCATTTTCTTTTCATTTTTCCCATGCTTTTTGTCTATTTCTCTGTCTCCTCTCCTCCTCTACTAATTCTATTGCTCACAGGCAGGAGACAGCACCTCCAATGGGCTTCTGAAAATGGGTGGTGGTGCTTTACTTTGTCTCAGTAATTGGCGTGGAGTGGAATAATGCTACTGGGGTTTTATAAGCAGAGCCCTAAGCACTGCATGCCTGCAACATGAAGCCTTGCACGCAACAATGTGTTGCTTGCATCTCATTTAAAATTTGTATAGCCAGACCATAACAGATGTCCTGCTAAGCGTTCTCCCCTGGAGATTATCGTTTTGACCGTCTTTCTGTCTGACCCTCTACTCTAATTCCATGAACACCCCTCCAGTCTCATTAAAGTCTAGTTGCATAATTTCTCTCTCCAAAGAAACAAATAAACTTCACAATGTTCCTAGGTTAAAATATTATAACCCTTTCCTTTTGTCATAGTGCTTTATGTCTTTATTGTCATTTAACGTGGCAATGTCCATTTCTTCTCTTCTCATTAAACTATGGTTCTGAAAGGGAAGTTGTCTCTTGCAGCTTCCCAAGACAAGATTGTACGTAATTGGTGCCTAGTAAATGTTTATTGTAAAAATATGAAACAAGTAAATAGTGAAAATATGTCCAACTTGGACTTAATGATGTATATTCTTCTATATTTGATATATTATCTAAGATTCTATGAACATGAATTAATTTGAAATCAGAATTGTACAATAAATCTCTGTCAGACTCAATTCCATATGGTCTAATACATGTCTCCTCAGCTTTGGTATCAGTTCTGTGCTGGTGGATAGAAGGAAATGATGGATTAGGGAGGGAGGGAGGAATGGGGGTAAACACAAAGTGAAGCATAGCTAGAAATGTGGTCAGTGAAAATGTTACCAAGCGTGTTGACTGCTGAGAACTTCTTCAGCATTAGTCTTACTGAATTATATGGACACAGACTCTGCTGAAAATGTATTTGAAAGGATGTATTAGAACCTAACTCTCGGATTGGGAGGAAGATGGCGCTCTAGAAACAACTCACCACTGCAGCTCTCAGTCAAGACGCAGAGGGTAAGCAAACACCGCATTTTCAGAGGGATCCTTATAGCCCACAGAGCGGGGGAAAAGCCCAGGTGTAAAAGGCACGCAGGACTCAAGCGCAGCGCTCTCCGCTGGCGCAGCCAGGCAGCCAGTGCCGCGGCAGTGGCAAGGCGCACAAAACACACGGGTCTGGGCGCCCTGTTAAACCGGCAATTTGAGACTTGGGAGAGCAGATTGCTATGTTCATGGGACTGAATGGGTTTTGGACGGTGAACTAGACCAGGAGATTTCTGGGAGGTGAATTGTGAACTAGCGCAGCGGGTGGCTGCACAGGAAATCACACAGATCCCGGTGCCCTTTCAGCCAGCGACTGAGGCACCTGGGAGAGAGTCAACCCTACAACTTAAAAAGAAAAAAAAGCAAAAAGGCTCGGAGGCAGCAGGGAGCCAATTGATCAGGCTCAACGGGTCCCACCCCCACACGGACAAGCAATAAGTCGATTTGGAGTGCTGGGGGTTGAGAGTTCCACTGTGGGAAGAGCGGAACACATGACTGCGCAGCTCGGTGGGGGAGGGGCGTCCGCCATGGCCGAGAGCTTCAGCCCCTACTGAGGTACCTGCCCACTGCAGA
>CM052658.1:98294983-98349765 GCA_028533165.1 Leontopithecus rosalia
TTGCATCTCTCTAATGACCAGTGATGATGAGCATTTTTTCATATGTTTGTTGGCCTCTTGTATGTCTTCTTTTGTAAAGTGTCTGTTCATTTCCTTTGCCCATTTTTGGATGGGCTTGTTTGCTTTTTTCTTGTAGATCTGTTTGAGTTCTTTGTAAATTCTGGCTATCAGCCCTTTGTCAGATGGGTAAACTGCAAAAATTTTTTCTCATTCTGTTGGTTGCCGATTCACTCTAGTGACTGTTTCTTTTGCCGTGCAGAAGCTGTGGAGTTTGATTAGGTCCCATTTGTCTATTTTGGCTTTTGTTGCCAATGCTTTTGGTGTTTTGGTCATGAAGTCCTTGCCTACTCCTATAAAATATGGTTATTAAGAAACACTATTTTAATAAAGTATATTTAAAACTTTTTCTTAATATTTCTTATGAATATAATCATGAAGACTAAAAAAATCATGGCTCTAAATAACAGAAAACATTTAAGTATAAATAAAAGAGAAAAATTATTCAATTAAACATGAGTTAATAGTATTTTAGAATACCTTTACATTTGAATAGGATGACCTTATCAAAAAGAAGAAAAAAAGAAAATTCACAGTAAATAAACCAGGTCTTATGGTGGAAGAATTTTTTCTTCATTAAATGAATCTAAAGGAAAAAAATTAAATGTGTAGGCAGATTGAGAGGGGTCCGTTCTCATGAGTGATTTGGTCCGTTTAGTTTTGCTATACCTTGAAGCATATCTCCTGTTAATGTCATTTACTCAAAGACACTTTTCCTTATCATCTTCTCCTGGCCTGTACATCAAACACCTCTTATCACACTCTCTGTTGAGCTACCAATGTACCTTATTCAAGACACTATTGTTGCATTTTATGGTATTAGCATAATTTTTATGCATATCTGCTCCCCTGATTAGACCTCATTTTGAAGACAGCAACAATTATGACTTCTTCAATAGCATATATTGTTTCTTTAATATAATACCCAGCACAGTGTAAATGCTTTAGTAAATACATGTGATTTAATTATAGGGTAAGAGGCCGGGAGTGGTAAACCATGCCTGTAATCCTAGCACTTTGGGAGGCCAAGGCAGATGGATTACCTGAGGTTAGGAGTTCAAGACCAGCCTCACCAACGTGGAAAAACTCCATCTCTACTGAAAAATACAAATATTAACCAGGCATTGTGGCACATGCCTGCCTGTAATCCCAGCTACTAGAGAGGCTGAGGCATGATCATTGCTTGAACCTGGAAGGTGTAGGTTACAGTGAGTCAAGATCATGCCACTGCACTGCAGCTTGGATGACAGAGCAAGACTTCATCTCAAAAAAAAATAATAAATAAAGGCTAAATTAGCTCTTTCCAGAGATTTTTGTCTTTAAAGAGAACATTCCCAGCCGGGCGCGGTGGCTCGCACGGGTAATCCCAGAACTTTGGGAGGCCGAGGCAGGAGGATCACCAGGTCAAGAGATTGAGACCATCCTGGTCAATATAGTGAAACCCCGTCTCTACTAAAAATACAAAAAATTAGCTGGGCATGGTGATGCTTGCCTGTAATCCCAGCTACTCAGTAGGCTGAGGCAGGAGAATTGCCTGAACCCAGGAGGTGGAGGTTGCGGTGAGCCGAGATTGCGCCATTGCACTCCAGCCTGGGTAACAAGAGCAAAACTCCGTCTCAAAAAAAAAAAAAAAAAAAAAAGAGAACATTCCCACCGAGCAAAATGATTATATTTCTCAGATTTCCTAGAGTTTAAATGTTGCTATGGGACTAAGTTCTGGTCAATAATGTAAAATAGAGGTGTTTTTTTTTTTAGATTTTTGGAAAGCCCTTCAAACAAAAAAAGGGGACATATCATTCTTTATACCCGCCTTGCAGAGCAGGGCTTAGTTGGTGCTAAATATGTGATTTGTAATAACTAGAAATCCAGCTGTTATCATGTACCATAAAGAAAAGGAATCTAAGAATATTGGATAAATGAGCTTGAAAGATTGCGTGTGGCTTTGTGTATCTTTATGGAACCAGTACACTAGGCCAGCGTCATGGACTAAATCATGTCTTCCAAAAATTCATAGTTAGGCCACTACCCCCGGTACTTTGGAATGTGAATTTATTTGAACGTGAAGTCTTACAGAGGTAATTAGGATGAAATGAGGTCAATACCATGGCCCTAATCTGATATGACTGCTATTTCTATAAGAAGAGGGAATGAAGAGACAGACACACACTGGAAGGCCAGTGAAGACACAGGGATAACGTGACTACCTGCAAGCCAAGAAGAGAAGTGTTAGAAGAAACTCTGCTTGTGCTGACAACTTGATTAGAACCTTCCAGCCTCCAGAACTGTGAGAAAGTAAATTGTTGATGTTTAAGCTGTCCAATCTGTTGCACTTTAACAGCTCTAGCAGACTAGCATGGATTTTGGTACAGGGTAGTCCATGAGGCTGCAGCAAACACCTACTGTGTGAGTGTGGTTTTGGAACTGGATGATGCGCAAAGGCTGGAAGAATTTTGAGATGTTAGAATATGTTTAGATTGTCTTAAAGACACTGTGGATATAAATATGGAAATTAAAGGTAATTCTGGCGAGGCGTCATACAGAAAAGAGAAGAGCTGTAGAGAAATCTTTGATTGTCTTAGGATACGAATATATCATCATGCAAAGAGTGTTGGGAGAAATCTAAACATTAAAGGTTTTTCTGGTGATGTCTCTGAAAGAAATAAAAAAATGTTTGTAGAAAGAAGGTAAAAGATTGTTCTTTTTATCATAAAGTGCAAAGAATTTGGTCAAACTTTGTTGTCGTGCTCTGTGGAAAATAGAGCTTGTAAAGGATGAACTTAGAGATTTAGCTCAGAATGTCTCTGAGCAAAGTGTTGAGGGATATCCTGGCTTGTTCTTGATTCTTAGATCAAAATATGAGTGAGGGGAAGTAAAGAAGGAATTATTAAGCAAAAAATAATTAGAACTTGAATATTTGAAAAATTCTCTTCTTAGCCATGTCTCAAAAAAAAAAAAAAACCAGAGGAGAGAAGGTGTGTTCTGGAAAGAACGTCAATGGTGTGGATGAACAACCATTTGCTAAAAAGATTATGGTGCATGACGTAAGGACAAAATCTGCCATCTCAGAAGTCAGGAATAGCGATGGAGGGTATGCAGGAAAGATACATGGAGGACCCTCTTTGACGACCTGGAGCCTGTGAATTGCATAGGAGGCCATCATGGGTTTTAGCCAGCAGAAATCCTGCTGGCTTGAACTAAAGGAGACATACAATGAAAAGGAGGCAGGATTTCAGACTTTTGTGATTCTACATAATGGGTCAAACATGCATTATCTTTCAAGAACAGAGAAGGATGACCCAAATGTAGTTCAGAGGTTGACAGACCTGCCAATGGCACTACAGGGAATACAGGCCTGGAAGGACATGATTGCTTCCTCCTTGGTTCCAGGGAGGTTGGTCATCTCTTTAATTAAGTAGGGAAAGAACAGCTGGCCCAGGGCCAGGGAATCAGGGCCACCTGCTGGGCCCAGAGGACAGATTCTGGAACCAATGAGTTTTATTCTCAAGCCTCATGCCTGTAATCCCAGCACTTTGGGAGGCCGAGGCAGGTGAATCACGAGGTCAAGAGATTGAGACCATCCTGGTCAACATGGTGAAACCCTGTCTCTACTAAAAATACAAAAAATTAGCTGGGCATGGTGGCGCGTGCCTGTAATCCCAGCTACTCAGGAGGCTGAGGCAGGAGAATTGCCTGAACCTAGAGGCGGAGGTTGCGGTGAGCCAAGATCGTGCCATTGCACTCCAGCCTGGGTAACAGGAGCAAAACTCCGTCTCAAAAAAAAAAAAGCCTTAAAATCTAATGCAACTTGCCCTACTAGTTTTCAGACTTACTTGAAACCTATGATCCTTTACTTTTTTTCTAATTTCTTCTTTTTGGATAGAAATGTCTATCCTATGTCTGTCCCATAATCATATTTGGAAAGCACACAACTTGTCCGGATTCACACTTTCAGAGATGAAGAGAATTTTTTCTCCCAGATGAATCGTACCTTGAGTTGATGTTATCAGCATTGAGCAATCAGAAGCAGTGGCAGCCCAATCCCAATTCATGCAGGCTGTAAACATGATGAATTAGTAGATTGTTTAAGTGAGCAGATTTTAGACCTAGTCAGGCTGGCATCCTATGCTTGTGATTTGCACACTCTCTTAAGTCCCAATTTTGGAAGGGCCCTGTGACTGCTTTAGTGCTCTGTTTTTCAGTCAATCAGTTCAGAATTTTAGCTGTGAACTTGTGTTTTGCAAGAGAAGTCTGACGGAGCCCTGGAGCATGTGTGAGAGCAGAGGAGGTACAGGCAGGGGGTCACACAGCATCGGCCCCTCAGGCATGGCAGGCAGTCAGGCAGAGGCCAGTGTGCACACCGAGGAGCTGTATTGAAGCCCTGCAGGCACATGTAGGAGCAGCCTGGGACACTGGACCTAAGTCTGGATTGGCAGGAGTAGCAGCAGCAGCAGTAGCACAAGCAGCATTAGCAGAGGTAATTAGCAGCCATACATGAGAGAGAGAGAGAGAGAGAGAGAGAGAGAGAGAGAGAGAGAGAGAGAGAGAAACTCCTGATAGGGACAATCTTAGAAACAGAAATTAAATTAAAAGCCTGTTGTTGCATTTGAAGGAAAAAATTACAGTTTTCATGCTGAAGCATTCTAGTAGCAGGACATATGGCAATAAATGGATAAGAGCAAATTTTAAATTATTTCAAAATCATAAAGCAATTTTTCATTTTTGTGAAACCACCACAAGTAAAGGAAATAAAAAATGTCTTTATATAAATTTACATTTAAAATTAAACTCAGACTTAAACTGGTTTAATAATAAGAGTTAAATCTTTTTAGAAAAATTGTCCCATAAAAATCATTCACTCTCTATATATTAAAACTGACATCTAAACTAACTTATCAGAATGTGTTAATGCATTTAATGTTATTAAAGGCTGTGAAAGATTCTTAGCTCCCATAGCAGTTGGGTTAGCAGAAATAACTTTTTCAACATTAAAAATTATCCAAAATTATTGGGATCTTATATTTGCCAAGAATGACTAAAGTAACTTTTAAGTAACATGACTTAAAATAAAATTGCTAAAAGAATTGTTTTTTAATTAATAAGTGAATATACAGAAAAAAGAGGCAGTAGAGTTTTATGATCAATCATGTTGTCACATTAAGAAAATATTATCAATTATACTACCTTAAGTCATAATACTAGAAATGTTATTTTTGAAATTTTTACATTTAAGTCTTTATTACTCCTACCCCTACCTTGTTTCATAAGTTGTAAAATATCTTCGAATGTAAAATCTCAATATGTTAGTACCTTTAATCCTACTTTTCATTTTTTTAACAAAGGGACTTGAATTTTCATTTTGCACTAGGCCTAATAAGTTTTACAGCCAGCCTTACACTAGCAGCCAAACACAAGCAAATAAAAAACCACTACCAATGTTCAGATGCTTTTCCACATATTGAAAAAAGGGTTATAATTGTGCTAAAGTGTTTGGAGATGCTTTAATCAAAATTGAGCAGAAAACTAAAAGCAAACACTAAAAATAGGCAAAGAGGAAACTGATATGAATCAGAAAGAAAACAAATGCAAACTATACTTCATGCTTACCATGAGCTGTGTTTATATTATCTTAATAATGAGAAGACTGTGTATGAAAACGAAAAATTTTGCTATATGTATAACAAAGGACATTATAATCATAAAAGTGGGAGGTAGGCAGGGTACGTGCTCATGCCTGTAATCCCAGCACTTTGGGAAGCCAAGGCGGGCAGACCAGCTGAGGTCAGGAGTTCGATACCAACATGGAGAAATCCCATCTCAATTACAAATACAAAATTAGCCAGGCATGGTGGCACATGCCTGAAATACCAGCTCCTTGGGAGACTGAGGCAGGAGAATTGCTTGAACTGGGAGGTGGAGGAGGTTGCCATGAGCCAAGATCATGCCATTGCACTCCAGCCTGGGTAAGAAGAGTGAAACTCCATCTCAAAAATAAATAAATAAATAAATAAATAAATAAATAAATAAATAAATAAAAGGTAAGGGAAAAATGTGTGTGTGTGTGTGTGTGTGTGTGTGTGTGTGTGAAGGCATAGGTAAGCTAGATTATAATTTCATTTTCCAAAGTAACATGGTAATAAGTAAACGCACAATGGCAAAACTGGCAATTTTTTTTACCAGAAGCATGCTAATTAAAATTGTAAGTTTAGATACTAGCAAACATTTCCAACAGTGTTGAAAATTATACCTCTGTGGAGCAGGCACGAGAGAGGATTGGAAAAATTATGATTTTGCCTTTTTGTATGTTAAGTCTTAAGTTTCTTTTCAAAGAAAATGTAACCGTAATACATATCACTTTAATAAAAACTTAAATTTAAAAATAAATAGTACAAGATAACATGGAAAGTTACTAAATAGATATTCAGTGAAAGTGTAACAATCACCAGCTAAACAAAACCCAGATTAATATTTGTAGGTAGGAATATAAAAAATTAGCGTTTAATATGTTAAGGGGCCAGTAGAAACAAAAGTGACTCATTTGTGGTTTCCACTTTTTCACTCTTCTCTGCTATGGTGTCTTTTTCACTAATATTACTGACAACTGTTAAGTTTTTTAAGCTGCAGTCTTGCCTTTATTTTAATTCTGTAGGGTTCTCCAAAATGTCCTCAATGTCTTTTTCAAGGATACAGAAGAGTTCCTAAGCACAGCAAGTTCCTCTCAGTCCCATCACTGTGTTTTGTAGCAAAAATAACTTTGGCCAGGTGTTTGAAAAACAATATTAAAAATACATGGATTTAATGTATTCATTACTTTTAGGAGATTCGTGACAAATTTTATAAATTGCAAAATACTGAAAAAAATTTTTGAAGAAGATTATGGATTAGCAATAAAGAGTCTGTTGTATTTTGATATACATTTACTGGTTTTCTCCCTCTTAAGTGAATAAGTAAAAATAATACAAATGAGTTCATATGCATACAATTTGATTTTAATTAAGTCCACAGTTCACAATAATTGCCTAGAAAGCATTTAATCCCTTAAGTTTATTACATCAGGTTGTTTTATATCTCTAAAAAGTCAGAACTGGTCAGACAACTGGTTCTTCTAGGGAACCAGTTTCTTTAAACAGTGTGAAGATCATAATCTTAGCCCTTTGTCATCCATTTCAAACTTCCAATCTCCAGTAGTAGAAGACAACACATTTACGCTGTTTTAAACCACTAAGCTTACAGTAATTAGTTGCAGTAGCGATACAAATGTAATACAAAACATTTCATAACCTCTACCTGCAATCCAAATTTTATAATGCTTTTAATATACTTAGCTTGAAAAAGTGAGACTGGAAGAAAAAAATTAATGAACACATCTCATAATAGTCATTTCTACCACTTCGGTCAACCTTTCACAGAGGTATTTCAGAGGTATGTATTTTATCCAACATTTATACAATCAAAGGATATCTTAACACTGATATCATAGCTTTCTCCACATTTAGAATTCTTATGCATTCTTCAGTGTGTGAACTTTCTCAGGGAAAAATGAACTCTTATTTTTAGACACTTTAATAAATATAAAGACAATTTCTCCTCCCAGATGTTAGAGTAAAACAAATCCAAAAATTGTTATTAATAACAAATTTTAGAAAAAAATTATGGTCTAGTTAACGGCTTTATAGAGAATTCTCTGTTGAGGGTGAAACATGGCACTCTGTAATTTCATGCCAACCAGCCTGCCTTTACATCTTTTTAATGTCAGCCAAGGGGAATTTCCACAGATATGGTGGAAAGGATGCAGTCCATCATTTTTCCCACAAAGACCATTAAAATGCTCATTAGATTAGTTATGAATGAAAAATAATAGAAAAACCAACACCAACAAAAAATAATTAGCCCTAACTTATATAATAAAGTTTATGTATCTTCAAGAGTCTTAGAAAATAACAGCACTAAAGCAGAAACTGTCTTTATATATATTAAAGCATATAAAAATGAGTGTTCATTTTTCTCTGAAAAAGTTCACCCAACTGAAGAATACATGGGAATTCTAAGGCAAATTTGACCAAAATATAAGGCTCAGTGTAGAGAAAGTGTCATTATCTTAGTGTTAAGATATCCTTTGGTTGTATAAATGTTTGATAAAATATATACTCTGAAATACCTTTGTGAAAGATTGACTGAAGAGGTGGAAATGACTCCGAGTTGTGTTCATTAATTTTTTTTCCTTCAGTCTCACTTTTTCAAACTAAGTATATTAAAAGGGTTGTAAAATTTAGATTGAAGATAAAGGTTATGGAATGTTTAGTATTATTACATTTCTATTGCTACTTTAATTGCTGTAAGCTTAGTGGTTTAAAAGGGCATAAATGTGTTGTCTTATACTACTGGTGATTGGAAGTCTGAAACGGATCACAAAGGGCTAAAATCATGATACTGGCAGGGCTGCCTTACTTCTGGAGTCTTTAGGAGAGAATTCAATTCCTGTCCTTTTTGGCTCTTAGAGACCGGGTGCATTCTTCAGCACCTGGCTCTCTTCTTTCAGGCTCAAAAGCAGCAATGGTGTTTTCAACAAATCCCTTCCATAGCACATCCTTCCTAGCAAGCTGGGATAAGTTCCATGCTTTTAATAATTTATTTGACTAGATTGGGCTCACACAAATAATCCAAAATAGTTTCTCATTTTCAAGGTCCTTAACCTTAATCACATCTGCAAAGTCCCTTTGCCACATAAGATAACATTCTTTCCGTCTGTGGATTAGGACATGGACATTTTTGTGTGGGTCATAAGGGGAGCCCTTAGCTCCCCTGAGAGTCATTTCTCCAAGGTTCTTGGTCTCCTGCTCTCTCAATGAGAGAGGGGACCCGCTGTGCTCGTAAAGTAAATACCAGCCCCCAAACAGTGTTGCAGAAAAGTGGTTTTATTTAGGCAGAGAAAGAGGAAAGAAAAGGAGAGGGAGAGAGGGAACTTCCACAATATCCACACAAGAGAGTGTGTGTGAAAGAGGATCCAAACATAGAGTCCGAAGGAAGGAGGGGACTTTTAACCTGGGAGGAACCCCCACCTTCTCTAAGAACCCTGGCCAATGAAAGGAGTTCCTAAGAACTTCCACTGGAGTGATTGAATTTCAGTTCTTCTCGCACCCACGAAAATTTAAAACAGAGACAGTTGAATCTCCTGGATGGAGAGAGATGGGAGGGGGCATGGTGCTGGGAATTCCTTGGCCTTAAAACTATGCTCCCTTGTGGACCCAAAAGAGAACACATTTGCTCAATACCACATCCATAAATATATAGAATGAAACCATATACCCACTTACTTGTTTTAAATATAATGCAAGCGTTAGAAGAAGCTGTTATCATGGCAAACGGTAAAAGGAACACTTGGATTTATTTCGCCCTTGTTTATATCAGTGGTCTTTCAATGATAATTATTGAACAGCAACATCAGATCCATTGGGAATTAAAGTAGTTTCAGCACCATACCATACCAAAACCACACCATGTAAGAAAAATGAGACATGAAGCTCAGCAACCTACGTTTTACCAATACCACAAGGGAATGCACATGCAGGCTAAAGTTTAGGGCCAAACTCTCTATCTTATGCAATGGCAGGTTAGGAGAAGTACTTTGATACAATCTTGCTAAAAATAGTTTGTGAAGCTCCTTATTAATATCTCTGAAGAACATCAACACACTAAGTATTGCATACTTTTTAAATGTGTGGTTATTAAAAAATAGTAATCACGTATTATTAAATACCCTTTTAACTATTAAAATCATTTATAATCATTGATTATTAGTCATATATTATGGCTAATATGGTTATAACATGTATCTCTTCCCAACTCTCCCTTCCAAAAATAACATATTATAAGCATCTCCTCCTAACTATTCCTTCAGATACCATGTGAGAGTATCTGTACCACCATGGTGAAAAGATCTACACCATGAAAGTCAATAAATGCTACAAATCAACTCAAATCAGAGATCGTTTTTCCAAAGAGCTAGTCGCCAAACATTTGCCACCAAATCATTGGTAACACTAAGGCATAAACTCCCTATTCTCAAAGAGATGTCACATAATGTTGGGTAAAAATGTAGTGAATAATTAGAAATGACAAAATTATAGAAATAAGAATAAACATATAATTTTGGGAAACAGTAAAGGTTGTTGTGTTCTTGGTTTTTATTAATTTTCCTTTTATTTAAATTTTCTCATTGTTATTACTTTACTGATAATATAAAATGAAACATTGAAAAGTGAATCATTCTTTCCAGACATAGACATAGAGAGATCAAAGTCACCTATTAAAACTAAAATAAATTCAAAAAGTGGGTTATAAAGCAAAATTAAATTCAATGCTATGTAAAAGAGACATACTTAAAAAGAGGATTCAAAAATCCTAAAAATAAAGAAATGGGCAAAGTAAAAAAAAAAAGGTTGCAATCATGTTAGCTGTGTAAGAATTAAAGAAAGAGGAAAGAAACATGAAAGGTGGCTCACCAGTCAAGACAGATTCATTTTAGAGAAAACAATCCTGAGAGACACCTTTTGGCTGAGTTAGGTTAGAGGCACACTCTCTACAGACTAAGAATTTTTAAGGACTCAGGGTGGGAGAGTTTATCAGAGGCTTGGACTGCTTCTGTGTCTCTTTGTTGTGCTTATCTGGGAGGGAGACTTATGTGTCTGTTTCCATACATCTTTTTGCAGCTGCAGGCATATCCCCCAAGTCTGCTTTTAGCTTCCCTATGTTAGTGCCTGAAGGGAAAGGAATGTGATTATTAAGGCCCACTGTTCTACTAGGGCCCATTGTATAAGGGTGAAGTTTGGCAGTTCCCAAGAGACTTCCCCAGACCTCCCTCTGTGCCCCAGCTGTCTTTTCTGTGTTTTACTGTCTGTTCTTTCTGGCTGCTTGTAGTTAGAAAAGAAGTGATTTCCTTGGAATTCGTGAGGCTAGAAAGGGAGCTGGAACTTAAAGTGGCAGTGTTTGTCCAATATGACAGTGCTCCTGCTCGGTCAAGCTGACAAAATTCAGGATAAAAAAGCATTTAACCAGTCAAAAAGAAGAGTCATTATTTCTAAAGTTCATATTATACAAAGCATTATGAAGTGACCTAGAACAAAAAAAAAATTAGTATCCTAGAAAATTAAATGTCAATACATACTAAATTCGTGTCTATTCAAAAAACATAAAGGTCTTTGGAGCACTGCATAATTCCAGGTCTGTAGCAGAGGAAGAACAAGGTAATCCTAGGACATCTTATAGAACAAAAATTTAAGAAAATGTTCAAAGATTGTTTTAGAGGGATCAAAATGTCACCATGACACAGAATTTAATTTGAAGAGACAAAATTAGCTGAATTGGGTCAATTTGTTTTTCAAAATAATAATGATGCAATTTACATTATAATACTATCAAAATAAAAACCTAGAAATACGTAGTAACAGTCCCAAAAGCAGAAGACAAACTGTTTCCAAATAATTTTTATGTATAAAGAAGAAGAACTATATATCATATAAGTGAAAAGAGCTATAATGAAGTTAAAAATTATAATAATTACTAAACCACCAAAAACTCTCACACTTTTAGGTTAAAATATCTGTGATTGCTAATTTGTTTTTTACTATGCAGAAAACAAGAAGCAACAGTCACATAAAGCTACTATGAAAAAAATAGAAAGTCATTAAAAAAAGTTTTCAAACATACTACTCAAAAAAACATCATAAAGCAAACTTTTTCAAAAAAAGAACTATAACAAAACACTGTAATATGGATTTCATATAAATAAATAAGCAATTGCTAACATAGAAAATGCTTAAAGTGAACACTTAGAATCTCATACTGAAAATATTCAATAAGAAACTGAAAAATATGATAACAAATACCAAAAATAAATTGAAAAAACTCATTCATGAAGACTAGAAAGACGTTCAAAGAAATGTAGATGTTACTAAAAATATAGCAAGATGTCCAAAACAGTGAAAGTGACCAAGAAATAGAAAACAAAAAGTAGAAAGAAGTATAAATAATGAGAAAGAAATTGATACATTAGATGCATTTACACACACACACACACACACACACACACACACATAGTTGTCCTTCAGTATCCATGGGGGATTGGTTCCAGAATCTCTGGCAGATACCAAAAGCCCCAATGCTCAATTTCCTTAAAAAAATTGTGTACTATTTGCATATAATGTGCACATCTTCCTGTGTACTTTAAATCATACCTAAATAATTTATAATGACTAATATAATGTAAATGTTACACAAATCGTGTTAATACTGTATGGTTTATGTAACAATTACAAGGGATTAAAAATCTCTACATGTTCTATACAGACACAATGTTATTTTTTAAAAAATGTTTTTGATCTAGTTGGTTAAATGCAAAGATGTGAAACCCCTGAATACACAGGGCAAGTCTTATATAAATAAATAGATAAATAGATTGTGTGTGCATGTGTGTTTGCATATGTGTACATATAAACACACTTATAGGCAAATTTATAGGCAAAGATGATCCAATATAACTATAATTGGAGCCATGGAGAAGGAATACTAGAACAATGGTGCAGAACTAATATACTAATATTTTACCACCATAAGGCATGATATCACAGAAGGTGATAGAGTAGAAAGCTCCAGAATCCATCCTTTCATCCAAAAACTATTGTGACAGTGAAAACTGTCTGAAGTAACTACTCTGGAACTCTTGTAGTATGTAGCTGAAGCATGTCCAGCATCCAGGGGACAATGTGTTAAAGAAGCCAGTTAAGTTACAATCACTTTCAGCCTTTTGCATAAAAGTTACCTCATCATATGTATGATAAGAGTCTAATATTTAGAATATATGAGAACTTTCTACAACTCTACAACAGAAAAACAGACAACTTAATAAAAAAATGGGCAAAGAATTTGAAAAATAGATATTTCTCCAAAGAAGAGACACAAATGGCCAAGAAGAACATGAAAAGATGCTCAGCATCTTAGCTATTATAGAACTGAAAATAAAAACCACAATGAGATACATCTTCACTTTTATTAAGATGACCATTATTTTTAAAAAAGACAATAACACAAGTTGGTAAGAATCTATAGAAATTGGATTATTTGTGTATTGTTGGTGGGAATGCAAAATGGTATGGACAGCTGCTATGGGAAACAGGCATTTCCTCAGAAAGTTAAGATTTCCATACAACCCAGCAATTTCACTCTTTGGTATATACCCAAAATAACTAAATGCAGGAAATCAAGCAGATGTATCTGGATCAGTGTTCATAACAACAATATTGAAAATGCAAAAGGTAGAAACAACCTATTTGTTCATTAAGAGAAAAATGAAGAAGCAAAATGTGACATATAGAAATAGTGGAATATTATTCACTCTTAAATGAAATTCCAATATATGCTACAACATGAATTAATCTTGAAAATATTATGCTAAGGGTAATAAGCCAGACATAAAAGACAAATATTGCACAATTCCAATTATATGATAAACCTAGAATAGTCAACTTCTTAGAGACATAAAGCATAATAGAAATCACCAGGGCTGAGAGTAGATTAGGGTGGGGATTTTTCTATAAAAAGTAGAGGTTTTCTGGTGGGATGATGAATAATTCTGGAAATACAGAGTGGTGATGGTTATATAAAATTATGAATGTATTTTATACCACTGAATTCTACACTTAAAGTGATTATGTATATATTGCCACACTAAAAATACAAAAAATACTATCACAAAAAAACTCTATAAATAAGTGTTGGACTTCTGCTTCAGATCAGACATGTAAATCCATGGTCTTTGCTATTCACATCCTTACAACAGAAGAAAAAACAAAAACAAGACAAAACAGAGCACACTAAAAGTTAATGCCCTTTTAGGAACCCATCAGAAAACTGAGACTGCAGGACATCTGCTCTCCAGAGATCTGGGGACACAGGTGCATCCAAAGAGTCATGTACAACAAGAGTGCCAACATTTTTGGCACCAGGGCCCAGTTTCATGGAAGACAATTTTTCCACTGACCAAGGTTGAGGAATGTTTCAGGATGCAACTGTTCCACCTTAGATCATCAGGCATTAGATTTTCATCAAAAGTGCACAACCTAGACCCCTTGCATGCACAGTTCACAGTCAGGTTCACAATCTTATGAGAATCTAATGACATGGCTGATCTGAGAGGCAGAGCTCAGGTAATAATGCTCACTTGCTGCCACTCACCTCCTGCTGTGCCACGTAGTTCCTAACAAGACACAGACCTGTACTGGTTCACTGCACAGTGATTAGGAACCTGTGTTTTACAAGATCCACCTGTCTGGAGCCACAGCTACTCAAGTCAGGCATTGGTAAAACACTTACATGTTTATTTTGATTAATTTCTGGAAGCTGAATGTGGACTAGTGTAAGTGAGAATCTACTAGGGGCTTCAGTCTTAAAGAGTCTACACTCTTTCTGAGGTTTTACTTCCAAGCTCTCTACAAAGCACTCATAGTAAAAGTGCTGGGATAAACACTATTAATGGCTTTAGGACAGAAAGGGTGGTAGGCTTTACAAAATTGATGACATTTTGAAATACGCCCATAGTGTTTCCATACAAAAGGCCTAATATCCAGAGGAAAAGACTATCAGAGCCTTATCCACCTGAGAAAGAAGAATTTTCCACCACTATAATCCCCTCTAGCATTCTTGTTTCTACTAAGGTGAAGGCACAGAGGGGGAGCTATAGCATTGGAGAAACTCTCATGAAACCTGTAATGCCTTGAGACACAAATCCTCTAAAATACTGAGATGTGATCACAACATAATGGAATAATTAACCCCACTGCAACTTATCACCAAACCAGCAAGACTCCAAGACAATAATAATGAATGAAATTGAAAAAAAAATTAAATCAGAAAATAATACTAAATATAGAGAGTAGATAAAAACACCACCAGAAACATAGTATCTTCAGGCACTTAGAGTTGCAGCAGTTATTTAACAAGCCTGGCTGCTCAGCAGCCTGACATAGCTCCTTACTTGTAACAAGGTTTTTCTTTGTTTTTTTTTTAGCCTAAGTTGTTTTTTTTTTTTTGTGATACATTATGCCTTGCTTTCAACAAAATCTTACAAGATATGTCAAAAGGCAAGACAAAGAAGATAGAAGAGATAAAGCAAGCATCAGAACCAAACTCAGATATGACATAAATGTGGGAAAAATGAATAAAAGTTTAAAATAACTATAACATGTTACAGTCTCTAAAGGAGAAAAGTAGACAACACAAGAAAGATAATGAAACGATACGCTTTCATTAGTATGTGAAATTAGTACATGAAAATTCTAAGAGAGAATCAAGAGGGAAATGCTATAAATCAAAACACTGTAACAAAAATTAAGACTATCTTTGATAGACTCATCAATAGATTAGACATAATCAAGGAAAGAATCAGTGAGCTTAAAGATAGGTCAAAATAGACTTCCCAGGCTGAAATGCAAAGATAAAAAAGAAACAAAATAATTTTCTTAAAGGACAAAAAATTCAAGAAGTGGATGATGATTTTTTTTAAAGGCACAATATGAGAATACTTGGAATATGAGAAGGGAACAAAAGAATAGTAGAACAAAATTATTTGAAATTATAATTGGTGAAGACTTTGTAAAACTAATAACAATCACCATCTACAGATCAATAATGTGCAAAGAACACTGAATCAGGAAAAAACCTTATACATTAATATCTCGTATTTAAACTGCAGAAAATCAAAGGCAAAAAATATACACATTGAAACAGAGGGGATATTTCGCTGTATTAGTCCATCCTTACACTGCTATAAAGAACTGCCTGCGCCAGGCGCAGTGGCTCAAGCTTGTAATCCCAGCACTTTGGGAGGCCGAGACGGGTGGATCACGAGGTCAAGATCAAGACCATCCTGGTCAACATGTTGAAACCCCGTCTCTACTAAAAATAGAAAAAATTAGCTGGGTACGGTGGTGCGTGCCTGTAATCCCAGCTACTCAGGAGGCTGAGGCAGGAGAATTGCCTGAACCCAGGAGGCAGAGGTTGGAGTGAGCTGAGATTGCGCCACTGCCCTCCAGCCTGGGTAACAAGAGTGAAACTCCATCTCAAAAAAAAAAAAAAAGAAAAGAAAAGAAAAAAGGAAAAAAAGAACTGCCTGAGACCGAGTAATTTATAAAGAAAAGAGGTTTCATTGACTCAGAGTTCCACATAGTTAGGAAGATGTAGGGAACCTTACAATCCTGGCAGAAGTTACTTATTTTAAAACCATTAGATCTTATAAAAATTCACTCGCTATCATGAGAACAGTATATAGGGAACCGTCTAATGATTCGATTATCTCCATCTTGTCCCACCCTTGATATGTGGAGATTATGAGAGTTCAGTCTGAGATTTGAGTGGGAACACAGAGCCAAACCATATTAGTTGTCAATGGAGGAACAAAATTAAGAAGTAGAGTGAACTTCTCTTCAGAACCAAAGTAAACAAGAAGAGAGTAGAGTGAATTATTGCAAACACACACACACCACACACACCAACACACACACAATAGCACACTGACACAGCAACCTTAAATACTATATGAAACAAAATTATCCTTTAAATGCAAATGAGTGTGGGAAAAAAACTCAAAAAAAAAACTATAGGAAACATTACAAAACAACAACAACAAAATGAAAGAAAATAAAACAAAACAAAACACTTTTCCTGTAAGAAATGTTAAAGAAGTTTGTCAGGGAGGATAATAATATAGGTTAAAAAACAAACAAACAAACAAAAAAAACCCAGGATTTACACATTTTTTTAAAGTAAGGCATTGAAGAATTACATTAAAAAACTCTTATCTATATTGTTATTTATTTATTTATTTTTTGGGACAGAGTCTCACTTTGTCGCCAGGCTGATTGGAAGGCAATGGTGTGATCTCAGCTCACTGCAACCTCCGCCTCTCAGGTTCAAGTGATTCTGCCTCAGCCTCCCTAGTAGCTGAGATTACAGGCATGCACCACCACACCCAGCTAATTTTTGTATTTTTAGTAGAGATGGGGTTTCACCATATTGTCCAGGATAGTCTCCATCTCCTGATGTTGTGATCTGCCCACCTCAGCTTCCAAAAGTGCAGGGATTTTAGGCATGAGCCACCATGCCTGGCCCTCTTATTGGCATTTGTAATTTATATAAAGAGTATTGAGGTTAAATTAATAATAGTAACAATACATTGGCTGATTATATCACATGGGTGAGTGTAATGAATGAAATAATGTCATAAAAGGTAGAAAGGAAGTGGTAGGAATACTATTACAAGGTTCCTGCCCTACATGAAAGCAATACAGTATTATTTAAAGGTGATGCGAAAACATATATTTGATGTTCTAAATAAGTCAGTAAATTCTTTAAAGATGTATAATGGATAACAAAAAAATGTATAAAATGCTTAAAAAAAACTGGGAAGGAAAAAGAGGAAAAAAAGAGAAAAAAAATCCAAAAATAGAAAAGTTATAAACATGGTAGATATTAATTTTAGTATTCAATCATCTGTTAAATTTGGACAGTTTATACATACTACTTAATATGCAAAGATTATCAACATGAGTAAAAATAACAGTGATATGTTTTCTACAAATAACCCACTTTAAATATAAAGATTCATATTGATTACAGTTTAAGAGGTGAGGGGAGATAAGCCATGCTAACACTAATCAAAAGAGAACTGTAGTTAGCTATATTAATTATAGACAAAGTTGAATTTAGGATAAAGAAAATAATGAAGACTACAGAGGGACGTTATATAATTTTATAAAGTGTCAAAGCCCCAAGATAGTATAGAGCAACATGATTCTTAATGTGCATGTGCCTAAAATTAGTGTGTAAAAATATGAAATAAAAGATAAAAATAACAGAAGAAATATACAAATCCACTAATATAGTTAGAGACTTTGAGACCACTCTTTCAGTAATTATATTCCCACATAATTATTCAACAACTGCTTTAATCTCAAAGTGTCCTACTTGGACCATATGGTCATTCTACAAAAGACCAATTGCAGACATTCAAAAGAACATTAGATCTATCTTGAAAGAATTTTATAACTTACTATGGAGCAGCCGAGCATCAAAATTTCTGATAATATATTAAATAAAGAAAAAAATCAAGACAAAAAGAGAAAAGAGAGAAAAAAGATGAAGTCTTGTTACAGAATATCAGCTTAGAAAAAAATAGAAGTAGAAAATCACTTTTTGAAAGTAGAAAATCACTATTTTGTAACCACAAAGATACCATAGATTCTACTAAGAATTATCAGTATAATAAAACCACTGGGTTAATGCTACTGGATAATAAAATATTTGTACAGATTCAAAATATCACCTAAGAGATTAATTCATAATTTCCTTTGTAGTGAAGATATCTCACAATTGCTACAGAAATACCTCAGAATATTGGGGATTTGTTTCTGAACACTGCAATAGAGCAAATATTGCAATACAGTGAGTCACATTTTTAAAAATTACTAAGTGCTTATAAAATTAATGTTTAAACTATACTGTAGTCTATTAAATGTGTAATAATATTGTCTGAATAATATGCATACCTAAATTCAAAAAAAGCTTCATTGGTAGAAAAGCACTAAGTACCATCTGAGCCTCCAGCAAGTTTTAATCTTTTTATTGGTGGAGAGTCTTGCCTTGTTGGGAGAAAAATATTCAAAACACAGTAAAAGGATATTCTTTACATTTGAGGTAGATGGTTGATCTATTGGAAGAAAAAGAAAGAACAGGTGGTATGCAAATACAAATATGTTTGTGAAATTGACCCAAGAGTCTCTTTGGCTGTTCTTTCAGATAAACATAAAAATTGTCATTTCTGATCTTAAAGCTTGATGTTTACCTTTGTTTTATCTGAGTTCCTTCCTCAAGAAAGGACCCTCAGGTCTCTCAAAAAACATATTAAAGAACTGAAACTCACCAGATCGCCACATCCAGGCAATGAGATGCTGCCCCTCATTCATCATGACTGATTCCTTGTCTCTTCATAGCTCCTATTTCCTTACACATTGTTACATTTCTTTGCTGGTATATAAACCCCTAGTGTTAGTCAGTCAGGGAGATGGATTTCAGGGTAAGCTTTCATCACCTTTGCTTCAGCACCCGATTAAAGCCTTAATCCTTGGCAATACTTGTATTCTCAGTGACTGGCTTTCTGTATGGGCAGCACAGAACTTAGACTGAAACCCTGGTGTTTTCATAACAGATTTTGGTTCCCCGACAAGGAATGTGTTGTTTGTGGCCCAGCTGCCACAGGCTGGGCGTCTCAAAATCTCTCCTAAGCAGCTGCCCATCCAATTTTGGCTGGAGGTGAGTTTCTGTTTCTCTCTGCTCCCACCACAGCTGACCCCAACCATGTTCCTGATTGTTTTGAAAGAACTGCTTTTGAAATATGATGTCTGCATCTGGATAGGTGAGTGTCCTTTGTGGGCCCAGACAGCTCCTCTCAATTTGGGAAAATTTTAAATGAATGTCCATTTGCAGATTAAATAAGCCCAAGTGACAGAGAGTGGGAAGCACCTTGACCGTTTCAGTATGGACACCCTTGGGGAATTGTATATAATTGTGTATTGTGCCCGGGCAAGTGAGTATCCTTTGTGGGATTAGCTCCTCTCAATTTGGGAAATTCCTAAGAAATTTTTGTTTGCATTTGATCAAGCCCAAAGGAGAGAGGCAACCTGACTGTTTCACTTTAGACAGTCTTGAGGCTTGTGGCTGCAGCAGTTGGATTTTGTTTTGGTGGTTGTGTGTGTTTGATTTAGTCATGAGGAATTTCAATTCAGTAAACTTGTTAGTTTCGGAATACTGTTTGTCCCCAGTATTGTTAGGAATCTAGAGTTTGCTTTTGAATGGGAAAGTAGGATGGAGTTGCGTGTTTCCAGGCTTTTGCACTGCTGTTCTAAACAGGGTCAGGCCTGGTTAGTATGTGATGTTCTTCTTTGTTGCTGTTTGGCCTCAGTTTTCTTTTGAGTCTGGAGAAGTTTGACCTTTAAAAATCAAACTGCCATGAAAAGTGCTTTACCCCAAATTTCAGTTCACAGCCTTCATCAGATTACCTATCAGATCAGGGCAAAAAAAAAAAAAAAGCTTAACCATGCAAAACCAGTGAGTTTGTGTTGCTATCTCACAGCTAGAGTTCCAAGGTAAAAGCTATTGGATTTTCATTTGCATGTACATATACATGTGTAGCTGTATTTATTTGTATGTGCATTTAATGTTACATGCTGTGTCTACCAAGTTGGCGTATAAGTAAAGGAGCACTCATAAGTTAAAGTAAATAAGTCCCAGCAAGTTTTAAATTTACATGACTTAAGAGAACCTTTAATAAACAAGCTGGCTTTAAAGTTATTGATAAAATGAAAGAGAAATATCTTCAGAATTGTCAGCATACATTTTTGAGTTTTATATTTGTCTTACTCAGTATTTTGAGATATCACGGTTTGGCACAGAACTCTGTAAATCTATAAGCCCAGCCAAAACATAATGGTCTTTATGTGAAACTTACATTTTATAAGAAAGGCTAATTCAATCTTGTTGGTTTAATGAAAACAGTTGAGTTTTCTGGTGAAAGATTTTCATTGGTGAAAACGCCCATGAAGTAAACATTAAGATTCTTATTTAGGTGAACACCTGATACTCACAGGTTATAAACTGGATAACAAGAAATTATGCATAAATAATCTAGATAAACTGTTAAAACTAAAATGTGAATGAGTAACTGCAGGAGGTAAACTTTCTGTGTAATTTAAAATATGCTCATTGGATATCTGGGTTATTTCCAATTAAGAAAAAGTTGTGATATGGGGAACTATGTTTTTAAAAATTGTGGAGTTGTTCTTATCTATAAAATGCTAGTACTGGATAGGCAGCTCAGGATTTCTGGCTTCCTAGGTTTTTATTAAAATTCAAGTTTACTAAGGATAAAAATTATAGTTAATATACAATTCTGTATGTAAAATGTGCCAAAAAGATGTATTATTAGTGAGGAAAAGAATAATATTGCCTAATTCAAAAGTTATATAAAATTTAAATTATATAAAATATTATATAATTTATTTTATAGTTTAAATTTTATAAAACAGTTATATAAAAAATAAATTAGGAACTTGAAAAATTTATTTATAAAACAAGGGAGTAAGGAACCATTAAGTAGGGGAAAGATATGAAGAAAGTTAGGCAAATAACAATATATTTCTGCTAAAGAAGGTTATAAAGAAAATGGCAATTTTGTATGAGAAAGGATCTTGTATGGTAAGTTTTTTTGGCCTACAGTGAAATGGCTGGTTATTTTTTTAAAAAAAAAGTAAAAAAAAAAATTGAGGACTGAATGGAAAGCCCAGGCATGTCATGGATGGTCTGTGTAAGTCAGATGTAGTTTTTCTTTTTTTTGAGATGGAGTTTTGCTCCTGTTACCCAGGCTGGAGTGCAATGGCGTGATCTCGGCTCACCGCAACCTCCACCTCCTGGGTTCAGGCAATTCTCCTGCCTCAGCCTCTGCATAGCTGGGATTAAAGGCACGTGCCACCATGCCCTGCTAATTTTTTGTATTTTGAGTAGAGACGGGGTTTCACCATGTTGACCAGGATGGTCTCGATCTCTTGACCTCATGATCCACCTATCTCGGCCTCCCAAAATGCTGGGATTACAGGCTTGAGCCACTGAGGCCTGGCCAGATGTAGCTTTTTATGTTTCTCTGTGTATCTATCTTCATGCACATACAGAGAAAATAGAAAGATGAACAAAGTTAGATAATAAAATATTCTTTAAAATCTGATAGAAAACTGGGTACATTTGGCTAATTAACCTTTTGAGAATTAAATCTCTTAGTCTTGATTAAGGTAAAATAATAAATACTGTGAAGAAATGCAATGGCAGTTTGGCAGCTCCTTTTTAATATAATTAAGCATGAACCTGGATTTAGTGTTGGAACCAAATCTCACATACATGCTTGCTTTGTTTCACACTAGGTTTGCCATTTTGCATAGATAGTGCTAACTTACTGGTTATGTTCCTAGAGTGAATTTCTTGATTGCACAAATGTATGGTGATATTGGTGGAGTTAAGAATATTGAATTGTGTGTCAGGAATTAAATATTCGTCTTGTGTTTTTTTTAGGCTCTAGGTAATACTTTGGCCTTGAAGGGTAACTTAGTAGGAAAAAATTTAGGGTTCATTTCCTGTTTGGTTTTGCTTCTACCTTTTGTTTCTTTGTTGTTTGTTTTTCTGTGGGTTTGGCTTGTGTATGCATATATAAAAAACCATCATTTTCTCTAGTTTCTAATAAAAGGCTTTTATTTGGTTCCGTGAATACTTTGTTTCTTGTGCATTGTTATCAAGTCATCATTTGTTCTATTTATCTGGAATTCTTAGGCTGCCTTTGTCAGGCCTGTAGGAATTGATGGAGCACCCTTGCCACTAGGAATTTGGTTGGTTTTGCTTGTCTCTGATGATGTAGAGAGCTGTGAAATCTCTGCTGTTCCTGGCAGAAAAAAAATACATAAAAGAGCTTTTAAATTAGTTCTGAACAGAAATAGTATATTATTATTTGAGAATAAAATGTCTAAGTGATGTTTATTTCAAAGGCAATTCTATTCTCTTAATAATTTGAGTAGTTTCAGGTCTTTTCCTTCAGGTAATGAGGAAAAACTATGATATTGTGATATGAGAATAAAGTTTAATGTTCAGAAGGGATTGGCCTTATAATGAAGGAAATTATGTTGACTGGGATTTCTCTCAAGCTAATTTAGTTGTGTTGACCATTATTAAAATCAACTGACATACACTTGAATTAAGTAGTAACTAAAAAAACAATTATTTCTAGTGACTTTCTTGTGATATTTGATCTCAAGTCATTTATCACTGATGGGCCTTCATGCATGTACTTGAAAACAAAATATGTGCAAGTGTTTCCCTGGTTTGAAGATTTTGGTTTTGAAAGTTACCTAATCAGCTGTCTGTCAGTAATGTATCTATAAACGAATCTGGGAAATACCTGATGATGTGCTTTAAAAATAGCTGAAAAGAAATTATTTTGTGTTTATTCTTACTTTGTACTCATTGTATAGTAGTTAAGAGAAAGGAGATTATTTATCCTTACATTGAATTTCCAAAACTGATATTTGCATTTATTATTTTTTAATGATGGAGAGAAAAGTTACCTTACTGTGATAAGTTTGGCATAGGACCCATGACATTTTTTATGCTTTTGTTCATACTTCTGTCACTAGAATGCTGGCAATTAGATATATGCAATGAACAAATTAACTACGTTAATACAGTGGTGTGAAGTACTGCAGGCAGTAGCTCCTAAACATCAAATCACAGTGTTTTAATTTGTAACATGATAGAAAGAATTATAGGACTTCCTGTAGAATAAATATCTTACTAATGCTTGTGCTATTAAGTTACAGGGCTTTGACTCCTGGGTGAAAAAAGGCACTGACGCCTGCTAAATTCTGAGGATTGACACCAGTTGAAGCATCATCATCAGACTCAGGAGAAGGTGACAATTAAAATTAACTGCTTTTGTAAGACACAGTGCCAAGAATTAAAACTATTCAATCCCTCTAGGCTCATGGACCATTGCAGAAAAGGAGGACATATGAGATTGTAAAGACCAATTTTTGAGTGATAAGAGTAGTTCAGAGATTTCCTATAAATTAAACACTGATATCAAAAACACTCTGATGCAAGGCCAACATCTGGGCCCATATGTCAAAATAACAGGGTTTTCTTGGAGCATTCATCTGCCATTGAATAGAAAATTGCAGAAGGTTATAAAGAGCTTATGGAAATCTACCTGATTAAAATTAGGTAGATTTTTTTTACAAGGTTTTAAGATCAGTTTCACATTAATAATACATCATACAAAGGTAAGCTTTGGTTTTCTCTTTTGAACAAAATATTTGTGTAATATTGAAAGATAAAAGATTTTACCTACTGAGTAAACTGCAGAGAAAAAGGATTGGGGAGAGACAGCTATAGTTGTCCTCATGCTGTCTGTATTAGAGCTTACTGTTTGTGAAACTGACTCTCCTCTCTATCAAAAGGTAAATACTTTTGTTTTATCATTTAGGCTAAATGAATGACTATATTATAGTGACCTGTGATCCAATTTTGTGATATCAAGTGTCTTAAAATTTTAATATTTGACAGAATTTCCAATAAGAAAATTTTAAGTTCTAAATTCAGTCTTTTTGACCTTAAAATCACTTTTTTGAATATTAGGTTCCCTAAAGTCAGAGAGAGACATATTAGGCTTATTAGGCTTATTTGTTACATTTCTTACTATTATGCAGCAAACATTGCCAAATCTGAGGTGGTATTTAGCTTCCTTTTGGTTTGATTTATCATATACATTTGTTGTTAATATGTGTTTCAGGATTTTATAACATTCCTGAAATTTGGGTATGTCTTAATAAATGTTGTAATTATTGTTGTGTTAAATTGTTGTGTGCTATAGCAAAACCAAATTTCCTTGTCTATTCTGTTTTTAACTAAGACTGTCTAAAGGCTTTTGTCATTCACTATTGATGTTTTGCTTTGATCCTTCTGAAAAAAAAAAAGAGCAACTTATAATCTGCTACAGCCCATGAAAAGGACTCTTGAATGCAAGTTTCTGATAATTTTGGAGACTGTGCCTTTGGATTAGAGAGAAAACTTCCAGGACACTAATTGAAAGGCTATTGTGTTCATAAAGATTGTTAACCCAATATGCAGCAGAGCAGGAGTTTTTTTGTAACCCCAGGTTCTTACATTTGAATGTAAGTGAGGTGTTCAGTAATGTCCTCCTGTAAAGTCTCTGATGCAGTGTCCTTGACTCATGTCAGTATACTCAATGGTCAGTATATCAAACCAGACCAGACCTGCCCTTCTGCTGGTCTGGTCTGATATAATCACCCAGTTCCTTTCTGTGTCATCCAGGGCACTCCTTACATCCAAGCTCTCTCAATAATGGTAGAGAGGGCCAAAGTTTCGTGGTTAGGTGTAACAGAAACTGCTATTGCCCTGCCCAGGCTCCTTCAGCCCCTTCCATTTCAGGGCATGCTGGCCTGACTCCTGTTCACCAGCACCTGCTTCCCAGCCTGAGGACTTCCCTTATCCTCCAACAGTGAAATAACACATGCAGTGGGAGCCCTCAACTAATGACTAATGGGAGTATATTGTGTAAACCAATAGAGGGCTGAGATAATTTTTATGGCTTTTTAAAATGGGAAATAGTGCAGATTCATTTTCTTTTGTTTTTTAGAGTCTGAAGAGATGTTTTTCTTTGAGCTATTTATGGTCTTGAGTGCATTGCTTTAAGTGTATTGAGTAGAACATGCTTTTGTAAACAGAGTTTCAATTAATTTCTCTCCTTCTCTCTGCCTAATTTCTCCAGAATCTGTAAACTGTTGGTGAATATTCTTAACTCCTGTCATTGTGTATATTTGCATGCAATTAATAACGTGTTGTCTTTGGTAATGGGACACATTGAAGAAACTGGCTATTTTCCCAGGGCTTTGACTGAAAAGCCCTTATGAGAAGTTCTAGAAAAGCCTATTTGGGAAGTTCCATATGGACAATGATTCTTGCTGCACTTCGTGTGGTTAATCAGGCCAATTAAATGGGACTGAAGTTTATTTTGCAAGTAAATTGGCCATGCTGTGATTTGTCTTTGATGGAAGTGGAAGACTAGAAGGATGAATATGTCAGAAGAAAACTCAGATTAACCTTTTACTCCTGGGTGACCACATGATCACCCATGGTATATAGATGCCTATGACACTCCTCCTCAGCATCAATAAGCCAGAAAAGTTGATGACTGGATTCCTTATGATTAAGGGATTGTTAGATAGAAAGTCAGGACTGAAATCCACCCAAGGATCACATAGGCTGTTCTTTTGGATAAACATAAAAATGGATCCTAGTGGTCTCAAAGCTTAAAGCCTAATTGTTTTATCTGAGTTCCTTCCTCAGGAAATAAGAGAATCTTCAGGCTTCTCAAAAAAGTATCAAAAAACTGAAACTCTCCAGTTCACTACATCCAGACAATGAGATCCTGGACCCCTCCTGGGTCATGCCTGCTTCCTCGGCCTCTCCCTAGTTCCTGTTTTCATACACATTGTTCCATTTCTTCCCTGCTATATAAACTCATAGAGTTAGTCAGGGAGATGGCTTTGAGGCTAAGCTTCCATCTCCACTGTAGCACCTGATTAAAGCCTTCTTCCTTGGCAATACTCAGTGTCTCAGTCATTGGTTTTTGTATGGCAAGTAGCAGGACCTAGTCTCTAGTGTTTTAGTAACATTTGCATTTAAGAGGGTGTATTGAACACTTATGCTAAGTGGAAAATTATAGAAAAAGAGACTATGGAGTCTGATATAATCAGATAAATACAGTAGGATTACTGTGCAGTACACTTTGATGTTAGTAATCTTGAATTTTTAGCAGAAAAAAAATCTGTCTCCTTTTGAATCTTTCTCTAGCAATACTCAGCTACTATGGTACAAATTATAAGATGGAGTATAATTGCTTTAGTTTTAACCAAGTAGACAAATGTTCAAAAGCAAAACAAGTGGAGTTACATCAACAAGGTAAAGGAATATAAAGGAAAAAGAAAGAATAAAAATCTCCATGTTGTCCTTCTCCTACAGGAAACACTGACTTAACAATAAGGTAAAGACAAGATTGTGTTTGCAAGGAATCCAGAAATTAGTTGAGAGGTTGCACTATCCCAGGTACTGCAGCCAAGCCAAAAAGAGGCAGATTGGAGGAGGTAGCAAAATTTGTCATCCTTACCCACACACAGTGCCTGACCTCTTCCCATAACTAGGTTGCAAAATCAGGAGAAAACTCCTACTCACAGCTACTACCACAGCCAGAAAATATCAAGGAAGGAGAATGTTCATCTAAAGTACTGGCTTTTTGCAGGGCATCCCAGGGGACTGGTTTCTGTCTTACTTGAGAGGTAATGCTGTTGGTTGAGAAAGCTGCACTCGTTTTGGGGTGGAGAGCAACTGAGAGCAAAAGCAAATCACATGAATTGATATCACATCACAGAGACTGAAGTAGCTTAGAAAGGCACCAGGGAAATACCAATATTAAGCTCGCTACACCACCAGACATATGACTTAAAGACACAAGGGAAACTCTTAGGTAGAAACAGGTAAACTTTAGCTGGGAGATTATGTGCACAAGCTCAGAGGTGTGTTTATGAAAAGGTTTTGAGAGACACCAAGGATCTCTAGCCAAGATAACTGATGAAGGTTTACCTAGTACAAAGACAATTCATAAAATTGGTAGAGGTAGTTATTCTTATATGTCTACATTTGAATGAAAGATAGTAAGGCATACAAAATTTAAAAAATAAAACAAAAGAATGCCCCAATAAAACAAAACAAAACAAAATAAATCTCTAGAAACTAATACTAAAGAAATACAGCTTTATGCATTATGTCCATTAAAATAATAAAATTTAAAATAAGCATTATATAGATGCTCAATGAATTAAAGAACATAGAAAATGAAACCAAATCAGGAAAACTGTGCATGAACAAAATAATAAAATAAAGAAGAAAGAAACTAAAAAACAAATCATCTGAAACTGGAATTGAAAAATTTACTAAGGGAGTCAACAGCATACTGGATTAAGCAAAAAAAAGCATAAACAAATTTAAAAACAGGTCATTTGAATGTAACAAATTAGAGGAACAACATGCATAAAAACAAATGAATAAAATTGAAGAGAGTCAGGGGACTCATGACACCAGCCAGTTGTTCAATGTAAACATTTTGTGTCTCACAGAAAGAGAAGAGAGAGAGAGGAAGGGGTCTAATACCTTTGAAAAAATAGTAATTGCCTGAAAACTCTCCAAAATTGAGGAAGAAAATGGAGATACAGATTCTAAAACCTAAACAACTCTAAATAAAGTTATACCAAAGAGAGCTGCACTGAGACACATTATAATTAATCTGCCAAAAATAAATGACAACACTCTAGAAATTAACAAGTGAAAAACAACTTGACATGTGTAAGGAGCTGACATAGAATTATTAGTGGTTTCCTTCAGCAGAAATGTTACAAGCCAGAAGACAGACAAATAATATGTTCAAAAAGCTGGGGGGAATATAAAACTGTCAATCAAGAATACTATATCCAGAAAAGCCACTCTTCAAAAGTACAGGAGAAATTGATACTTTCCCAGATGAATGAAAACAGAGTTCATCTGCCCCACAGGAAATTCTAAAGGTGGCTTTTCATGCTGAAAAGAAAGAATGCTAAACAACAATATAAAATGTTACAAAAATACATACCTCTCTTAAAATAGTAAAACCATACAGGAATACAGAATCCTGTATTACTATAATGTTGCTGTCTAAATAACTTTTAATTCTTGTATAGAATTTAAAGAACAAAAAAAATAAATAAATCCATTAAATTATGTGTAATATGGAGGATGACACATATGTAACTAAAATTAAACTGGTAAATATATAGTTTTATTTAAATCTGCTTAAAATATATAGGTGTAACTTTAAGTTGTCATATATAATCCCTATATTAACCATAGAAAATACTAAAATAGCTAAATTTAGATACAAAAAGGATGCATTATCACAGATGCCATAGAAGTAAAAAGGATTATGAGACTACTATGAATAATTATAAACCAGCTAATTTGATAACCTAGACAATGGATACATCATAGAAACACTAAACCTACAAAAACTGAATCATGAATAAATTAAAAAATCTGAACAATCTTTAACTAAGGAGATTGAACTGCCAATCAAAACCGTGAAAAAAAGGAAAAGCCCAGGACCAGTTCACTGGATCATTCTACCATATAATCAAATAAAAACTAATGCCAGTCCTCTTCCATCTTTTGAAAATAATTGAAGATGAGGGAACACTGAAGCACTCCTTTTGTAAGCCAGCATTACCCTGATAGTAAAATCAGAGTAAAATCACACAGATATAACAAGAAAACTATAATATAGCCCAATATTCTTGAGAAATTTTGATGCCAATATTCTCAACAAAATTCTAGCAAGTCACCTTCAACAATACTTGTACCAAGGCCAGGTTGGATTTATCTCTAGAAAGCAAGAATGGTTCAGCCTACAAAATCCAATCAATATAATACATTCTATTAACAGAAAAGAAGACAAAAACTATATAATTTCAATTGATGAAAAAAATTAAAAGACAGAATCCAACATCTTTTCATGATAGAAATTCTCAACAAACAAGAAACAGAAAGATACTATCCCAATATAATAAATACCACACATGGAAAGCTCATAGTAAACATGATGATGTTGAGAAACTGAAAGTTTCCCTCTAGGAAGGCAAGGTTGACAGATTTTACCACTTCTATTCAACATGGTACTGGAAATTCTATCCTTGGAAAGTAGACAAGAAAAGTAAACAAAGGGCATTTAACTTGACAAGAAATATGTAAAGTTATTTCCATTAGCTGATTCAATGATCTTACATGTAGAAAATCCAAAATTTTCCATAAACAAAGTAAACTATTAAAACTACCAAAGAAATCTCAAGAAAAACAAAAAAAGAATGAATAAATAAAAAAGACCTGGTATTTGATTATACTTCAATAATATTGTCATTCAATGTATTATCATTCAACAGAATGAT
Source organism: Leontopithecus rosalia (assembly GCA_028533165.1). Classification (NCBI taxonomy): domain Eukaryota; kingdom Metazoa; phylum Chordata; class Mammalia; order Primates; family Cebidae; genus Leontopithecus; species Leontopithecus rosalia. The sequence continues at coordinate 98,324,725 of CM052658.1, forward strand.
TATACTTCAATAATAATTGTACATTTAAAATAAAAAAAAAAGAAATTCAGCAAAGTCACAGGGCACAAAATCAGCATTCAAAAATAAGTGACATTTCTTATACACTAATAGAGAATAATTCAATAAAGAAATTTATGATAACACTATAAAGAAGAAAATACTGGCTGGGCACTGTGGCTCATGCCTGTAATCCACCTTGGGTGAGATAACAGAGGAGAGGTGATGGAGAGGGCATAGAAGCCCTCAGACTAGCGTTTTTGCTGCCAAGTTCGGGAGGGGATTTAGGATTTCACTATCCATTTTCTAAATAATTATCTCATGTCCCTATTTTCAGCATTATCTCCATATCTCTCAATCCAGACTGCCTGGAGTCTAAGCTGTTTAATAAAGAAAGAGAATATGAAGCGATTCTAGTCAGCGAAAATACAGTAATTAATATTTGGAGCGGAAGTTTCTGGCTTGAATAATTTCTAGGTGGATCTAAAAGAAGTTCATCAGAAAGATAAAAGGGAGTATTCAAAGGACAGGATGCTTGAAATGGAAGGCTTAGAGGGGGGCAGTTGATAAGCTGATGAAAATAACTTCTGCTCTTTCCTCACCCATTGTAACCAATCCACCAATCAAATTACTATTCTAACGTCCTCTAATTCTCTTACCCTGCAGTCTCTTATAGATAGAGAGGGTACCTTGTCTATCTTTCTACCTCTCTAACTTGGATTGTTATCCTACATTCCTACATTACCGAAATGGTTACTTGATTTGTTGGCTGCTCTAAACTTCAAATTGCTAATCATGTATCACACATCACAAATCCTCAAGTCACAAATCTTCAAATCACAAGTAACAAATAAATAAATGTCTATTTTTAGACAAAAACATCTTTGTTCCATAATTGTATTAATCCCAGCCTATGGACACACTGATCTACTTTTGTATTACATTTCTTTTTTTTTTTTTCCTCTTTTCATTTCTCCCAGTTCTACTTGATCCTTTAACTCTTCCAAAACCTTTTGCTGATGTCCGACTATCTTACTGAGGTTCTTTTTGTGGGCTAAAAACCCATAAGACAAAATTTAACCTCTTAGCCATTTTTTAAGTGTATGGTTCAGCAGTATTAACTATATTCACATTGTTTTATAGCAAATCTCTGGAACTTTTCCAACTTGCAGAACTGAAACTCTGTACCCATGGAACAGTCCTATTTCTTCCCTCCCTACCCCATCAGCTCCTGGCAAGCACCACTCTATTTTCTGTTCCTGTGATTTTGACTACTCTAGATATCTCACCTAAATTGGATAACAAAATAGCTCTCCTTTCGTGAATGGTTTATTGCACTCAGCATAATACCTTCAAGGTTCATCATGTTGTAGCATGTAAAAGGATCTTGTTTAAGGCTAAATAATATCCTGTTGTGTGTATATGTTGTATTTATTTGTCCATTCATTGTCAGGCATTACTGCTTATACCTCTAGGCTATTGTGAATAATAATGCATTATCATGGGTGAGCAAATACCTCCTCAAGATCCTGCTTTAAAGTGTTTTGGACATATATCCAGAAGTGGAATCGCTGAACAGGATGGCAATTATAGTTTCAGGTTTTCTGAGGAAATCCGTAGTATCCCACAGTGACTGCACCATTGCTCATATCCACCAGCAGAATACCAGGATTCTAACTTCTTCACATCGTCATCAACACTTATTATTTTCTTGTTTTTGTTTTATTTTTATAGTAGCCATCCTAATGGATGTGAGGGGTATATCACTGTGGTTTTTATTTACATTTCTATAATGATTAGTAATCTTGATCACCTTATGTTCTTCATTGGAGAAATGTCTATTCAGACCTTTCACTCATTTTTAAAATCAGATTCTTTTTGTTTCTATGGAGTTTAAAATTTATTTACATATTCTGAAAATTAACCCTGTGTCAGTTGTATGGATTATAATTATCTCCCCCTTTCAATTGGTTGTCCTTTTACCCTGTTGACTTTTTTTTTTTCTGAGATGGGGTTTCTCTTGTTACCCAGGCTGGAGGGCAAATCTAGGCTCACCGCAGCCTCCGCCTCCTGGGTTCAAGCATTCTCCTGCCTCAGCCTCCTGAGCAGCTGGGAAAACAGGCACGCGCCACCATGCCCAGCTAATTTTTTGTATTTTTAGTAGGGACGGGATTTCACCATGTTGACCGAGATGGTCTGGATCTCTGGACCTCGTGATCCACCTGCCTTGGCCTCCCAAAGTGCTGGGATTACAGGCTTGAGCCACTGCGCCCAGCCCCAATGTGTTTTTTTTTTTTTAATGTGGAAAAGCTTTTGAGAGTTTGATATAGTCCCATTTGTCTATGTTTACTTATGTTGCCTGTGATTTTGGTGTCGTATCTCAGAAATCGTTGCCAAATCCAATGTTATAAAGTTATTCACCTATGTTTAATTCTAGGAGTTTTATGGTTTTAGATCATACTTTCAGGTCTTTAATCCATTTTGAGTTTTCATATGTAGTGGTAAGGTACAAATTTGACTCCACTGTTCTCCATGGGGAGATGCAGTAAACAACAAAGTCTGATCCGCTGATCTCTGTGTGTTTTTATGTCAGTAACGCAATGTTTTGATTATTGCTGCTTTATGGTGTTCAGAAATCAGGAAGTGTGAGGCCTCTTCTTTTAATTTCAAGATTGCTTTGTCAATTCTGAGTCACAAGTGATTCCATGTAAATTTAATGTTTTGTACTTCTGCCAAAAAGTCATTGGAATTTTGATAGAAATTGCATTAAATCTGTGGATTGCTTTTGGAAGCATGTACATATTAGCAATATTAAGTCTTCCAATCAATGAACACAAGATATCTTTTCATTGATTTGTGTATTTCATAATTTTTTTCAGTAATAATTTTATTATATGTCTTTTGCCTCCTTTGTTAGGCTTATTGTTAGTATTTTTCTTTTTTTTTTTTTTTTTGAGATGGAGTTTCGCTCTTGTTACCCAGGCTGGAGTGCAATGGCGTGATCTCGGCTCACCGCAACCTCCGCCTCCTGGGTTCAGGCAATTCTCCTGCCTCAGCCTACTGAATAGCTGGGACTACAGGCATGCGCCACCATGCCCAGCTAATTTTTTGTATTTTGAGTAGAGACGGGGTTTCACCATGTTGACCAGGATGGTCTCGATCTCTTGACCTCATGATCCACCCGCCTCGGCCTCCCAAAGTGCTGGGATTACAGGCTTGAGCCACTGCGCCCGGCCGAGCCTCGCAGTTCTTTGGGACATCTTTTGAAATCTAAGTGGAGGCAATCACGCCCCCACAACATTGCTGGGTTCTGCACCTGCTGCTCTGAGGCCCACCAAAGCTGCACCTGACGGGGCAAGAGAGTAGTGATGGAGTGCAGGGGGAGTACAGGAGACTCAGTCTGGGATGCATGCTCGTGTCTGTCAGTGAAAGCCCTCTTTGAAATTGTTCTGCTCCCGCAGGTCCTTGCACTCTGGCCTGGGATAAGAGAGGCAGTCCTGATGATCAGAAATGTCTTCAAGATCATTCTTCCATTATCTTGGACAATAGGTCCGGGTTTCTTTTTACATCATGGACTCATCTCTTTACTAGATGGTCCAGCTCCTGCCCATTATCCATTCCTTTCTCTTGAATTTTCCTCAAATAATTTATTTGTAGTGACACTATATGGTAAACGTTTTTGCTCATAGATGTATTGTTTAGAATAACACAAAGGCACACAAAGAATTAGTCATCCCCTCTTACCCATGGTTTTATTTTCTTTGTTTTGTTACCAGTGTTCCACTTCAGTCTGAAAATATTCAATAGAAAATTCTGTAAATGACTCATGTTTTAAGTTGTGCGCTCTTCTGAGCAACGTGATGAAATCTGCTGCCACCCTGCTCCCTCTCGCTAGGGACGTGAATCCCCCTTTTGTTTGGTGGATACACACTAAAGATCTACGGTAACCACAAATCTTCCACCATGAAATTGGGGAAGAAGGAAACGGAAATTTATGTTAGTTTTACTGCCATACTTCAAGCTACAAAAGTTACAGCCATAGTGCGTTATAAGGGCTTATTTAAGAGGGAAATGGCATTACATTTGTAGGTGGAAGACATGAACAGAAATGTGTTCCAATTGCAGCAATTGGGTTCAGTGCTACCTGCAATTCCTAGCATCTGCTAGGGGTCTTAAAACCTGACTTGCCAGGTTAAGAGGGGACTAACATGTAGAGTGAAAAGAGAAATGAGCTGAAGAAAAATCTCTGAATAGCACCATATTATGTGAGAGAGAATTGGAAGTAAAAAGAGGAGTTTCTTCTATCACAAAGAGGATAGGATTTCATTGCTGAACATCTATTTTAGAAAATAACCAATTGTCATTTACATATTTAATCCCCTGGGAATCCCTTAATTAATTATGGGGAAAGTGGTGTTGCTGTGTGTGTGTGTGTGTGTGTGTGTGTGTGTGTGTGCACATGCATTTGGGTATTAGATTGGAGAATAATATGAAGGGAGTGTGAAAGGAGTGACTTACTGGCTATATAAATTCATCAAAAATAAATTAAGTTAAAAATATACAAGTTAAATAACATGATAGAAAACATGAACTTCAAAGTGCTCCTACAAATTACATTGAGGACAGAAACAAGAGAATGCATAGCTTCAGCGTCCAGATGGGATTAGCCAAAATCTAGATTCTCTTTTGGAGAACAGAAAATTACATTATCTTCTATATTTTATCTATTTGACACTTAATTATTTCATGTTTTACAATAATGGATATTCCAGGAAGTGCATCACATTAGCATATGGCATGGGTACCTCCTGGAAATCAGCCACCTATCCAACTTTGGAGATGTGCATACCTCAGGTTTGGGAGTTTGGGCTGACTGCAAATGTAGATACATAAACTGTCCCATGCACAAACCTAACAATTGTCATTCAACTTAGAATAGCAATTGCTAGAAAAATAGGAAAGTAGTTAATCTGTCTGTGCCTGTCATTGTCATATTCTGTGCGCTGCTAATGAACTGCTTCTAGAACATAGCAGCATATAGAAGAGCTCCTCAAAGTGTGTGTCCTCCAAGAACCAAATTTCCAAATGACACTTTCTTTGGCATAATGATCAATGTGTATTTTTATGAATCCAGGTATTTATATCTATTATTACTCAATTATTGTATTAAGTGTAAGGTAAAAGTAAAGTTCACATAGATAGTTTTTTATATGATCTCAGGTAGTGTGTGAACCAAATACTTCTAGCTTATTGTCAAACACAAGAACATAAGGGAAAGGATGAATAGCTGTTATTGATATTTGAATGATCCTTCCTGTAGCAGCTAAGGCCATTTTCTAAATTGAAGGGGAAATATTCCTAACATCAAACCCTTACTTGAAAATATATGGGCTGGGATGGGGACAGGGAGGAATCACCGTGATGTATATCACGGCGTCATTTCTTCCTCTGAGTTCCAAGGCAAGTTAACTTATACATTGAAAAATTAGCAACTTACATGCTGAAACTTCGATAGTATTTATCTTGCTGAGTTTTGGGGCCATCTGATTCCACAGTAGCTCCTAGTCTCCCTGGGAAAGCCGGCTGGGACTTTCTCCTCTGATGGGCTTGACACCACCTTGAGTGGCTTGAAAACAGCTGTGCTGTTTAACAAATCTGTCGTTCCCTTCTTTAAGGAGGTACTTTTATGTGAAACTCATTTTCTACTCTCCAGCTTGTTTTCTCCTCCTTGTTTTGTCCTTCTCTTTTCTTCTAATATTCATGTTTCATCAACAAGCACTAAAGCTTTTGAGTTCACACTGTCTTGCCCATCTGGCAGTTAGTGATACCAGATACACCGGGTCCCTGAACTCCTGCCTCCAGCTCTGAGTTTCTTCATTTTAATATATTCCATCCCTGACTACCAACAGAACAATACATAACGGGTATGCTAGGCTGTCCCCCTTTAAACTGATAGTCTTCAAACATTTGTTCAACGCATAGAGGAGAGGAGGGTTGAGAGGATGGAAGACAGAAGGGGCCCAGGGTCAAAGAGCAGTTTCATGTCCATCCTCTTGTACATTCTACCTCTGGCCCCAAACTTACTGCCACTTAGAAGACAATGCCCTGAAAATACATGTCTTTTCTCATGGAGTAAAAGACAAAGTTCATCCACAGAGGATTAGAAGAGGGAGAATATATTGAGAAAAGAATGGTTGGAAAATGTGGTTGCATAGACCCCACTCATATAGATTCATTATTGACTTTCTTCTGCCTTCCTATAATGAAGGCCATTATCATTTGAGCATTAAATAAAACATGTCTAGCATTTTGTTTAACCAATCGATGGTGTTTAATTTAGGAAAATAGAGCAGACTTTTATAAAATGTTTTTTATTCCATTGGGTGATTCTGGTGAAACCTTGAGCTGATTTTTTTTCTTTCCCATAGTGATTAAAGCATCTGTAGAGAGATGATGTAAGGGCCAGAGCAAACCTTTTGATGATTTTCGTCCTCACTGTGCATTGACTAAGCATCCACTCTTCCTGCACTTTCTAGATAGGAACTTCCTTGATCTTTATAACAATCCTATGCAGTTTATTACTCTCCCCATTTCACAGGTAAGGAAAAATCAGGAGTGGAATGTTAATTAAAACTTGTCCAGAGTCACAGAGTCAGCAAGAAGCAGCCAGCTTCAAATCCACAATGTGTGAGTCCAGAGTTAAATCTACTCACAGTGATTCAACTTTTCAGAAAGGAATTTAAAAACTCGATTTTACTCTTTATAGGCAGATGTTCGACAAAGTAACATGTTGTCACATGCTTATAACTGACACGAATTCTTTGATGCTTCTGTACTTTGCAGGGTTTGGGCTAAGCTACCGATTTTAGCAATGTGTAGTGGAATCCAGTGTTTATGCAACCTGCAACTATGTTTCCTCTTGTCAAACGTAGCCATTGTTTACCTCAGAGACTTACAAAACCTTCTCATCAATTCATTTGTAAAGCTATCAAACTCCTCTAAAATCCACTGTCTTTTAAACTGGAGGAGATCCACTTTGTCAAAATAATTATCAAAGTGGAAGGTAGAAAGAATTGCGACATCTTTCTTTATGTGCTGAGATCCTTTTCACAGTGCCAATTTCATTTGTAACTATACACTTTAAATGATACTTAGTTCACCCAAACTTTCTGGCTGACACAAAATAGAATTCTCAACCCCTGAATTGCAATCTCAGAAGATAACAGGCTTACTCTCTGCACCTTGTACCGTGATTGATTTTCAGATGCTTTTCAGCAATCCACTTGCTGTTTAATTGAAAAAAAAAAATCTCCAGTTTTCAGACTGTGTAGGGTGCGAACTTAGAGCAAAGTAGATTTTCTCCCGATTAGAAAGAATCCAAATGCATGAGAGAATGGATGTGAACAAGAAGCAATGTTTAAATGCAAGCTGCCTAGCCCCTCTGGGTAGCTGAGATCACAATTTTTTGGAGCACAGTGGTTTCCAGAGTTGGGCATTCAGAATCAGTAAAGCTTCAGTAAAATATTTAGGACTCACATAGAATTGTCAACTTTTTATTTTCAAGTAAGAACACTTCAGTACATGCATACACACATGCACACACTGAGTCCACTGCCACTGTACCACATCTACAAATATTGCCATTTACTATGACCTTCATTTATAAGTGAACAGCTATTCTAAACAAACTTCAAAAGATATAATTTCTGATAAAATAATAATTTTTTAAAAAAACTAGCGTCATGGAAATTTTACTACAGTGCTCTTTACTTTCTGATTTTACCATGAGTACATGACAATGGCTTAGTAGAATAGGAATGATCACAAGAATGATTATTTTGTGGATCATAAAATCTCAAATGGAAATCCAAATTCTGCTACAAAGAGCAATCCAGTACCTGGATATCATAACTTTGAACATATCAGACTTCTAGATATTAAAACATCTTTTCCTTCAACAAATATTTGTTAAATTTATCCTCACTGTCAAATTTCTATATCTAAGCCAAGAAATGACAACTATATACATAAATAAGAAACAAAATATTATAGGCATATACATATGAGTATTACATATATTCTGTGTGCGTAATGTATTGTGCAAAAATATCAATTCAATACAAAATAAAATCACTGTAATAAATTTGTCAAATGTAATATTTGACAAATCATCATCTAATCATTATTCATGATTAGAATCATGAAGCTGAAATAAATCTGGGAGAAAATAGCAAAAAAGAGAAGTGGTAAGATAGGATATTCTATAGCTTACTGCTATATAGATGAGAAATATATTAGGGTTCTGGTGTTGAGAAATCCTAGTCTAGTAGTTGTTAGGATTCAAGGCGAGACCATATATCAATTGGGTGGAAAGGTACAAGCAGCACTATATGAAAACAATACTTTAAGATCTGAGATGGTTTAGGAAGCATGGTATAATATGTCAAGAAGAGAGATAGGGGAGAAATGTTTGTTTTTAGTATATGTGTTTATATATTGCAGAAAAAGTGTTGGGTTAGTTATCAACAGATATAAATTCTGGTACTGGCTGTCTTCTGTGTAAGTTAGCCTGCCTCAATTTCCCTTTCTGTATAAAGAATAATGTTTACCCCTTAGTCTGTCTCTCAGGGACACTGTGTTAATAAAACTGTCTAATAGAAAAGTATAGCAAAACACACACATAGGTATCAATTTGTGCTGTGCTCAGAGCAGGTGTGGCAAATGCATTTCAACTTGCGTGTGAACACCAATATTCTGAATAGTGATTGTCTCTGGGAGTAACATAGTGAGGGAGCAATTCAGGAGCTAAACAAGCTACCAAATAGCGTGGAATCTATTCCCACTATTATAAAAACAACTCACAATTGTGGAATCCACCGCAGAGGTGAACAATACCATTTTCATCTACAAAAATCTTATGCAATTCTTTTCAAATACTTTCTATTTGTTTCTCCTTTGTTCTGGTTGTAATAGCTGTGGTCCGTAAGCGCCTTTTATTTTATTTTTTTAATGGCATGATGAAACCTGATTACCTTCCGTTCAGGTTTATTTTTCAGTGGTTCTTTTGAACCATCTTCTTGAGATCTAACAAAGGGAGAACTAACTGTTGCTATGGGCAACCCAAAGAAATGAGTTTTATTATGTGAGAAACAGGCTCTCCCCTTGAAAAGACTGTCAATAATGACTTCCGATGTGGACATCTCCAGCAAGTAGATAGTGAGCCATCAATAGCCTTATCATTCCTGGGCTCCAATTTCAGGCTTCCATGTGGCATCCCTTTCAACCAGCTGAACAGGTACAAGTGTGCCAGATTTCCCATCTCCCTACCCTCCCAGCTCTGTATTGATAGGTTAGCAAGAGCAAAACTGAGTCTGTGCCAGGTGTCATGTCAAGCACTTTATAAATATTAGCTAATTAATTCACATGATAGCTGCATAAAGGAGGAACTATTATTATCTCTTATGTTACAGAAGACAATGTAAGAAACAAAGAATATTAATTTGTCTAGGTCTGTACACTTAATAATTAGAAGAGCTGGGATCTGAACCCAGGTGACGTAGAGGTCTTGTTCCTATCCACCCCACTAGGCTGACACCCAAGACGTGGAGTGAGGATTTATGTAAAAAGAGTAATAAATGCATGTGATTAAATGTAAAGTTCTTTTAAAAAATTATCTGATGAAGTAAGTTTCTATCATTTCAATGTTTGCTTAAATTTAACTCTTCTGTTTGTTTGCTTACTGTGCTTGATAAAACTATGTGATTTCAAATCCAGTGAGGACTGAGTGTGCAGCAGCAGATCAGGTCAGAAGAAGCAAGTAGCACCTTGGGTAGCAAGTAGCACCCTAGGGTGCTGCCGCTATCTGGACACAGCACACCTTTACTTCTAGGAGAGCTTTTAGATTACTAAATAACAAACCTAATGCTAAATCTGTAAACTTGTAAAGGTCATTAAGATGTCCTTTTGTGGCTAATTGTTAATATAGGGGCCTTGTCCCATCTTCCAACATGGAGGAGACATGTAATTCACAAGGTGTAATTGCTATTGACTTGAATGCAGAAAGGCAAGATGGAACAACTGGGCACCTTCCCTAAGCTCTCAAACCTCCCTCTCCTTGAGCTTCCTTGAACCAGCAGGGCTCATTTGCTGGATTAGAGCCACAGAGTTAGCTTGCCATTTGTTTACCTCAAGCAAACTGTGATCAAAAGCCCCTAACACAAGCTAGAAAGCTGGCTTAGTGGAATCAACATCTGGTAGATAATACTTAAATTCCCTGCAATCCTGCTTTTACTTACTAGTAGAGTAAAATCAATCTTCCCTTTACTGGGAAAAATACAATAAATTATAACTTTCTCATTGTGAGTTCGTTGGCTTTGAGATTTTTAAAACAAAATTGTTATTTTTCAGTTATTTACAGAGACATGTAGTAACTTTTGAAGTGATTTGTAACATTATCATCAGAAAAACTGGGAATAGATGAAAATCGGTCAATATCATTTTATGACTGCTGGATCAAGCATACGTTTTAAATTGAGAAACACACCTCAATAAACTTTTAAAGTGTATTTATTTTTGTTACAAAATGACGATCACGATGCAATAAAAAACTAGAAAGTAAAGCAGTATTTGTTCCCTAACATAGGTGTAAAGAAAATTGTGTCAAAAACTATGTGATAAGAAAAATAATAAAATTAAATGACATTTTAATCTGTATTTTTCATAATTAAGGAATTAACTTTAAAGGTTTTTTTTTAGAAAACACATGGGCCTTTCGTATTTTGAAATGAATCTCAGCAAATAAGAGTTGTTATTATCATAGTGAGTCACTGCTACTATTGAAACTGTGCTAATTCGGTATCTTGGGAAAGAAAATATTTGAGAACTACTGACTTGAATATCCTATGTCTTCATTATAGATGATTGATACACCTTTTGTACCTTTATTGTACCTGGATAAAGACACAAGTAAGTAGGAAATGTTACATTTTGGAAGAAAATAGAACCTTATGATTTTCCATAAAAATAATCTTGTACTCAGTATTTTAAGGTGTGTATGATTATAGGAATACATAATTCGGAGTGAAGATTCTGAAGGGAAAGCAAACTAAATATCCTTAAGATGTGAGTTTTGAAATCAATGTACCATAAATGGTAAATGATAGATAAAATTATTTAAACCAAAATTTATTATCTTTGCAACTTTCAGTTATAAAATAAAGTTGATTGAACCCCTACACCAACATGGCAAACCTGAGCTTAGATTGTTAATTGAACAAATATTACCTGTATACTCACCATGTGCAAAACAACTTGTTAGGTTCACAGACAGTGTTATCACACCTTACAAGCCCAAGATTTTAGAAAGTATGTTTGCATTTGCTCACCCTTCTTGGAGAAACAAGATCTTCGTGCAATTTCTGAATAGGAACTAAATGACCAGCCCAGTTATTTATCTATCTAAATTCCTATAATGTTTCAGTAATTTGGGATTTTACAAAGGAAACACACATTATTTGGGGATAACTGGACTTGTGTAATGGAATGATAGCTATATACAATTACAGAGTGGTTAAAGTATGATTATATTAAACACAAACCCAGTACAATCTTATTGTCCCAAAGCAACTACAACACCATGTACTACATATTAGGATTCCAGTACTAACTTCTAATACATCCAAACGTTGGTGAAAACCCTGGGGAAATATGGCCCTATGACAAAAAAAACCTGCTTCTCACTCTTGTTTGGTTAATGCCACTGTTTGTAACCTGCTTCCCATATCCCAGTGGAAGGGCAAAGTCTTTCTGTGTGCCTTATGACTAACTATAGAGAATTCTTTATCATTTGGATTGCAGTTGCTCCACATTTGACCTCAATAAAAATTCTTATCAAGTGTATTTCTATGCAAGATTGCTTTTTGAACATGTTTTGAAAGTACTTGTTACCTATTGCTCAGAATATGTTATATTCTGATATATAGCCAGCATATCAGGGCATATCAATTTCAAATAAACGTCATCTGTCTGTGTAGGTTGATCTTTCTGTCAATTGTAGGACAAGAAGCAAAATGTTCAAAAATATTGCATTCATAACACTTCTTGAAGAAGTCAAATACTGCTTCACCCCTCACCTGCAGCCTGGCTGCCCACTGGTTAAAGGTCATAATATTTGAGTTAGCAGGAATCTGGTGAGAAAGGTAAGATGTCTGGGTGTTCACTACACTGCCTTTGCTGCCTTCAAAGACCCATATGTCTCACCTGAAGCAAAATAATTTGGTTGAAGAGTATAATTTTGTCATATCATACTTCAGTTGATTGAGAAGTAGGTATTGCGTTCTGGTACTTGAACAAAACATCAGTTTTCTGTTTGACAGCACAGTTGCTGCATTAATTTCTCTCTGCCTAAATAAAAACTGATAGAGGCAACTATGTGATATTCAGGACTACCTGTGAAGGAAGTAAACCTGTATGGGAAATTCAGGCCTGTACCAAGACACACTCCATTAAAAAAGTAAATACCTGGGAACCATGAGGTTGACCCTTAAAATGGTCTGAGGGGTCACAACTTGGAAGTTAAGTCAGACAGGAAGGAAAATAAGTTTAGTGGTGAAAAGCAGTAAGTGTGGTGAGGTCTGGAACAGGGCAGTCATGTGGCAGTAGAAGTGCAGGAGCGATGATGACATGTTTGGCAATTAATCTAATGACAATAGAACTTTCATTGCTTCCTACTCAAGAATGATAGATTATTGTGCAAAATCTTAAATCTGCCAAAACATTTCAACTATTCCAGATGCTTCTGTGCCAGCTCTGGAAGGAACAAGGTCATATTGGATTCTCTAATAAAATGATGACACACACCTGAGGCAATGCTAAAAATGAATGACCATCCATCAAGCTCTTATCATGTGCTATGTACTCTACGGTGTTATCAGATTTAATGTAATCAGGCTGACAATCCTATGAAGTAGGTTTAATAATCTCCATTTTACAGATGGCAAATGTGAGGGTTAAAATAAATAAAGACCTTTATCTGGTAGTTGATGGTGGAGACAGGTCAAAGCTTTCCTGACTCTGAAGTTTCGGGCTGTTCTTTGCTATCATGGAATGGGATGCTTCTGGTCTTTCCTCTTTTTTTTCTCCTTCTGGTATTTCCATTATGTGTACATTATATCATTTTAAATTGTCTTGTTCCACAATACTTGGATATTCTGTTCTTTTTTCTTCTTTGTCTATTTTTTCCTTTTTAGTTTTGTAAATTTCTATTGATAGATAACTTAGCTTCAAGACTCTAGCTTCAGCTATTTCCAGTCTACTAATGAGCCCATCAAACACATTCTTTATTTCTGTTACAGTGCTTTTTATCTCTAGCATTTCTTCTTGCTTCTTTCTTAAAATTTCCATATCCCTCTTTTCATTATCCTGTTGAAATTCCATGTCATCTGCTTTTCCCTTTAAAGGCTTTTGCATATTAATCATAGCTGTTTTAAGCTATTTTAGTTGTTCATTAAGTATCACAGTTTGATACTTTCAACATCACTGCCTTGTCTGGGGCTGGTTCTCATGTTTGCTGTATCTCTTCAAACTGTGTTTTTGTACTGCTTTGTTTGTTGCTTTTTAGTATGCCTTGTAATTTGTTACTATTGTTGAAGCTTAACATGATGTGCTAGGTTAAAGTTAAGTCCTATAAAAAAGGCTTAAGTGAAGTAGTGTTAAGGAATGGGAAAAGGAAAAACACACTATAGTCCTATGATAGGTCTCGGTCTTTTAATGTGTCTGTGCCTGTGGGCTGTGAACTTCACAACTGCTGCCAGTCCACCCACCCCACCTCCCACCCCACCAAACACACACATACTTAGGTGAAGCCGGATGGCTGGAGAGAGCTGGAGTTGTTTGTTTTCCTTACTCCATGTGGAAGGCTAGGGCAGCCAGAGGTGGATATTTACATCCACCGGGTCAGTTAGGCTCTGATAAAACCCAGATAACTTAGGTTCTTGTAAAATAATTTCTTTCAACAGCAGGCCTTCTTAAGAAGAGCAAAATGCTCTGGCATGTTTTAAAATAGTTAATTTCTCCAACCTCGTCCCTGCCCAAAGCACAAAGGGATTTTTCTCTGATGCTAACTGTGAGCATTTTTTTAGAGTTCCAGAAGGTAAAATTCACCAAAGTGTGGGTTTCCCCCCGGAATTTTTAACTCTCAGACCCCCCACATTGAGTCTAGCAGTTCCTCAATTATAGTTCATGTTTCCTTGTGCAGGACTGGGTTTCTGCTGTAGTAAGTTGTGAATTTTTTAATTAGTTTTTTTTTTTTTGAGACAGAGTCTTATTCTTGTCACCCAGGCTGGAGTGCAGTGCTGTGATCTCATCTCACTGTAACTGCCACCTCCCGGGTTCAAGCAATTCTTCTGCCTTAGGCTCCCGAGTAGCTGAGATTACAGGTACCTGCCACCACACCTGGCTAATTTTTGTACTTTTTAGTAGCGACAGGCTTTGTCAGTTGGTCTTGAACTCTTGACCTCAGCTGATCCACCCGCTTCTGCCTCCCATAGTGCTGGGAACACAGGGGTGAGCCATCGAGCCTGGCCAGGTTGTGATTTTCTATACTTGCTAGTTTGGTGGGCAACAGTTTACTCTGTGATCTCATTTCTCTAATGAATTTAAGAAGAATTGTTTAGTTTTCAGTGTGTTCTGTATTTTATTTATGTACAATGAAGGGAAGAATTTCAATCTCCTTGTATGCCATGCCAGAACCAAGAAGTCCAGCATTTATTTTTATTTTAGAAAAAAAATACAATTAAAAATAAAGTTCCATCAAAAGTTATACTTTATTTTTATAAACTAAGCTGATAATATTAATAACAAGGACAGGACAGAAGTAACAACTTTAAAATGAACAAAATTAACATTTTTCTATTTAAAAATCACTAATAACAAATAGTAATAATATACATAACAAATATGTACAGAATTTTTGTAGCATAAAATGATAAAAATGAGAGGAACCAGACTTTTGAAATTATACAATGAGGATGCTTTTGAATCCTCTGCCCGACAAAGGCATGAACAGATTTAAAAAACTAATGAAATAAATTATTTCTGAACTCTAGAAATTAACCAAAAGCACAGAACAAACTAGAAACCATTTTTTTTTTCCCACAGAAAATGACTAAATCTTGGTAAGACTATGGGGCATGTGGTGGTTTAACTTAGACTACTCCAGTTTCCCCCTCCAGCCCTATGGTGTGTTAATCAAGAATAGAGAAGGGTAATCTGTTTTGGAAATCCCTCTAAAGCCCTGAATCCAGAACTGTCAGTATTTTAACAATATTTCTAGCATCTTGCTCTATAAACTTTATTCCCAAGATAACATAACTACTTGACATGACTCATATCTCAGATTCAAAGAAAAAAAAAATCTTGCTTCAGGGCGTTAGTAAATTATAACAATCATCTGGAATTGTTAGGACTACAGTTCTCTAAGGTTATGAAAATAGAGATTATCAGTAAAGGCATTTGGAACATAAATAAAGAGAACCAAGTAGAAACTTCAGAATTTAAAAATATAACTGAAATGAAAATAACAACATTGAGTAAAGAGAATGTCTTGTCAGGCAGAATAAAGATTAGAGAACATGAAAATATATAAATACACAAACATAATATTTAGTATGAAGCACAGAAATAAGTGGAAAAAAATGAGCAGTGACTCATATAACTGGAGAATACATTCAAACATACCAAAATACATGTAATAGGAGTTTCTGAGGAAAGATGAAAATGACACGGGAGAAAAAAAGTATTCAAAAAATAATGGACAAAATTTCTCAAAGGTTATGAAAAATATTAATTTGAAACTACAAGAAGCTAAAATAAACCCCAGTTGAATAAAGTCAGATGCCCAACTGAAAACATAATAGTCAAACTACCAAAAATCAAAGAGAAAATCTTTGAATGCAGCAAGAGAAAAAAAACTTATCAAAAACGTTAGATCTTTAATAAGAAAAATTGTTGAGTTCTCATTAGAAACTATGAGGGCCAGGCATAAGCACTCTGACATACTTAGAGTGTTGAAAAAAAATACTTTCAGCCAGGGATTGTAATAGCATCAAAACTATCTTTTAAAAAAGAGCATTGATAAGTGTATAGTCTATAAGGATGTAATTTATATAACAATTATAGCACAAAAAGCATGAGGGATAGAGACTATATTGCAGCAGGGTTTCTGGGCACTACTGGAATGAACTTAATATCCAATTGAACTAGATTATTTTAGGTTGACGTTCATGTTGTAATATTTGGAACACCACTTAAACACATAATTCACAAAAATGTATTATTTTAAAAGGAATTTAAATTGCACAGAAGGAGTATCTGTTTTACAAGAAGAAGATGGCAATAATGGAGAAATGAAGAAACAGACAACATAAAACATACAGAAAGCAAATAGCAAACCACTACTATGCCAAAAATTACTGTAAACATAAATGCATCAAACGCTTCAATCTAAAGTCAAAGGGTGTGAGATTGGATTAAAAAACAGAATCCAACTACAGGCTGTATACAATAGACACACTTTTGACTCAAACATACAGCTCAAAAGAGAAAGAATAAAAACAGATACTCCATACAAATGATAAATAGAGAGCTGTAGTAGCTCTTCTAATATTATAAAAAGATTTTAAGACAAAAGAATAATACAAAAATATTACTGAAAACAAAAAGGTATATTTTATAGAGATGAGAACTTTATTCTGCAGGGAGCAGTTGCAAATATATATTTATCTAACAACAGAACCCCATGATACATGAAAGCAAAATAGACATAATTGGAGAGAGAAATACAGAATTCAGCAACAATAGTAGTAGATTTCAGTATTGCACTCTCAATAGTTGACAAAACATCTAGTCGTCAGAAAAAAAAATAGGAGAAAATTAACTAAGAAAATAAATAGGTCCACATGCAGACCAGATACTCACTTCAAGGAAGAATGAATTTCTGTAATTACCAGACAAAGCAAAAGGATTGGATCCGTGGAATGTCCAGGGAAAGGGGAAGCACAGTGCTGTGCAGCTTCTGCAGAGTACTCAGAGGCAAAGGTACATATTACTGGAGTAGTGAAAGAATCATGTTCAAACATCATTTCAAATACTGTAAATTTTTAATAAGCTGAAAAAATAGTTTTTAAATTTTCAGCAGTATTAAATATTTACAAACATTGCTATCAGATGCTCACCAGGAGCACTCTGTTGGGAATTCTGGTGCAGACTGTTTTATTTTCAAACCTGCAAATTACTAATCCCCATGCAATGATCCAATAGCTTCCATGCAATTCAAATGAATTTTAAGTATACATAATCTAATACTGATGATCGCTCCACCAGCTTGACAAGACTCCAGCTAAGAAGGAAGTAAAGAATGTTTCTCTTAGAATCCATCATTAGGTAAACTGTGAGTTTGTTTCTGACCTGGGACATTTATAGACCTGGACAAAAATATCATGGGGAGATGCCTAAGACATGGGTTTTTTATTCTCAACACAGCTGACTTTATCCTTAACTTATTTTAAAATACTGCAAATAGATTGGTTTCTTCTCAATGTAATATACATCTCCTGCTTTAGAAAGCATAGAGCCAAACCCATAATCATATTTTGATGATGCTAATTATCAGGAGAAAATGGTGGCTTCAAAAAGTATGTAATTGTATTATCTAATATTTACCATTAAAAATATCAAAACAGCCAAAAACATCGGGTAGGCACATCTTTCTCAATATTCAAATTAATAAAGAAACCCACAGATGACTTCAGCTTGTTCTTTGAACCTGGCTACTCCAGTCCTCCAGGAAGACCACAATAAAACAGCATCACTAAAACTGACGTCGTTTTAGGCTTAATGCAAGTGACGATAAATGCTATTTGTTACATCTTTGTCCTAAAATAATGTTCTCCAATCTCTAACAAGGCATTGCTGACCTTTTGGATGTATCTAAAGTTGCTCTTTCCAAAAAAACCTTTGGCCTTCCCTAAAAGATACATTAAATACCACACAAGTTTTAAAAATATTTTCACTGACCCCCTAAAAACTGATATTCAATAACTACGAACCTCAATTTGATTAGCATTGTACGTTCTCAAGTTCAATTTTGAATATTTTTGATTATTAAAGGGATAGTTGCCTACTTTTTTCTCAAAATCTGACCGAGAGAATTTATACTTGAGTAAGACGTTCCGTCTGAGGGAAATGATGAAACCAGAAGCAGTCTATTACCTAAAATATGGCCTGCGGGCAGATGCTGGTCTTCAAATGATATTTTCTTTCTGACCTGTGACAGGATAAGCATAATAAAGTTGAAACTTTGGCGCTATCTCTGCTCAGCTCAGAGATCGCTTGAACCTGGGAGGTTCAAGTGATTCTCCTGCCTCAGCCTCCCCGGTAGCTGGAATTACAGGCATGGGCCACCACACCCCGCTAATTTTATATTTTTAGCAGAGACAGAGTTTCTCTCTATTGGTCAGATTGGTCTCAGACTCCCGACCTAAGGTGATCCGCCCACCTCAGCCCCCCAGAAATGGTGGGATTACAGGCGTGAGCCACCGCGCCTGGCTGAAATTTTTATAGAGTTTTGAATCTTATAATTAAAGTTGGGATTTTGAGCCACGTTTTTTATTTTTGATGTATTAATTTTTATATTATTTTATAAAAGTATAGATAGACATACGGGAAAAAATATTCTTTCACCATAGAAAACAGATCGAGAAGCAGGCTTGGTAAAAAGAATTTCCTGTTTGCAGATGACCTTGTGGATGTACAAATGAAGTGGGAAATTTGTTTTACATTAATAATGCCTCAAGGTAGAACATCTCTTTGCTTGACTGCAACAGTGGTTAAAACAGAAACCACAGCTGCTGCTGAAACTGTGAAGATGTAAACCTCTTGGCAAGAGGTTCCAAGCATATGAATTGGATGCAGTAAGCATGGATTATAACAGGGGACTTTACGGGAGGTGTAATAAGGCCTTAGGGAAACAGAACCAATAGATTTTAGTAGATGATATATAGATCTTTATACAAGGAGATTTATTATGGGAATTGTCTTATGCAATTATGGAGGGAAAACGTCCCACAATATGCCGTCTGCAAACCGGAGAACCAGGAAGGTGGCTGGTAATTCAGGCTGCGTCCAATGGCCTGAGAACCAGGAGAGTTAATGATGTAACTCCCCTCTGAGGCCACAGGCCTGGGGTTCTTGGGTGGGGGCTCTGATGTAAGCCCGTGAGTGCAAAGGCCGGAGAACCAGGACTTCCATTGTCTCAGGGCAGGAGACGTGGATGTCCCAGCTCAAGGAGATAGAGAATTCACCCTGGCTCAGCCTTTTTGTTTAATAAGGGCCCTCAGATTGGAAGATGCCGACACACGTGGGTGAGGTGGCCTTTACTCAGTCTATAGTTTAAATGCCAATCTCTTTTGGAAACACCTCACAGACACACTCAGAAACAATGTTTTGCCAGCTATCTGGGAGTCCCTTTGTCCAGTCGAGTTGACACATTAAATTAACCATCATTGGGGGCTGGCTGGAGAAAAGGTTAAGGGTCCAGAGGTCAAGTGGAAGAGGTCAAGGAACACCTGGGTTCTAAAGAGAGCTATCAAATTACCAGTTCCCCTAATGGCTAATTTGCCTCAGGTGGAACTGTCTTTGGGTGCTTTACTGTCTACTTTTCTGTTCCACTTATTTAATGGGATTTTTATTTTTAGCAACTGAATTCGTTCAATATGTATTTCTATAGAGCATTTTTTAAATGATTCTATTTTAGGAACAATAATTATATTTTGTACAATCTGAATTTTTTTCTTAAACACTGTATCTTCTTATAGCTCTTAGAGAAATGCTAAGTTTACATAAAAGCTTGCATTAAATATTTAATCCTGTTTTAAAATTGATTCACATTTCAGATCAATAAGTATTTTCAAATTACATTAAAAGTTGTTTCTTTTGTACCAAAACTATCACTGAATGATTCTTTCATTTGGAACCTGGCTGTAGGTAAAGAGGTCCACAAAGAGAGGTGAATGGGAATTAAACTCTTCTGAGTAAGTTTAAATCCCTCTTTAAATGTTTTTTTTGTTTTTTAATTTGCTATAGCTTCCTGACTTGTTTACTTAACCACATTGAAAATTGTGTTTAAGACTTTTTTAGGTAGATTTACTACTGTCTAAGAATTATTATTGATTGCGATTTTGCCTCATTCTTTGTCAGGGCAGAGGGCATTTTGCTAGAGAGTAGTGATAGTTAACCAGGGTGATGTGGGGCTTGGGGGCATTTCATTTTATTTTCTCTTTTGCCAGTTAAAAATATTACATCATAAAACAGTATACCTTTCCCATGTAAATACATACACAAGGGAAAGTAAATGTTAGTTTGCTTTCCCTTGTGTATGTATTTACATGGGAAAGGGTGTTAGTGACTTATGAGCTATGTCACTGGAAGTTGAAAATTAATGATTGCTTGCATTTTATCTGTTCATTCCAACACATTTTAAGCTGTCCTTTGCTCAGGTAAGGTGCTCAATCTCATCTAATTAACTCCTCGCAAAAATCAGTTCAATGAGCAATAGCATCAGAAATGCTTAGTTTCTTTTTTGGAAGGTCGATATGTTACTAATATTTGAAGACTACTCCCTCTGTGAAACCCCTTCTTAAGTTTGTCCAATTTCTTGTTCAATGGCGATATGGTAACGTCATCTAGGTAATTAGTCTCAGGGACTAGTTCCAGAGAAGAAATCAACAATATTTTCTTGTATCAGGCATTAAGAACATGCACATCTTTTTATGTTTTGATGTATAGGAAGCTTATAGCCAAATTTTCTATGATACTAAAATAATAGTAACCACAGTTTATGTATTTGATATATATATATATATATATATATATATATATATATATATATATATATAAAATCGCTACCCTGGGGTTGAGAAGTTGTTTTACTTTTATTCTATTCATCTGAGGGCAGTGTTCCTTTTGTATTTAAATTCTCAAAGTTTTGTCAGTTAAACATACACTGTAATTGAATATGTTATTATCATATTACATGCTAGTTTTTGTAAGTAACTATAATTTCACAGTAAAATGTTTCACTTGATTCTCTCTAAACAGGAAAAAAAAGCTCCAAGGTTTTCACCCGAAAATACTTTTAGTTTAAATAGGTAGGTTTTATATCAAAGATGTGTGTGTGTGTGTGTGTGTGTGTGTGTGTGTGTGTGTGTGTGTGTAGGTGTGTGATGTATAACCCTTCCCATACATACAACAAAAATTATCAAGCAGGCATTTTGAACAGGGTCAACAACATAATGTCGTACTCAACTGTGATAGTATCTGGCCTACACTCCAAATATTTGTTAAGGATTGCACTTGACGTTCCAACACTGGTTATCAGTTACGGCAGTTTCCACAGAACATGGCTATGGAGGCTTTATGAATACTTGAAGCACTTCTTTAAATTTGAATTATGAAAATACAAAAATGCTCTACAAAATTATCAAATCCACACTACTAATAAAATTTTACAAAAATTTACCTTAAAATTTTACACAGGAAGGCTATGTTTTATACATATATATATAATGTATATATAGTCACACTCACAAATATATGTTATTCATAGAAATGTCAGGCTAGAGATTATTTATAGAATCTATATATGTGAATATAAATGTGTGTATCTAAATCTAACATCTAAATCTCTACACACACACACACACACACACACATATAGAGACAGATATTCTATAAACAATGAATCTCTAGCATGACTTTTCTGCATGGAATTGGTTAAATCCTGAGAAATATGTGTTTAAGTCCTTTTCTTCTTCTGATTTCTGTGTCTCAAAAGGTGATTCGCATCCTTTCTATCTTCTCTGCCCTATACTTCCTTAAGTGAACTTGTCTAAGAATTTTCAATAATTAAAGAAGTGGAGCTTTTTTTTGTTTCTTGGGTTATATTTCTATCTCTACCTATTTCTGATTCTTTTTGCATAGATGTTAGTCCATTCCTGTAACTCATTTTTGCATGGGGTGTTTCTCCATCTATAAGGTGTTGCATCTCTTTATCTTTCTGTCCTTACAATTCCATAATCTATCCCACTAAGTAGAGGGGTTTCTAATTGTGACTTTCACAGCAGGAGCTTTCAGAATGACACTTGTTTGCAATTGTTTTTCCAAAGGATAGAGTTTAGGATGCTATAAACTTTTCTTAAATCTTGTCCATCTTAATATAAACTTTTGACCGTCTCAAGCATAAATTGATCATAGAAAGTAATGTACTCTTTTCTTTTTTAACTTACTGTTTTTAAACTTTGTTTATTGACCTATACATTGGTAGCAAAATAAGGCCTAATTCCCAATTGCCACTGAGTCAAGGTCTCTGCTTTTCACTATTTCTAACCTTGTAAGAGTTTAAACTCCTCCTAGATAGCGCCCCTATTGTGAACCACATGCTTCTTTAGCTCCATAAATCCACTCCAAAGAAAGAATAAAACTGTATCATCAGCATCTGACCTGTCTGGCTGGTAGGGATTGAAATTTGGATGAAAATGTCCATAGCTACTGTGCCAAAACTCAAGTTAAAATCAAAGATGGCAAGGAATCTGTGACTAGTTGGCTGAAGTTATAAATAATCCTGGAAATCTCAGGAGCTGAACAATATAGAGAACATTTTCTTACTTTCGTAAAACCAAAAGCTGGTTCTGATTTGGGGGTGGGGGGCTTTGCCTATGGTCACTCAGAAACCCAGGCACCAGCAATTTCTTCATTCTTTAGTGCCTGGGACTCCTTGCCATTCAGCCAAAGCATGGGACAGTGGAGGAGTAAATCTACTTTTATGTTACTTTGGACATAGATGAAACAAAAGATTCCACTCTCACTCTATTTGAAAGAACAGATCTCATGGCTTCAACAGATGGACAGAAGCCTGGGAAACATATCCCAATATGGACAGAGCCCTCTTCAGAACTCAGCACAACCATGAGTGAGTGGAAACGGTGGTGGTTAGATGCTGTTTCAGCCACACGTGGAAAATAATTTTTGTTTGATTTCTTAATTTTAGAGACAAGAAAACTGAGGCCCAGAGATATAAATGATATGTTCAATGTCCGCAAAGAAAGTGGATGCAGATAGAGCTGGGAGTGGCTTATTGTCTCAGTGCTGCATTGTGATGATGATGCTCATCCTGATGCAAGACCTTAGGGAGTGCTTAGGCTCCGCCCATCAGTGATAACAGTTTCCTCTTGAAAAGACAAAAGTGACTGAGAATTGTGGTTTTCACTAAGGCTGAGAATTGTGGTTAAAAAAAACACACATGGCATGACTAGAATGAGCATAAAATTTACAGTGCAACCAGAGATATTTTAGAGATTATCATGCGCAAACCAGAAAAAAAAAAGCATGATTTCAGTCAGACTTTCTTGGCAAGACTCTTCTGGGAAATGTTTGTAGCAAAGACCTCAAGGAAAGAATTGACAATTTATAAATTTTTTTTCCAGTTTCTAACCCCAATTTAATCATTATTACATATTTTATGTTTTCTTGAGCAGAAATTCTTTGCTGTTGACACATCAATTGATTTTAAAAAAGACTAAAAATGTAACTTAAAACATTCTGAAAAGAACATGAAAGAGAACAAGCAACTCAAGTTGAACATAATTCAAATAAGTTGCTTTCTTATAGTGCCTGAAAATTTCAAAATGATCTATTACTAAGAAATGGTGGGAAGACACAAGATGACAGGCAAGGTTAGGGATGGGAAAACATTTAATCTTCAGTCTCCAAATTACTCCGAATATAGTCTTATAAATATGGAGGAATGCTACAGAAAAATAGACTTGATAAAATATGCTTTTATGTCATCTTTTCTTGGCAAACTTTTCCACATGCCAAACCCTACAGCACAAAGAATCTTTCCCTCAAAGTATCTGTAAACATTTGCAATTCCTTGTAGAATGCCAACTGGAGCTAACATATGGTACTATCAATGGAGCCGTCCAGAATGACTGCCCACACAGATAACTTCGCTTTAGCTGTCTCCTCATTCCAGTTTAATATAGTGTTGGCTATCTCTTCTGATATCTTCCAGCAGGAGAGAAGACAACACGGTTTTCAAATCCCTTTTTAAGAACATCCTTAAAGTAAGCAGATCACACCATCATCTGTATCAGCTTTGTGATGCTGTAACTAGTTCTGATCAGTTCTCAAGCATCATTTCTGCTTGTAGCTGTTGATTCTGTATGGTTGCATATGCTGTGCAAACATCATCTGCAGACAAACTGGGCATAACACCAGCTGAGGAGAGATGGAGAAACTCAAGTCTCCATTCTGCAGTGGAAGAAGCAGTGACTTTACTTAGAAAAGTGATTTTTTTCTTGTTTCATGCATTTTATTACTTCATTTTTGGAATTTTAAATGAATAATTTCTACATTAAAGGCAGAGGATGCTTAGAAATGTTGGAATTTGCAGGAAAATTATTGTGAGCATGACCTGGCACAGTGTAATGACAGCAGTGATAATAACAATACAGACTTCACTCTGTGGGCTTACTGGAAACCAGATAGTGGGTTTAGTAGTTCAATCGAGCTTCTCAACAAAACCCTACAGTTACATGCTATTACCAGCCTCACTTAACTGATAATGAGGAAGCAGAGGTTAAACAAATTTTCCAAGGTTATTTACTAAGCAATGGATTAAGATAGACACATTTATACATTTATGTATGTATAAATATATATGTATCTGTAATATATACAGACCATATATATTATTTATTTTTTCTTTTTTTCTTTCTTTTTTTTTTGAAAAAAAAGGAGAGAAGGAGAGGAAGAAAGAGGAAGAAAAAGAGGGAGAGAGAACAGGAATATTGCTTAATTCTAAGAATGGTTATTAATAATGGCTGATCAATATTTTGTGTATTGAAAGTGGAGAATGTATATTTTGTGTATTTAAAGTGGAGAGTGCTATACATATTTATTAAGTTTACTTGTTCCGGATCTGAATTC
>CM052658.1:98350265-98419485 GCA_028533165.1 Leontopithecus rosalia
TTGGGAGGCCAAGGCGGGTGGATCACGAGGTCATGAGATCGAGACCATCCTGGTCAAAATGGTGAAACCCCGTCTCTACTAAAGATACAAAAATTAGCTGGGCATGGTGGTGCGTGCCTGTAATCCCAGCTACTCGGGAGGCTGAAGCAGGAGAATTGCTTGAACCCAGGAGGCGGAGGTTGCGGTGAGCCGAGATCGCACCATTGCACTCCAGCCTGGGTAACAAGAGCGAAACTCCGCCTCAAAAAAAAAAAAAAAAAAAAGAAGAAGTATGAGACTTTACCCTGAAAACCAGAAAACATTGCTGAAGGACTTACAGGAGGCTAGGGCCAAAGGCCTCATTGAAAGAAGGCTCAGAGAAGCCTGACTATAGTGTGGTCAAAGAGTGAGTTCTTGTCCAATACAATCAGTACAGTTATTAAATTATTCAAATTATTCAAGTATTTCAATTACAGAGTGACTCAATAAGTAGACTCCATTAGGCTACAAAGTGTTAAACATTTTTTTAATTTAGGTCATCCAATAGATTCTACTTTTGCTTTGCAATATTGTGAGTTTTTTTTCTTTATGCATGCAAATATATGCAGGGTAAGACATTTTACAGGCAGATGAAGATTTCACTGAGATAAATTTATAAAATTTCTCTTCCCTATTATAGCTAGCAGGTTTCTCAATTTTCACTCCACTTTCCCTCTTGTCGAGTTGGCCTATGAGAGTTATATCAGTCTTTGTTATGTCTTATATCACACAAGTGTACATGTGATGTCTTTGTCTATTTCTTACAACTGAATGTAAACGCACAATTATCTCAGAAATAACTTTTAAACAACAGCAACAATAATTGTACATTGTATTCAACACATTAAGGTGATTACATGTGATTGCAGGATTATGGAACTACAATGCCAATAACAATTTTAATCAAGTTTTGGAAGCTGTGGTGGAGTCAAGACACTTGCATTCATTTTATGTTTGTTCTTTGTAGCAAGTAACATGTATTTTTGTCTCAAGTTCATATAAAAAGCCCTTCTGAGTTTATTTCCATCTATTTTGTATTTTTCTTCTACCTATGCCTGATCTAAGAAAAATTTAAACAGCACAAAATAAAAAGCAATTTTATAATGAAAAATCAATGTGGAAACAGAACAGATCAATGGTTAGCAAGGGTAAGGGGAGGGGCTCTTTAAGGAACTTTTGGGGGCTGCAATTATTCTTATCCTTTCTTTGGTGTTATTGACACAAATCTATGCATTTGAAACAGCTCATAGAACCGAATGCCAAAAACATAATTTTTCCTGTATATAAATGACAAAATTTTCTGAAAAGATTGAAAAGGTATAATACAAATCTGGAAAAACAATGCCAAAAAAAGAGCATATTATAAATCTAGGATAATGATGTTGAGTTCTGTTTTAGGGAATTCTGTACAAGGTATATATGGAATCAAGGTTAGCATGTTTTCACACTATAGAACTCTGCAATTGAAGTCAAGGTCAAAAATGCTGTCATCTGTGATAGAAAATTTTCCAAACTTTTCTGTATTATAATGTATCAAATAATTCAGTTAAGTTTCTTAGCATATAATAATATGAAGTCATGCAATTATGGGTACATGAGAAATGTTTTTCTGTATCAATAAAGGATTGAAAAATATAAATGACAAATCGCATGTTTAGAAATAACAACTTCCCTCTCTGACGACCATACATAATTCTGTTAAATGAATTAAAACTTTGAGGAAATATATTTATGTCCCTGAAATTAAGCTGAATGACTATAAATCACTTAGCAAAGGTGTTTTTCTGTAGCTAAAGTCTTCCTCTGAGCAAATATAAGAAAAACCTTTCTTATATGCCAGCTAAGGCCCAGTGAGTGAACATCCACATGGGCAAGGGCCCTTCCATGGTCCTCTTCAGCCCTGGGACTTCCAATTATAATCAGAGCCAAACTGTATCACAAGTAGTAGGTACCTGCCTGGCTGCTGGCTATCTACAGCAGAAAATATTTAAACACTTACCTTAAAAAAACTAAGCTCTCCTCGCAGTACAAATATTCAGCACGAACTTCTGCAGTAATTAATCAAAACCTTGCCCAAGAAAAAAGTCCATATATTAACCACTCATCTTCTCACACACTTTAGAAATGCCTTTCTATAACAAAAAGTAAAGGGTTATGGCTCATTTTTGCACATTTTTTAAATTGACACAACTCTCATTTATTTTTGGAGCAATTTTCATTTGATATGATGATATGAGAAGGCATATATGTCCATTATAATGAATTTAGAATAAACAAAGAAGAATAAAAACATTTAAATATTCTTAATCCCTTTGATACAGAGATTATGTCTCAACATTTTTGGATTTTAATTTAATAAAACTTTGTAACTTGCTATTATGATTTAAAAATCTGTTGTGAATACTTACCCTTAACAGTGTATATTCTTATAAAAGGCAGTTCTAACAAGATTGTAGATGCTACAGTTTACAGCCAGTGTTAAAATCTTGCTACTTCTATTTATCAGCTTCATATATTAGCCAACTTACCTAACTTCTCTAGGTTAACCTCACTTGCCAGATCTGTAAAACAGGAATAAGTATCATAAACTCTCCAAAAACGATTTGACTGGCATAAGCCTTGGTTTTCCTGTTAAATAATGTTAGCTGCCATGTTGCGGTAGATATGAGTGGTCTGATACCCATGATTTCAATTTTCATTTAAAATAAGAGCAAATCTCAGTCTGGTGCATCTGCACAGTGTATTCAGGTATATGCTATTGCCAAGTAGACATAAACAATTCATGTAACCTGATGGATACATATTGCAAAGTGCCAACTCTGCCTTTTCATGTGCTACAATCGCAGTCTTGCACAAAAGATAATGGAAATACTACCCACAGTACTCCAGATTCTGTTTTCCTTGGATTCAGCATCAGCAAGGCAGAAATCCTCTGACCTGTTGTCTAGATAGGTCCTATAATGTTTAATTTTGTATGTCAACTTGACTTGGCCACTCTGACCAGATATATGGTCAAACATTGTTCTGGATGTTTTTCTGAAAATGTTTTTGAATGAAATTAACATTTAAATACACTCTGAGTTAAACAAATTACCCCCAATTGTGTAAGTGGGCCTCACCTAATCAGGTGAAGGCCTGAGTAGAACAAAGACTCACTACCCCTGAACAAGGAGGAATTATGCCTACAGGCGGCCTCTGGACTCAGACAGCAAGCAACACTTCTTTGGTTCTCCAGCCTTCAGGAATATCCTGCTGGTTTTGGATTTACTAAGCTTCCACAATCAAGCCAATTTCTTTCTTTCTTTCTTTTCTTTTTTGAGACAGAGTTTTGCTCTTGTTACCCAGGCTGGAGTGCAATGGCGCGATCTCGGCTCACCGCAACCTCCACCTCCTGGGTTCAGGCAATTCTCCTGCCATAGCCTCCTGAGTAGCTGGGATTACAGGCATGCGCAACCATGCCCAGCTAATTTTTTTTTTTTGTCTTTTTAGTAGAGACGGGTTTTCACCATGTTGACCAGGTTGGTCTCGATCTCTCAACCTTGTGATCCACCCATCTCGGCCTCCCAAAGTGCTGGGATTGCCAATTTCTTAACAAATCTCTCTTTCTCTATCCCACTTTATCTATCAATCAATCAGTCTGTCTATCTATCTATCTATCTATCTATCTATCTATCTATCTATCTATCTGTCTGTCTAGCCATCTTTCTGACTGTCTATCTGCCTACCTACCTGTCTGTCTGTCTAACATCTGTATCCAGTTGATTATTGTTTCTCTGGAGAACCCTGACTGATGTGAACCCCAGACTGAAGGGACAGAAAAATATTAGGCCTTATTGTCTTACTAGTTTCTTATACTCTACTCATCTAAGGCTGAGGAACATATTTGGCCAATTCTCATAGTTGGAGTGTCATAAATTTAGTACTGAGATCACCAATCCAAACATTTATCAGGCTGATAACCAGAAAAATTCTGACAGTCAGCTCATTAACGAGTAGATCCTCTAGTGTTGACCGAGGTAAGGAAAGCTGAGCGCCTTGTGACAGCCACACTCGCATGTAGCCTTTGTCATCATTTTTGTGGGCATTTCTAGCACTTTCCCCTGTGGTCTAGATTCCTGGTGTAGGCAGAGAACTGAGGCTTAGCAGTACAGC
Source organism: Leontopithecus rosalia (assembly GCA_028533165.1). NCBI lineage: Eukaryota > Metazoa > Chordata > Mammalia > Primates > Cebidae > Leontopithecus > Leontopithecus rosalia. The sequence continues at coordinate 98,354,436 of CM052658.1, forward strand.
TCAATTTTATGCACATTATTTTTTATATTATATATCTTTTTTTATACCATATAAAATGTAAAGGTAGTTTATAGAAAAATAAATAATGATAGCCCATCCTGTACAATGTTATTAAGAGGATGAATGAGTTAGGAGATAAAATCCTTAGGCCAGGGTCTGGCATGGAGGAAGCAGTTAGTCAAAATTAGCATAGATTGTATTTTTCAACTACATGGACATGCCATCAGTTATTTAAACAACCAACTACCCACATAAGAAAATTTTCTTAATGAAAAGCATTAAGGATGATGAGGCTATAAGGCTATGTTCTCTATCAGCACTTGGCAATTTAAATTTTAAAATCACAAGGGATTTATGTGATTATCAGTGGAGAACTTCTCTTTTTAAGAAGAAAAGAGAATCGTTCCATAGAATGTCATTCATCCACAAAATGTGGGCTCAGGAGGCATTGACGGCTTTTCTACATGAGTTTGTATTATTACTACTTTTCTGTGATTACTCTCTTTCGTTGATAAATCATGGCATTGCAGTTAACTGAGATACATTTAAAATCAGAAGAAAAAGCTCACATGTGAGGACTGAGAATCAATTTTGACACTTTGGGGAAATCTCAGAGGGAGTATATTGCATTAAAAAACATGTTTAGTTAATTAAATTAATTCATGTTCTATGTCACAGAATCACCTTTTAAAAAATGTAAAATGTTAATAGTACTCTTTTTCTTAGGCTTGAACTTGTTAATTTAAATTAAATCCGGCCTACAGCTGCCATCATACATAGTGAACTGCATCCTTAAAATGTAAATAATATTCAACCTAACTTAGGAGTAAATTCAGTGTTCAACCTTACTTAAGAGTATGTTATCTTGTAACAAGTACCTGAGTCTCAGCCAATCACAGCAGCTGAGCTTCAGCCAATTACAGGCTGTGAACTGATCGGGTCTTGTCCATATGAAGCCACTGCCTTACCACAACTTGCCCTAATCAGACAAGTCCTGAATCGTAACCAATCAAGCCTTTCTGCATCACACTCCTTTTTTCTGTCTATAAATACTGCCTGCCCATGTGACTGGGTGGAGCTGCCTGAAGCTCTCCTGGTTCTGAGTGCTTCCTGACTTATGAATCATTCTTTGCTCAGTTAAATTTTGTTAAATGTAATGTCTAAAGTTTCCAGTAAACAGGCCTTAGGTCTTATATTTTAATTCTTTGATTTTCATATGTGGAAACTTTCCCATATGTAGAAAATTTTCCCATGTTTTCTGCCATAATGGGAAATATTAAGAATTCAGAAATACAACTTGCAGGGAATTGGCCTCACAATCTGTTACTATCTGTACAAATTTGCTTTCTCAGATGCTTGTAGGATGTCTAATAGAGCCCTGCCCCAGCATCAGTAACACCATCATCCATAGCTGCCTAGGGTCCTCCCACTGCAACTCTCGGTTAAGAATGCCTGACTGTAGAACGGAATGGGTCACTGACTTTTTCATCCTCTCATTCTCAACAGAGCTGCTTGTCACTGCATACTGGATAACAGAATTGGCAAAAATATCATGTTAAACCTAAATCCTTAGATAATCTTAGAGATACTCTGGCTCACCCTGCTAAAAATTTCACTGATATTCCAAGTGTATTCGTGCATCAATTTGATTTTGGAGACTAAGACAAGTATCACTGGTTCTTTCCTGCTGATGACTCTAACACACAAAGCATCTCATAGAAAACCGGTTTTCCTGCCTTTCTAGATATACTGTGCAGAATTTAATGATCAACCATACACATGGGCAATTCTATTTTTCATAACTGGGAAACAACTAAAATATGTCTACACCTCTTAATTTGCACTATAGAATAAAAGGATTTTCCAGCAGCAAGACTCAATCTACATGGGTGTCTTTTGGTAGAATGCTTCTTCCTGGCTCCTTTACATAAATGTAAAGGAGATTAGAAATCAGTCTCAAACTTTATCGACTATAACAGAGTATACTTCAAAGGCTATAGTTGCTCAGCAAGATTTTTTTAGTTATCTTGCTTTGGACTCCTTTTTGGATGAAGAGGGGAGTGCATGTAATAGCTCACCTCTGACTGCACTGGGAGAAACATGTCTGATATGGTAGGAACTCAGCTGTGAGAAATCTGGATCATTGTTAATATATTTGGATCATATATTAATCTGGTCCTAAAAACCCTACAACTTAATCCAGATTATATTACTGTGATCTAGATCATCGTTAATATATTTGATTTTAACTGTTTTGGTTCCTGAGGACTCCTGATAAGGAGTATACTTTAGTCTCTTAATAGTATACGACTGAGAGTCACCATAATAGTCCATTGGTGTGCCTATCCTCTCAAGAATCTTAAACTCTCATGTGTGGCCATCTGGTTTTCCTAAGATTACAGTAATGAAATCATGACAAGAACATATAGAGATTGGATTAGCAATGTATTATAAAGAATAGGCTTAGCATAGGCTCATGAATAAGAAGAGGCTTAAGAAGCCTGGCAAGTCCCAAGATCTGCAGGGAATGCTGGTAAGCCGGAGACCCAGGAGAGCTGATGGTGTTCTTAAGTCTGTGTCCCAGGCTTAAGAAGCAGGAGAACCAATGGTGAAGTTATTGCCTGAAGGCCCGAAGACTCATCCCAAGAAAAGCCAACATTTCTGATTGAATCCAATTAAAATGTTGTCAGGCAAGAATTCTCTCCTCATGGGAGACAGTCAACCTTTTCTCTCTCTTAATATCTTCAAATGATTAGTGGAGGCCCACTCATCTTCAGGACAATCTTCTCTAGGTAGTCTGCCTATTTTAATGTTAATCTCATCCTCGAAATACCCTTACAGAATCATCCAGAAAAATGTTTGACTATATATCTCATCACCCGGTGACCCAATCAACTTGACATAAAATTAGCTATCACAGACGCTTACTTTCCAACATAAATTTCAGAGTTGGCACTTATTTATTACTCTAAAAATATGCATCAGATTCCTGCCTTATGTAATAAATAGTGTGCACACTGGACTTCAGTAGGAATATTGTTAGCATTCCACTCAAATCTCTTTGGATTGCTTTTGATCATTCTGTGGATGCCTCCTCTAGGTTTGGGGTTATTTTATTTCTCTTGGCCTGTATGTGCAAGTGTCTTTAAAGGAAGGTCTGTAGGTTACTGGAGAGATTTTCCAGTTCATAAAAGCAGAGATTCTAAAATGCTTGGAAACTTATCTCTTTCCCGTTTCACCTCACCACCATTGTCTTCAGTTAATGTCATGTTTATGTGATCATATAAAAAGCCAGATCTCTTTCTCTGAGTTGTGCCACGCTTTCAGGTAGAATTTACAGTCCAGAATCCACCAACGGGAAATGGTTCAGACAGAGACTTGAGTAAAAACTGCATATTTGCCTGGCCTCTTCTCTTCTCTGGCCACTCTTACCAGCTTGTCCTGTGAGTACTTTCTTATGAAACTTTCTTGAATGTATTGTTTCTTGAATAAGGAAGGTGTGGGTGGTTAACCTTATGGAGCTTCTAAGCAAGGGAAAACAGCATCTTCTGCCTGCTCCTCGCCTAATGTGAGTTTATGAAGATTATTTCGGGTTATTTGGGCAGATATTTGCATTACCTTGAGGAATCTTAACTCAGTAAGTAAATATTTCCTAGTAATTCATGAGTACACTAAATTCCAGTATTAAACTTCATTTCTATTCGAATTTTCTGGGGTTAATTGAGGACAAGGAGAAGATATTTTTAATTTGAAATTTTAATTTTTTCTTAGAGACCTTAATGTGGTAGCAGTTGCTCAGCCTGTGGAACTGTGAGCCTGTGCTGTGCTGCACAAAGTCATTAGCACCCAGAAATCCCGCGCTCTGACAGGCTGATGTTCCCCAAATAAACTAGAGAACCACCAAGTAGAGATCACCTCTGCTTTCCTCTCTATTCCTTTCTGGCACACTGGAAGTACAAAGTGAATGCCTGTGCATAATCATATTTAAAATAGGTGACATTACCAATTACAGTGTTCTAAATGTCACACAGTTCTTTTCACTCCTCCCCAGCTCCACACTTTAGACACCTGCTCTCAAAATGTTCTTGTCCTCATAACAATGTGGAAAATAGCTGAGAATCTAGAATGTTAAGAGGTACAAGGGACATTAAAATTTATCCAATTTTACACCTCATTTCACAGTTTGTTGCAGGCATGGGAAAATAAGCCACTGATGGAATTAGATGTCTAACTTTAGTCTTGTGTAAATTATGGAAATTACAGTTTTGCTATATAAAACGAGTTGTCACAGACTCACATACATATAGGGAAATAAAAGTTTCCACCTGACCTTGCCTTGACTTATTAGTCTTTCTGTTCAGCTGAGAGTTTAAAGACCAGGCTTATTCCTCCAAAGTTAACATCCAGAGTAAGTCTTAAAGTGGTATGTAACACAGATCGGTGTGGCAGAGGTTCACGGAATTCATCCTGGGAAGAGTGTGCACTAGCAGTGAAGAAAGTATAAGTATCAGACTGGAACTTGATCATGGGTCCATCTCTAGACAGAGTAGAACTTCTGGTTTAAGTGGGAAGTAGAGATTTTTGACAGCTATGCAGAAAGGAAACAGCACGAGCACACGTGTTTTAGATCATATTCATTTTTCACGTGTTCTGAAAACTTACGAAGTTCAATGAATTTGAGGTATTTCACACAGATTAGCATAAAATTTCAGAGGCATATGTTATTTCCAGTTGGAAGAAACCAAGAGAGAATCGTGGATTATTAATAGGCACTTATAATGAGCCTTGTAGATGAAAGGATGAAATTTTGAAATAGCAATATGAGTAAGGAGTGATTTTCGCTGACTGGTGTGTAGGGTGTTGAAGAGAAGTGAAGACTCTTGTAAGATAAGTTTGATTACTGGTTTCCTGGCAGCCTACTATATAAACAAGCAAGCAATCAAAAATATATGTAATCCTTGAAGAATCACAATTGAAAACAGCTAAACTATAATAGTAAATTTGTAACAGGCAAGGTCTCTTGCATTGCAGCAGCAACTTTTATTTAATGTCATACTTTGCTTTCCTCACTCCATATAATAAGTAAATAAAAACCAAGGTTAAACTTTTTATCCCTTTTGATCTTTCACATAAATGTACTCAGCACTATTCAATTTTCTCTGTAAAAAAATACTAAAGTAAAACTATTCTTCCAAGTCTTGATCTCCCTCAAGCCCAGTTCTTCTGAAAAGACACCTGGATTTTACCTCAAATATCAGATCAACTAAAAGCCTGTTAACCCCTCTTGGACATTTTTTAGTCACTGATGGAGTAAGGCTTTTTTCCATATTCTCCCCTGAAGAAACAAGCAGGACATGCTATTGATTAATGGTGTAATTCCTTAAAGGCAAAATGTCATTTTTACCTCTGCATCCCAGATCCTAGCATATTCCCACGATAAATAAATTAGAGTTAATTCTTAATAAATGCACTTGTTAATTATGGGGTAGAGATACTAAATATTAGCTGAGTTTTAATGTTTCACAGTTTACCACGGCTTGACTCTTTCTCTTCATGACTGTGAGAACTTCTAAGGCTCTATGCTACATTTAACATTATAGTATATGGTTATATACTGAGGATATAGGAATGTCCCCAAATCATTAGGCACTATGAATCTTTTCAAATCATATAATATTTTACTCTACAGAAACAAATCTGTTAGAATGCCCCAAAATAATAAAAACTAAGGAATGAAATCATATCAGCAGAAACAAGCAAATTATGCTTTCTTTAAATGAGGCCTGAATCCCATTCTGAGTTTTTTGATAACCAAACACACACTTAACACACACACACACATACACACACTTTGATCATTTTAGGTGGCTTTCATCTAATTAAAGAAGAAAATTTGATGCATTAGATTAGAAAAATTCTTCTGTACCAAAGTTGAGTTAAAAGCACTTGGTTAAGTTCAATAATTCTTAAAATAGGACCTACTTGGATAATTGTGCTTTGTACAATAGAACGTGATCTCTAATTAAGTTTCTTATTAAGTGGGATTGATTATTCAGTGCACATTTTCATATTTTTATCTGTCTCAGTTTTCTGGATACCATGCCAAATGTGGCATATGTAGATTTCTCTTAATAGATGCATAACGGAGCTTTAGTATAAACTCTAAATAGTTTTGTTTTCTGTTCTAATTGCCAATTTAGAATGTCCAAATCACTTTGTATTTTTAATTGAAGTTTTTTTTTATTTTAGCCTCTGATATGTGGATTTTATAAACTACAGTGAGTTTGAATAGTTTAATTGAAGGGGGATGAGATTTATTTATTGAATAATACAAAAAGTTGTTAGTTTTAGGAAAATTAAAAATGACTCAAGACAATTCACTGACAAAAACAAAATTGAAACTATTATAGTTATGGTTTTGTTTTGCTTACCAAGTCTAGAATATTTTATTGCATTGTCAATACATAATATAGACAAATAGGATAATGAACAATAATTTTAATTTCTTATACCATCAGTTATCTAAGTCACTTTCTCCTCCTAAATATGAGATTTAGCAACAAATGGCTATATGTGAAGTTTATGTCAAAAATTATTAATATTTAATGTAATTTCTAAATGAGAAGTAAATACAAGAACATATGAAGAAAAAAGATAAGTAGAAAATGAATTTTAATATACATATGAACTTCAGTTATCAAAGTCCAATTAAAGAACATATGTTGTAAGTTAATACAATATTTGTTTCACTGAATAACCTTTGAAAGAGATCTTAAGGTTGATGCTATGTAGAATCAATTGGATAAGAATATTTGAGTTTCCTGTTTTTACACTTAGCACTTACTTTGCTGAAAAGAATTACTTATCTGAGTGTTCGCATTAGGATATGCTGTAAAATTAATTGGTAAACATTTTCACTTGAGGGATGACAAATAGCATAGATTGGGGATTAAGAGTGCAAACTCTTGAACAAGGCTGCCTACAGTCACGTGTTGTTCTGCTACTCATAAGCTATAGGGCCTCCATGGGAGTTTTATTTTAGCTCACTGCATCTCGGATGCAAACTCATGAAATTTTGAAGAGATAACATTAAAGAAAACATGGAATCTTTAAGTACTTTCATTAGTAAAGCTAAAACTAATTTTAATGATCTAATCATCCAACTTTGAAAGTTAGAAAATAATTTACTTAACCCCAAGAAGTAAAGACATGTAAATGTATAAGCTAAAATTAATAATATTGACAATGATCATATAATAGAGGGGATCAAAAGAGTAAATGTATGTTCTTATGTTTTTGAAAATGCAAATAGCAATGACAAGTCTATGGAAAACTTCCCAAAAGAAAAGAAGAGAAAGAAGAGACAAATAACACATAATATGGAATTTTAAAAAGAGGATAGAAATATAAATAATATGGATATTAAAAATGATTATAAGATGTTATGAACAACTCCGGGCTAAATTTTAATCTTATGTTATTTGCTAAAAATAACTTAAGAAAATATAGAGATGCTGAATCAATTAGTAACCATGGAAGGCATTGAATTTTTTAAATTAGTTGAAAATTTTCCCAGAAAGATGTCTCCAGATCATACATTTCTTTGAGTTTCAAAATGTTTGAAGAAATAAATTATTCCTAATAAAAAATTGCAGAATATACAGATGCTCTCCAGCTTATGAAGGAGTTGCTTCCCGATAAACCCATCATAAACTGAAAATATTGTAAGTTGAAAGAGCATTTAATCCACCTTGCCTGCTAAGTATTACAGCTTGGCCTAGCCGGCCTTGAAATGCTCAGAACACTCACAGTAGTGCACAGTGCCTTTGAGAACATCAGGCATCAGTTCTCCTGACCATATGGCTGACTAAGCTGTGGCTGACTTTGTGAGAGTGTTAGCCTTTGGCACATCACTAGCCCCAAAATATACCAAAATTCAGAATTCAAAGTACAATTTCTAATTAATATTTTCAAACCATTATAAAGTCCAAAAATGGTAAGTCAAGGATGATCTATACTTAAATAAACACAAAAACAAAAAAACAAACCTAAGTCACAATGTAAATAGCAAAACCACAGGTATTATTTTTAAATGGATAATTATTTTATCCTAAAGAAGTCCTAAAATCCTAAATATCACCAAATAAATTCCAGATTAATACATATTCTCAGATTTTTTTAGATTGTAAGGTTGAGAAAATATAGTATAGTTTTCTATATAGAAGAAAAAATTATTCAATAATATGCCATCTAAATTCATGATGTCTTTGAGCAAAATAGGAACAAATACTTTAACCTGGTAATTGATATTTATGATATAGCTTGTAGCAAGAATCATATATTTACTGATAAGTGTTAATGCATTCCTTTTAAGATCTAGAAATTACAAATATGACTGCCCTTATCTTTCTGATTAAGCACTGCAGTAGCACTCCAGCTATACAATGAGAGAAGGAAAAAAGAACAGTGTAAGGACTGAGAAATTGTTACCAAACACTAGGGTTCAGTCTAAGTCCTGCTGCTCAACTCACAGAAAGCCAGTCACTAAGATAACAAGTATTGCTGGAGAAGAAGGCTTTCATTAGGGTCTGCAGCCAAGTAGATGGGAGATCAGTCTCAAATCCACTTCCCTGACCAACTAACATTATGGGATTTTATAAAAGGGAAAAAATCTAACTACATGCAAGTAAGGAGGAATTAGGAAGTGGTAACAGAATCAGGATGGATGAGGGGTCTGTTTTCTGGTCTGGATATAATGATCTGGAGAGTTTCAGTTCCTTGATATGGTCTGGGAATCTATGATCAGCTTCCTGAGGAAGGAATTCAGGTAAGACAAATGTAAATCTCAGGCTTTAATACTGGGAAGGTCAAATTATATGCTTATTGTAACAGAGTGTAAACATCAATTCTATGGGACAATTGGAGTGATCTCAAAACAACAAAATTGCTTAAAATAGTTCAGCTATTATTTTAATATATTCACAAAATAATTATTGATAATATATTTACAACATTATATATACTCCAAATATATTTACTCTATTGCTCACTAATTCAAAAAATAATTGTGGAGCACCTTTTATAATAATTAGCACACAGTGAACAAAATATTCTAGCCACTCTAATGAGGACTATGTTACTTTAGGCTTAAATAATAAAGTCACATAATTTTTTTATTAGAAGATAGTAAATATAATGGAGGAAACCAAACAAAACATCAGTAACAAAACAGACAAAAGAGTAGGGTAGTGGGATCACGAATATCATGGAGTGAGGTAGGGATTTTAAATAGGAAACAACGCAGTGAGTAGTGACATTCAAACAATGTATGAACAAAGTGAGGGAAATAGCAATGAAGTTGTCTGCGAAAATAATGTGCCAAGCAGAAACAAAAGAACTAAAAGACCCTGAGCCAAACTAGATCAAGCCCCCCATCATTAGGAAGAACAGGAAGGATGGTGCAGATTGAAAGAGGAGTGATGGGGAGAGAATAGTATGTGACAAAGAATTCCCTGGGCCCATGCACTTGCACCTTTCTAGATGATAGCAACTTGGCATTCATTAAGAATGAAATGGGGGACCCTCAAGAATTTTGACTAAATAAAATGACACAATCTAATGTTGTAGTAAAAGAAACAAGTTCACTATGGAAACCAGAAAAAAAGTCAGAAAAACATTGTCATAACATTGGTGTGGGGTAATAGCAGCTTAGAACACGATAACAACATAGAGTTGGTGATGGAGTTTGAAATTAGAGACAACAGAATTCCTTGATACATTAGGTGTGGCAGTGATGCACAGGGAGATTCAATATTTTAAAATATAAAGTTTTCCAAAATTACTTGATACATTACAATTAAAATAACAAGATAACTTTTGGGAGACTGGAAATTACAAACTGCTTTGGTATAATTAAAAAGAACTAAAAGCCTAGAAGAAAAAACTTAGTCCTGAAGCAGAAGCACAAGGTGGGTGAAGAGGATGTGCTACAATGCATGAGAATCATAATAGTTCTAGAAATTCAGAGTGATACTGGCTGAGTGATAGAAAAGGCATTGGAACAGAAAAATGGGCCTCAAAGAGACCAATGAAAATATAAAAATTAGTAAATAATGAAGGAAGCATTGCATATTAGGAGAAAATAATTAATGAATGATGGTAGAGCAATTAGTTCTCCATACAGAAAATGAATTAAATCAGAATTACATCATGTACAATATAAAAAATAAATTTACAGTGCATTAGAGACTTATAGATATAAGGAAAACTATAAATATTAAAAAATGTCATTTGACCTTAGGGTGAGAGATTTATTAAGTAAAATATGAAGAACGTAAATCATTGAGAAGATTAATAAATTCAACACCATAAAATTAAGCACTAGTGCTTATTTAAAAAATATCATAATGAAAATGAAAAGATAACATATAAACATGGAGACTATAAATATAAAGTAGAAAAATCAGTATCCAAAATATGTACATAGCATTTACAAAACATTACGAAGCAAATAATCTAATAGAAATAATAGGCCTTTTACTGAAAAAAAAACATAAGTAACTTTATTAGTCAGTGAAATGCTGGTTAAATTTTCTAAGTCTTATAGAAGAATATGAATATTATGTTATCATATGATGGAGAGTATAAGTCTTATTCACTGCTGGTAAGAACCACTTTGAGAAGCTTTTAGGCATTTCCATAAAGTTCAAAGGAATGTATCTTGCCACTCAGCAAATCAGCTCTTAAGAAATGCCTTAGGTATGGGTTTCTAAATAGTGGCCCCAATGACATTTTGTGCTGGAGAATTCTTTGCTGGAGTAGAGGCTGTTGTGTGTATTGAAGGATGGTTAGCAGTATCCCTGCTTTCTACCAACTGGATTCTGGTCACACTCTCCAGCCAAGACAATCTGGAATGCCTACAAACATTCCCAAATGTCCCTGGAAAGATATACTTGCCCCAACTTAGGGACCACTCTAGAGAAACTTCAAAATATTCAAGATGTAAAGACAAAACACTCATATTCAAGTGTTTTGTTTCTCGTAACAACACTGTAACACCAAAAACCTAGAAACAGACCTAGTGCCTGTTACAGCGTGAGGAATTACGGTATTTTCATACCATGTAAAGCTATCCAGAAGTACAAATGAGTGACATCCAGCTACACATGTCATGTTGCTACATTTCAGAAAGAATATTAACTGAAGAAAGGCAGTCGTAGAGTAATGTAATTAATATGATTCAATGTGTATACATTATAAAAACATACACAATTAGAAAATGTGTTTGAAAATTTTTAGATGTACTGAAAAATAAAAAGAAGCCCCAAGCAAGTATGAACAAAATTAAGGTAGTAAAGACAATTCCACATCCTCTCCAGCATCTGTTGTCTCCAGATTTTTTAATGATCGCCATTCTAACTGGCGTGAGATGGTATCTCAATGTAGTTTTGATTTGCATTTCTCTAATGATCAGTGATGATGAGCATTTTTTCATATGTTTGTTGGCCTCATGTCTGTCTTCTTCTATAAAGTGTGTGTTCATATCCTTTGCCCACTTTTGAATGGGCTTGTTTGTTCATTCTCAGCAAACTGACACAAGAACAGAAATGAAATACCGCATGTTCTCACTCATAGGCAGGTGTTGAACAATGAGAACACATGGACAAAGGAGGGGAGCACTACACACTGGGGTCTTTTGGGGGAAATAGGTGAGGGACAGTGGGGGGTGTGTGGGGAGTTGGGGAGAGATAGCAGGGGGAGAAATGCCAGATATAGGTGAAGGGGAGGAAGGCAGCAAATCATACCGCCACATGTGTACCCATGCAACTATCTTGCATGTTCTTCACATGTACCCCAAAACCTAAAACGCAATAAAAAAAAGACAATTCACATATCTGGCTTATGATTTTTGAGGAATACTAAGGGATGGGAGAGACACGGGTGATAGCAGTGGTAATTTTCTTAGGCTGGGGCAGGGAGAGGAAAATACTGCTGTACCTTTTATCATTTTCTTCATACTGGTGGCTCAAAATGGCACAATTTAATTCCCCAAATGAATACTTGGAAAATATCTAAACCATCTCAGGTTATCACGACTAAGTGTAGTGGATTGCTATTGGCAGCTAGTGCAAAGAGGGTAGGGAATGCACCAGTCATGCACAGTGCAAAATGTTAGTAATGTTGAGGCTGAGAGACTCTCTTTTAGACTTTACAAATAAGTTGTATTGTGTTGAAACTAACAATATTTAATAAAAATACATATTGTACGATATATTATGAAACAAATTTACTGGTTTATTTAAAATACTACAGAAGTTAAAAAAAATCCAAAGTGAGATTTCCCTGGTCTTCTGATTTCAGGAAGATATCTAAGAGAAAATTTTATATAATTATTGTTCCATATAAGTTTGCATCTTTAATTGTAAAGAAAATCCAACAAGAAAATTTCTGTACACAGCAAACTTACCATAAAGCACCAGAAGAGGCCACAACAGGCCATTGGGTCATGGTGCTCTGTGTGGCTTAGAAATTAATTAGAATCACAGAAAAGTGTCCATAGACTATTTGAAAAATAATTTTCTCTTCTCTTTCTTAGAGCTTCAACATTGAGAAGCCTAGGAATTCAGAAAACAGATTTTTTTTAAAAAAAAACAATGAATTTTTCAATATCTGCTGTTTAAATAAAACTCGTCAAGCTTCCAGTCAAGACCGCAATGAATTGTGTCTTCAAATCATCTGTAAAAAGCCATGCAATTGAAGTCCAGCACTGGGATCAGTTGCTATCAAGGTCTACTTTGGCAGCTTGTTCAAATCTCCACTACCCATGGAGTTCCTCAAAGCTCAGTTCTATACCTTTTTATTCTACTGAATCGTCTCAGAAAATTTATTTTGCTTCCACAGCTTCAGTGATATACTAACTAGGTATATCACGAAACCAGCCCTATCTTGAGATCTCTGCTTGAATACACAAGTCTATCTAATATCTCACTTAATTTTTTTTTTTTGAGACGGAGTTTCACTCGTCACCCAGGCTGGAGCGCAATGGCGCGATCTCAGCTCACCGCAACCTCCGCCTCCTGGGTTTAGGCAATTCTCCTGCCTCAGGCTCCTGAGTAGCTGGGATTACAGGCACACGCCACCATGCCCAGCTAATTTTTTTTTTTTTTATTTTTAGTAGAGACGGGGTTTCACCATGTTGATCAGGATGGTCTCGATCTCTTGACCTCATGATCCACCCGCCTCGGCCTCCCAACGTGCTCACTTGAATTTTTAACAAATATCATAATCCATTAAGTTTAATGCATTTAGGTTCCATTAAGTTCCTTCTTTGTTAATGGTTAGGATCCATCTAACAAAAACTCCTAGAAATATGAGAAACCTATTCCCATATTCCCAAGTTGAGACCATATTCTTCCAACCACAGCCACTAAGTTTCATTTTAAACTGTTTCTTCTCTTCAATTTTTTTTTTAGTCCAAATTCTTTTGCCTCAACTACTTCAGTAGCATCCCAACTTCCCTTCTGAGTCCACTGTTGCATCTGATTCTTGGATGGTTTAAAGAGGATGTATTTTTGTTTTACTTTATTAATAAATGACCTGATGCTCCTTAATTAATTGTTTTAACATATTTGCATTGCTATAATGACACAGCATAATGCACAGTGTTCTCAGCTTTACCTTAAAGCCTGTGCAGGATGTGATCCTGAGCATCTTTGTGCCATTCCTGGTTTCCAGGTCAAACCTCCAGCTCTGTGTTCCAGCCACACTGACTGTTACTCGGCTACTACATGGTGCTATCCTTTTTCATGCTTTCTTCCATGTTTTTGTAGATTATGTTGGTTTCTTTGTATATGCCTCCATGTACCTCCCCCATCACAAATATAAATTCATAAATTATTTTGATGCCTGTTCTTCCTCTGTTAGAATTTAAAATTCGTAAGGATAGGCATCAAAGGTATTCTATTTGACACTGAGTTTTCTGCATCTAACATAGTTTCTTACACTGGTAGGAACTTGCAAATATTTATGGATAAATGAATGAATGAATGAATAAAAGTCAACCTGCAAGCTCTGCATTGGGGAAAAAATATTCAAAAAATACATCAAATACAGCCTAGGAAATACTTGTGAGTGAGTGACATTTATTTATGGAAACTGAAACGTCCCTCTAATTTGAGGTTTCAGAAGGCTTTTGAAAACAGATGTTCACCACATTTGCTCATTCATCCACTTTTTCAGGTAAAAAGCATTTTCTGAGCCCCTGCTATAGGCTAAGTACCCTCATGAACACTGGAAATGGGTTGCCACATAATATAGCCTATATCTGATGAGTTGACAGTTGGCTGTGATTGGTATATTGCTGAAGGCAAACTTCCCTTTGTGACAATTAGAAAGTACCATGCCATTATGTTCTTTTTGCTGAAATTAGTGAGCTGTTACTCTTAATTTTTCCCCAGAAAGTAGGAGTATGGTATTTCTGAAATACTGTAAGTTCTTTCTACTTGAATATAAGTGGGTACATATAGAAGGTGGAGGAGTTATAACACCCATTTAGTCTCCATGGAGGACTCCATTAGCCAAGGAACTGTTCATTGGTAGCTCAAAAGAGTTTCCTTTTGTGTATATAAATCTGAACAGTGCGCCTCAAGGGATATTCATACCCACTGTTAGTGAAACTCAATTATGGGTCATGCTGCAAATTAATCCCCAACAATCTGAGATCTTGCAGTACAATAAGATGTTTCACTAAGACTTTTCTTGCAGTAAAAACAGTGAAAGAATATGAACAATTATAGTCACTTGTGCCACGTCTATATACAAATAATCAAAAACTAAGGCTGTGAGAGCTCTGCTTCAGATTGAAAACAGCAGAAACCCTCTTATTGAAAAAACATCAAAAAAAGCTATGCTATAATAATTAAAATCTGTATGAAGTAAATATTCTTGAGGATCCCAAGCATGGCAAAATAATCAAATTGCAACTAAAAACATTTCTGTGGCTTTTACAAAAGACTTTTATTTTACTTTTTAGAAATCCTGGTGAAAAAACATTTTAATTCATCTGATAGTATTAAATGCTTTGGAAAGCTGAGATTATTGTTTATTTACTTTGGAGGAAGCTATTAATGATAATGATGTATGTTGAGAATAAATAACTTATTTTGTGACAGTAAAGGTGCAGTTTCCCATAGTGGAAGATTTACAATTTGATCACAATTTCTATTTTTGTCATGAAAGAGATTTTTCTTTATTTCTGGGCTTTTAGAAACTGTGACCCAGTGATTTTTAACCTTGGGGAACACTTAAAAGCACAAAAGCGGTTTCTTATTCAACCTAGTCAAATCATTCAAGTGTCTTGGTGGGTCTCCCAAGATCCTTGAAATGGATTTGTCAGTGATAGAATCTATTACCAGAAGTTGCCCTGGATCCCCAGTGAAATTGCGCCATTGTTGCTCAAATACACTTATTTCCTAAAAGAAAATTTAACATGTATCTTTAGTAGTAACACAGCACATATAAGCCCTTGTTTAATGTTTTTGTATGAAAGTTACATGTCAACTTCTCTTTGAAAATATCACACTATGATCTATATCTAGAACTGTTTATATATTTCTTCCCAAATGGAAAGTTAAAATCCCAGGAAATAAAATAGAATTAGAAAGGAAATGTTACAATTTTAAGATGAGAAATGAAACCACCGTTGGGAATTACAGAGTCTTTCATTTAAGAAACATGAAGTGATTCATCTTGGCCACCATGCCTTTTTCTGGTTTCACTGCTGAGCCAGGCATTCTATGAGCCAGAAGCCAACGTAGTCACCTGTGCAGCACCCTCCATGCTCCTGTGCAGGGAGGCCTGCCAGAAGCACTCTGGGCTTCATCTCAGAGCTATTAGAAAGCAATCAGGGAAATGATTAGACCTCAGTAGAGAGCCAAGTTGGGACTTCAGATGCTTGTCAGATACTGATTCCTCTGGAATAGAACTGCTCCCTGCATCATTTTATCAGGCCAGTTCCAGACTTTAGGCATAGCTCTTAAAGAGCTAGTCCTCCAGCAGGCAGGCTTTTGAAACTGCCTTACATAACTGTTGTCAGATCAGGTATTTTTAAATTAAGACATTTTAGAGGGGAAATGACAGACTCTGCCTCTATTAAATATTTGGAGAAATGTCTATATTCAGGACTGAATATGTTGCTTCCAGTTTATAGGACCAGCCCATTAACTGCTACGAAGGAGGCAAGCTGACCGTGGTGCTTCCACCACATCCGTTTATATAATAATAATAATAATAATAATAATAATAACAATAGTAATGGAAACTACATCTTATGTAGAGCTTGCTATATGAGACTCATTATACTCTGAGGCTATGATACATCAACTCATTTATTCTTAACAGGTCTATGAAGCAGTATTATTGCTCCTAATCAACTGTGTGTAACCTTGAAGAGGTTGAGTCATTTTTACAAGATTTTACATGGCACAGTATGTTAGCTGATACTCACATTCAAGTGTGAATTATGTCTAACATTATATCCCTGAGCACAACATTTTATTGTAATTTTGTTGCAGTGTCATGCTTGAGAGACCCTCTTTTCCTTCCCCAGAATCTCTTATGCACACAGTCCACTAGGATTCTCCCCATCCTCATCCCTCCTTCCACACCCAATATTATTTCCCCCCAGAGCAGAAATGTCATATCTTTAAGCCAGTTACACCTTGGACATTTCTGTTTTGTATTCTAGAAGATCATGCATGAGCTCCTATGCCTCACTTGTGAACAAACCAAGGAGATGCCTCCTTGAAATCCTTTAGAGTTAAAAAATTCATCACCCTTCTTAACTTTCTTTAGAACTCAGAAGACTATAAACACAAATTATGAAAACTCTGTCATCAAGCTGCTTCCAGTTCTTATACCTTTGTGTGATGGATCCTCCCTGCCATCTGTGTAATCATGTTTGACACTTGGTGATGAATCTTTCAACGCTCTCCACCACTCTTTACTCGATTTCGACTATGGAATCACACCCTATCATTTGTAATTTACATTAAACTTTATTTCTTTTCTGGGTTTTTATGATTGGTAGCATTTTTCTAGTCCGATGTTTATAATAAATAGGAAAGCTGTGATTCAAGATGTATGAGAATGATATTTTTTGACCTTGATTTCATTTTCTTTGAAGCATACGAATCACATAGGAATGATATTTCAAGATGCTAGGCTTTTATTCATGTCAGAGTAAGTGAACTAAATTGTATGCAATGCATTAGATCATGCTGGAGACAAAACAGCTGCTGCCACCCGCCCACATATTCATGGCCTTTCCAATATCAAATCATTTCTTTTCCATTTAGACTAAGATGTGAAGGAAACAAGTGAGAAAATAAAATGTTGCTTTACATGTTTTAGACAAGATTGAAAATCTATTTTCTAATTTTCATGTTATTATTACGAGTGTTATCTTGTGACATTTTAGATATTCCTTTAAATAATAATCACAGGATTTATGAACACTATTACATTCTTGGATGGACTTAAGCACTTCACATATATTATCTGGTTTAATTTTTTAAACAAACCTTTGAATTGTTTACTTTCATCTGTGAAACGCAAAAGAGATTAAATCACTTGCCCACGGTTACACGGCTAGTAATCATTAGCGGCAGCTCAAATACACCAGGAATCCAAATTTAAAGCCTCAACTAGCAACCCTATGCTATTTAGATATTATAAGAGTGATCTGAAATTATCTTGATCTAGTATAAAACATAAGCTTTTGACAAGCCCTAAATATTTATAAAATTATTCAACCATTTACTTACTTATTTTTAACTTCTTGTTCTCCCTACTAGAAGAAAAGGAGCAAGTAGGTCATGGATACGTCCATCTTTTACCCTCTTCTATTCCCAGTACTTAAAATAGTGCCATACACACAGCCGGGGTTTGATGAATATTTATGGACTGAATGAATGAGCAAATTAGAGAGACATATTTCAAATTCAGGTAGGTGTCTATAAGGCTGATTATCCTCAGTCAATTTCAGTCACACTCTCTGTTGAAATGAAAGATCCAGAACAGGTAAGACAACTTTTACCAAGGGTAAAATGTTTATATCTCACTTTTGTATGTAAAAAAGTTGAAATACTTTAGAAAATTAGGAGACATTTTCTACTTGCTCATTCTGTAAATGTTGATTCATAGTCACCTGATGTTGGATGGGGGACAATTTCATAGCAAATCTGATACAAATTTGTTTGAAAAAATATTCCGGGAGCCCCTTTTTTATCCATGAAGTTAAAAATATACAGATGAATCTTTTTTATTGTTTGCCTGAAAATATTTCCTAGTTTTTAAAGCCAGTTTTTAAATTCAATTTTAAAAGGACTCTTCAAATATATATTTGATTATACTTTTTTCTTTCATAATATATATATTATTTAAAAGTTTTTAAATTATAAATATTGATTCTCTTTTCTCCTTTACTAACATATCTAAATTTCTGCTTGAGTAATTTTTCATATTGCTGCTTTGTTCATTCTTTTTCTTTCTTCTAAATGTCTGATAAGCCATTTAATTCTAAAAAAAACTAAAACAAATCTCAAATAAGACAAATAATTCAACCCTACTTACATACACAACCAGAAAAATAAGAAAATAAGAAAAAATAAGAAAATAGATTAATAATATAGACTAAAATGCCATCAAAATAGTAAAAACTACATGAGGACAATGATAAAGTACATCAATTATCATAAAGTAAGTTTGGGGAAAATGCAACATAATTTTTTTTAAATTAGAATAACAAAAACCCCTGAGTTCCTTTTACTAGATAAAAATGATCACTAATACTTTAAAGTATTTTCTCATTTCTCCCTCTCTCTCATTCTGTTCACACCCATGTATACAATTTTGAACTTGTAGATAAATCTGGTTCCTGCATCATTTGACATTATTAAATGAGGTATTCTTCAAAATCTCTGAAAATTATTTGAGAGCTGAGTTTAGTGGTGTTTCGTATGCTAGTGTGTGGATGTATCATTTTGCCTAGCCTGGCTTCTCTTGTTAGATATTTACATAGCTTTATAGTGTACTATGATAAATGATGATACATATCCTTGATATAATTTTGACATAGATTTTTCCTCAGGATCGATTTCGATAAGTTATATTGCCAAGTCAATAAGTATAAATGTATTTTATGCTTTTGAATCGTATAGCCAAATTTTCTCAAAGGGAGTCATGACAATTAAGAGTCTCAAAGTGTCATACACGACTAAGTTACAGTACTCTGAATTATGCTGTGTTATTCTGCGTATAGTGTTCTCCAATACTGCTATGGTCTGAATGTTTGTGTCCACCTAGCATTCATATGTTGAAATCCGAATCCCTAAGGTGATTATAGTAAGAGCTAAGGCCATTGAAAGTTATGATTGAGGTCAGTTCCCTTATAAGAGACCCTGGAGAGCAAGCTGGTCCCTTACCATGTGAGGTCAGAGTGAGAAGACATCCATATATGAAGCAAGTGGGCTCTCACCAGAACCTCACTGATCCTCGACATTCCAGACTCTAGGATTATAAGAAATAAATTTCTGTTGTTTATAAGCTACCCAGCTTAGCACATGTTGTTATAGTACACAAGTAGACTAAGGCAAATACTTGGGTCTCATTGCCAGAATCTATGTGGAGCAGCTTCCATTAACTACTGCTGTTCAGCATAAGGCTCAAACATATTGAATATAGTCATCCTATTTTCCATCCATTCTATGCTCATCCCCAGCTCTTCTTCTCTGAAATGGCAGGTGTTTGTAAGAGATCCTGCCAGTGTCTTCTGCACTTCATTTCATTTCCAATAAAAGCCACAGTCATGCCTTGCTGGTTTTGTCCTTGGTTAAGCAACCAAAAACCTCTATGAAATGAGCTGGAGAGAAGAAGAGAGTCCAAGTCATGGGCTGCCCGTGAGTCTGTTTACACACTTTGCCTTTACTCCTTAACTTCTACTTCCTCATTACTCCTATTCCAAAAATAGTCTACATAAAATATAAAAACCAACCAGGAATCCATTTCTTTGCCAAATATTTAATGTTCTTAGAACAAAATACCTTAATTATCATCAAAGCCACAAACCATAAAAAATCAAAATTAACATTTCACAACCAGTTACACCATATACCCTTAGCTGCTTTGTGAAGCTTCTCATAATTATTGTGCAATGATATGTTTGATTTCTCCTCATCCTGCGATATCTATAATTATTTCCAGATCCACTGTAAGAGTACTGGTATAACTGTCTCTTCATTATAGTTTTATATAAAAATGAATAATTTTATTATATCCCCAGAAATATTTCAGCAATAGATCCATTTATTTATATATTTATTTATGGTTTTTATTTGATTTTCTTTCAAAGACATCACCTACCTCCCATTATCGTTACTCAAGGAACAAAATGTCTATTTAATATGCAAAAGCTACTGCTATTACAAGTATATTTGTTACTATCCTATAAGGAAAATCTCTTTGAGTGCAACAATACCCCATATAACAGAAATCCAGGTGAGAAGCAGGTAACCCTTGAAGAATGGATGGGAAGTAGGAATTCAAGATGCAAAATCCAACATGGTTTAATACATAAGTAGGCATATAAAAATAGGAAGAATGAGCCAAGAAAACTTCAGTGTTAACAGAATTAGAGAAATGAGAAGGAAGAGATGGCTATGCAGGTCGTGCAACTATTTTATTTTGCAGACACGATGAATTAAGGAAATTGTAGACTATCTGGTTATAAATTTAAGCAGGGAATAGAAAATGTGCCACTGATCAGGAAAACTATAAAAGTTATAAAGATGAAGATTTAATTATAAGCCTATGAATTAATGACAAAAATATATTTCTTCGTGGGCACATAGAATATATCCAGATGATGATATCAAGGCTATAGTGAGCTGTGGAAGGAGTGGGTGGAGAAGATTTAGTAAGGCAGTGGAGAAAGCAATAGAAGTTGTTATTTAGATTAGGAAAATCATAAAAACTGAAAATTATGAATATTTAGTTTGACAGTGTGCAGAGCATTCTTAACAGAAATAAATCAGATATTTGAGGAGTTGGAAAAAAGTAAACGAGTATGCTAAAATTAATTTCTAATATAAGTAGTAGATGGATAGATGTTAGATAGTAAAAATACAAAAACAAAAGACAAAGTTACATGACAAAGCAAATGACAAACTGAGAAAATGTCTTGGGTAAAGAAAGAGTGGTATTTCCTATTTTGTTTTGTTGTGCTTTAAATAGAGAAAATTGGACATGTCTGAAAAAGTAGTCATTGAGAATATTAGTGAGGCCAAATTATTCTCAAAGAAAATAATTAACAACAAAATTATCAAAGAAGCAAGAATCATTGGATCAAGAAAACACAGAAGTTACCCTCTTGTCACAGGTCTTCTCCCTAATGCTTGAAAGTAACAAAGCAAGATGGAGTGATAGAAATTTTGCAGTAGAAAACTTTATGAGATCACATATAGAGATGCCCTAGTTTTCTTAACACATAAGCATAATCTATACCAATTTAACAAGTGATATAGTTTGTATCTGTGTCCCCACCCAAATCTCATATTCAATTGTAATCCCACTTACTGGAGGAGGGGCCTAGTGGAAGGTGATTGGATCATGGGGGTGGATCCTTCACAAATGGTTTAGTGCCATCCCTTTGATGTTGTTCTCATGATCGAGTTCTCACAAGATCTGGTTATTTATAAGTGTGTGGTATACCACATCTCCTTATCTTCCTCCTGCTCTGGCAACATAAGATGTACCAGCTTCCCCCTTCACCTTCCACATTGACTGTAGGCTTCCTGAGGTCTCCTCAGAGGTGAAGCAGATGCTGCCATGCTTCCTATACAACCTACAGAATTATCAGCCAATTAAACCTCTTTTCTTTATAAATTACAGCATATCAGGTATTTCTTAATGGAAAGGCAAGAATGGAATATACTAAAAATTTGTACCAAGGAGTAGGATATTGCTAGAAAGATACTTGAAAATGTGAATGCAGCTTTGGAATTGGGTAACAGCCAGATATTGGAAGAATGCAGAGGGTTCAGAAAAAGACATGAAAATAGGAAAAATTTGGAACCTCCTAGAGACTTGCTGAATGGTTATGACCAAAATGCTGATAGTAACATGGACAGAGAAGTCCAAGCTGAGGAGGTCTTAGATGGAGATGAGGAACTAAGTGGGAACTAGAATAAAGGTCACTCTTACTATTAACAAAGAGGTTGGAGGCATTGTGCCTCTGCCCTAAGGATCTGTGGAATGTTGAACTTCAGAAAGATGACTTAGGATATCTGTTAGAAGAAATATCTAAAGGACAAAGCTTTCAAGATTTGACCAGGCTGCTTCTCACAACTTATGCTCATACATGTGAGTAAAGAAGTGATATAAAAGTGTAGCTTATATTTAAAAGAGAAGTGAGGTATAACATTTGAAAAATTTGCAGCCTTGCTATGTAGTAGAAAAGAAAAACTGCCTGGGAATGGTGGCTCGTGCCTTTAATCCCAGCACTTTGGGAGGCTGAGAGGGGCAAATCACAAGGTCAGTAGTTCAAGACCAGCCTGGTCAACATGGTGAAACCCCATCCCTACTAAAGATACAAAAAAAAATTAGCCAGGTATTTTGGTGCATACCTGTAATCACAGCTACTCTGGAGGCTGAGGCAAGAGAATTGCTTGAACCCAGGAAGCAGAGGTTGCAGTGAGCTGAGATTGCACAATTACATTCCAGCCTTGGAGACAGAGCAAGACTCTGTCTGAAAAGCCAATTTTCAGGGGAGGAATTAAAGCAGGTTGTAGATATATGCATATGTAAAAAGGAGCCAACTGCCTCAAAGGCATTTCAGAGACCTTTATGGCAGCCTCTCCCATGATAGGTTTTCAGGGCTAGGTGGGAAGAATGATTTCATAAGAAGGGCCCAGAGTCCTACTGCCCTGCACAGCCTTGGGGGACTTTGCCTCACATCCTGGCTGCTCCAGCTCTAGCCATGTCTCCAAAAGGCCCAGATGGGTCACTGCTTCAGAAAGTATAAACTGTAATCCTTGGCAGTTTCTATATGGTGTTCAGGCTATGGACGCACAGTGTAAAATAGTTGATGCTTGGGAGCCTCTACCTAGATTTCAGAGGATATTGGAAAAGATTCAATGTCTAGGAAGAAACCTGCTGCAAGAATGGAGCTCTCTTGGAAAATCTCTACTAGGACAGTACTGAAGGAAAATATGGGCTGGAGCCTGCACACAGAATCCCCACTGGGTTACCACCTAGTGGAGCCATGAGAAGAGGATCACTGTTCCCCAGACTCAGGAATGGTAGAGCCACTGGCAGCTTACCCCCTGCCCCTGGAAAAGCCATAGGCACTCAATATCAGCCCACGAAAGTAGTCATGGGGGCTGACCCCTGCAAAGCCACAGGAGAAGAGCTGTCCAAAGCCTTGGGAGCCCCACTTCCTGAACCAGTGTGCCCTGGACATGAGACATGAAGTCAAAGGAGATTATTTTGAAGCTCTAAGATTTAACAACTACCCTACTGGGTTTCCGATGTGCATGCGGCCAGTACCCCCTTTCTTTTTGCCAGTATCTCCTTTTTGGAGTGGGAGTATTTACTAAACGCCTATACTCCCATTGTATCCTGGGAGGAACTAACTTGTTTTTTAACTTTACTGGCTTATAGGTAGAAGGGACTAGCCTTGTGTCAGATGAGATCTTGGACTTCGGACTTTTGAGTTAATGCTAGTATGAGTTAAGACTTTGGAAACTGTTGAGAAGGAATGATTATATTTTGCAATGTGTGTACATGCGATTTTAGAGGGGCCAGGTACAGAATTATAAGGTTTGGATCTGTGTCCCTACCCAAATCTCATGTTAAATTACAATACTCAGTGTTGAATGCAGAGTTTGGGGGTGGAGTGATAGGATCATGGGGGTGAATCCTTCATGAATGGTTTAGCACTGTGCCTTTGGGGCTGTGTTTGAGATAGAGTTCTCATTAGGTATGGTTGTTTGAAAGTGTGCGGCACTTACCCTTTCTCTTTCTTCCTCCTGCTCTGGTCTTGCAAATGTGCCTACTTCCCCCTTCACAGTCTTCCATGATTGTAGATTTTCTGTTGCCTCCTCAGAAGCTGAGCAGATAGTGCATGCTTCCTGTACAGCCTAAAGAATCATGAGCCAATTAAAATTATTTTTCTTGTAAATACTATCAGGTATTTCTTTATAGTAGTGCAAGAATGGACTAACATAGCAAGGGCACTAGGTCAAGGCCAGATAAAAGGAGAGAAAATTAGTGCCACTACTGTGAAGACAAGATGAAAGAAAGATGGTCATGTTAAGTTTAATGGTTACAATAAAAGTTACATGACTTTTAAAGTTACTGATGCATATGCAAGACAACATTATTATGTTGGTAGTTTTTTAAAATAGCTATTTTTAAATGTTCTTTTTCTTACTTTTTTTATCCAAAAAAGGTGAGGCAACATATTATAATGTATCTCAGTGTAGACCTGTGTATGTCCAAACTAACTGGGAATCTTTGGACTTCTTAAATTTGGATGTTTGTTTTCTTCCCAAGATGTAGGATGTTTTCCATCATTATTCCTTCATTTTTTCCTTTTTTTCCTTTTTTTATTTCAATAGGTTTTTAAAGAACAGGTGGTGTTTGTTACATGAATAATTTATTTAGTGGTGATTTCTGAGATATCAGTGCACCTATCACCCAAGCAGTGTACACTATATGCAATGTGTCATCTTTAAATAAGCATTCTTTACCTTTCACTCTCTTTCTACTTCTTCTGTGACTCCCATAATTTGTAGATCAGTTTGCATAATGGTGTCCTGTAAATATTATGAGTGTTCTTTACTCTTTTTTACTTTTTATTTTCTAATTTTTTTATTCTCTAGATAATTTCAAATAATTTGTCTTCAAGTTGACTGGTTCTTTCTTCTTGATCAAGTATGATGTTAAAATTCTATTGCATTTTTTATTTCAGTCATTGTGTTCTTTAGCTTCAGAATTTTTTAATGATATCTGTTTCTTTGTTGAACTTCACTTGTTCATGTATTGTTTTCCTGATTTCCAAATGATTTGTCTATTTGTGCTTTCTTGTATCTTATAAGCATCTTAATAATTAGATTCAATTATTTATTAGGAAATTTACATATCTCTATTTCTTTGTGGTCAGTTGCTGGAAGTTTATTTTGGCCTTTTGATTGCACCATTTCTCTATTGCTTTGTATTTCTTGTAACCTTCTATTACTCTCTATACATTTGAAGAAGCAATCACCTCTTCCAAACTTTAGTCTGGGTTTGGTAGGAAAAGACCTTTATTGATGAGTGGGTGTCAGGGCACAGGCTGTCTGGTGTGTATAGTGGCACTGAGTCTTGTAATGTGCAGAGATGCTGGTTCCCAGATGCATGATGGTGGCTGATTCAAAATGCATAAATGTGAAAAATTCCTTTGCCAAGGAGGTAAGTTGATATTGAACCTGGTGGATGCATGGTAGCTCTGGCTCCAAGGAAGTGCTGCAGTGCTGCCCAGAGCAGCTCCAGCTGCTTGAATTTGTTTTGGCAAAGACTGCAGGCATCACTGGTGGCAAAGACTGTGTAGGTTTGTGGTGGCAGCAAAGGCTGCTATAATTCTTGGTAGCAAATGCTGCTGCTGTCTTCCTCCTCCCCTTTTGCCCAATAAGGAAATTTGTGCCCAGGGGATTCTTTCTGGCACTGAGTTTTGCCTGCCTGGGGAATGAAGCCATGCAGATAAAATGCTTCTCACCCTTTTATACACAGCCATTTTTATTTTATTGTGCTTCACTGAGCTGCTACAGCATCTTAATTATACTTTGGAGCTCCCTCAGAGCTATTTTTTATCCGTGGATAATTGCTAAATATTTTTGTTTGTGTGCATGGGAGGAATTTGGGACCTGCTATTTTGCCGTCTTGCTGATATCACTCCCTAAACTCTCCAACTTAATGTTTTTATTCCCACTTGATACTGCTTTCTTAAAATACAATCTCAAAATTACATCTCCTTCCCCTGCCAATACCTATTGGATATGTCCTGAAGTTTCTGCAGAATATGGTCCTGGAGTGATGTTCTATGTCTGCTAAACCTAATCTGACTTCACAGTAGTCACTATTCTGCATGTTGGATGGAAATGTTAGACCTCAAGGGCTTGTGAGTTGTAACAAAGCAGGGCCCGTCTACTTCTAAGTCAAGGAAACTGCACTAGCCATTGACAGGGAAGAGTAGATGGCTCCCTCAGGTCCAGAGAGTTCAGCAGAATCTGAAGATTCAGGATTTCTCAAGTGTATCATTCCAGATATTTCTATCACAAGTTTCAGTGTTCCACCACCTCCCAATCATCGTCCTGACAGTAGTATAGTAGACCATCTGGTTTTGAGAATTCTGACTTCTCTAGAGCATCACAAACATTAAATTACCTCCTGGGTTTCTTCTATATTTTCTTCTGAATGTTGCAGAAAGATTTTTATATCCTCTTACAAACTCACTGGCTCACACTTATTTTTTAGTTTGTGATTAATCAGCCTCAGCTTTTCATAGTTGTTTCTTCCCATATTTCTATGCCCCGAAGAAATACCAGTTTAATAGTCCTTATAATCACTACAACCCAGAACCTTTGAAATGCATGAGAAATGAGTGCATTTCCCTCCACCATATGAATTAATCACAGTGAACTTCTGCAACATGCCATCGGCTATCTGCTCCCACCAGTAATGGTGTTCTCACTGTGAATTACCTAGTTTGTGATACAGCTCCAATATTTCATGCAAGAATTTATTTCATAAAACCACTTTTACTATAAAGTCTGAATTGCCAAAAACAGATACAAATAGAGACATTTGAGTGCTGATGTTTATTGAGAATTTTGCTAAAAATATCGATAAATAAAGGGAACAGATTTTGTTAGAAGTGGAAGTAGGGCTTTGATGTAGTTGTAACAGAAGCCTCAGCCAATTGCATGTGGGATTATAAGAGTGTGATAACCCTTATTACTTGTCCTCTTGAGACAAGGGGATTGGGACTTTTTATTCCAACAGATATCAGTTATTAGAGTTCAGCTGCTTCCAGCAAAGATGTCATAACTTTGGCTGAGGCAGTTACCTTTGGCCAGATAAATATTTTAGAAAGAACTCAGCTACAAGCCATTTGGTAGCCAGCACTGCCAGAAGAAATGAACATTTCAGTCTTGATCTGATGAAACAACACAGTATCTGTTAATTAACTGCCTGCACCCTAACAAATTCAAAGTTCATTTCTCCTCCATAGTTTTCTTAAAATTATTATAAATCTATACTACATGAAAATTTGTATTCATAGTGCCACTACAAAAAAAAATAATTTTACCTTTAACTTGTGACTGAATTTATGGAAACATTCAGTATAACATCAGATATTTTATGTTTTATAGAGTGAATCTTTCTTCTATTGGTGAAAAGTGGAACCATTACTGTTGGAAATTACTTCACTAATTTTCTATCTGAAACATCAATTGGAATTCGTGTAAAACAGGTAGCACTTATTGTTTTTGGAGTTTTTGTTTGCTAATAGTACCTGTGCATTACAAGGCTCACCTGCTGGGTGCAGTGGTTCATGCCTGTAATCCCAGCACTTTGGGAGACTGAGACAGTTGAATCATGAGGTCAAGAGATTGACACCATCCTGGTCAACATGGTGAAACCCCATCTCTAGTAAAACTTCAAAAATTAGCTGGACATGGTGGCGAATGCGTGTAGTCCCAGCTACTCAGGAGGCGGAGGCAGGAGAATCGCTAGAACCTGGGAGGCAGAAGTTGCAGTGAGCCAAGATTACACCATCGCATTCCAGCCTGGGCAACAAGAGCGTAACTCCCTCAACAACAATAACAACAGAAGACTCACCTCACCTGTATTTTTGTTAAACATATTAAAATGAGTAAAATTATTTTAGGAAAATACTTGATCTAAGTAAAATGTCATTCTTCATAGTGATGTGTAAAAGCACCCTCTGCAATTGCTCAGGTTAGTTCATTATTATTACAGCCAAAATAATTTCTGATATTCAGTAGATATTAAAGATTCTTGTACAGTTTTCTTCTGGCTGATTTTATATATCAATAATCTTTGTGGAAATATTACTTTTATTGGAAAATATCTGTACAAAATAGAAATTTGGAACTCAACTTTTAATTGTTAACTTTCTTTTTATTTGATTTATTGTCACTGAAATAGTTTATTGCAAAATAAAAGAACATTATCAAATAAGAAAATGAAAAGTTACAGATTTATACAATACAATAAATGGCAAAAATCTCTGTAGCAAGGGCTTCCAGTCTACTCTGTATGTGTGGTAGCCTCTACAAAAAATAACCGCCCCCCAAAAAAACAAACTTCAGCTGCTCCTACCTGAATAAATTTCCCTCTCTGGATTCCCCTCCCACCATAATAGCATGGGACCTTCTCTCTCTCTCTCTTTCTCTCCCTCTCTCTCTTTCTCTCTCTCTCTCTGTCTAATAAATAAATAAATAAATAAATAAATAAATAAATAAAATGCCCACCTAACCTGTAATTCCATAGAAACCTTGGTAGCTTCATGCATCTTGCCAGCCTTCATAGGCCACGTCGAAGCTGACTGGTATTCTAAGTATCCCCTAAGGCAACAACACCTTATACTACTGCCACAGCCACTCCAAACCATAAGAGCAAGTTGTCCCCTCCCCTTGCTGCACGTGCTGTGTCCACTTTTATCCATCAAGTGTCTTGCTTACTAGTCATTAGTTTTATAGCATTGCTAAAGTTTGGCAAAGAAAGACAGGATATCACTGATTTCCTTTACAATTTGTAAAGATATCAATTTTGGGAACCCTGTTCAATACACTTGAGTCACACATGCCACTAGATGATACCATGCTGGAAGCTAAAAGTTGAAAGTAGAGATCCAAAATCTAATCCAGTTATTTCAATTAAATAACATTTCATCAAACAGTGAACTATCTGGAACACATCTCAAACTAAGTGGGAAGCTGAGAAAGTAGGCATTTATTGGGATTGTTTTAAGAGATGAATACATTTGAGAAGAATCAGAAAAAGCCCACATCTGCCATTAATTTGTAGAGAAACAGATAAGTAGACTAATTATGGCTTTCCTAACCAAATGTGGCCATCAAATAGATTGTACCGAAAAAGCAGACGATGAATGCAATCCAAGACAGACAAGGGTATGATGAGAAGAGTGGAGAACTCCAGGGTCAAGAAAAGCAAAATTGGCAGAGACTCCATTGCTGATATAGCTCTCTCTGAGGTGCTCACAGAATGGGAATTTAAGTAAAGTAGCCAAAACCACTGGACTGAGAGAATTAGAATATCCCCCAAATACATGCACAAGCTGTCCTCCTTTGAAATAGTTGCAGAGGGTTTAAATGTTAAGTGAGACAAGGATTCATTTTTTTTCTGAGACACCAGTCTGACTCAGTGAGTCATTTCACATACTGTGACCCAGGTTCTTACTGAATATTCCATGCATATATCTCACATAATCCTTAAAACTCTTACCCTATGATGATGCCTTTTCACTGATGTTGTATTTTGCTTCCTTGGTAACTTCTAAATGCTGCCACATTTCTGCTATTTTACCTTCTGCACACTGTGGATGCTGTGACGAGGGGGCATAATCAATTGCATTGAAACTGGTGAAATGGGAAAGCCTGGTTTGAAAGCTACGACTTTCTCCTTGTCCGTATTGATCAAATGAAGGCTCTGTCTGCGTTGAATCCTGTGGTCTAGTTGTGTATAAAGAGCTTTCACCTTCTACACACAGGGCCACAGACATTTCGGCTCCTTCTCACATTGGTAAGCCCTGCATTGTCATTCTAAATTTCTGAATGTCAGAAATGTGTGTCCAATCTGCACTCAGGCAGAGCCATCACAGATCAAATGGCTGAACCCCGTCTGTCTATATAGGTGATCTGGTCAGCACAGCAAGTCTAGATGCTGCTCCACAGTGAGCAAAAGTTAACTGTAAAAGCAGAGGGTCTCTGGGTGTTTTGGGTACCTCACTGTCTTTCATACCGAAAGAAAAAAGAAATAGTTCCACCAAGTTTTCAAGTTATAAGTTAAATTAGGGTCTTATTTTCAGTAGTACTTTACTGTGGGCTAAAGGGCAAAACCAGACAGTTAAACATATTTTCTCACTACTGTAAACCAGAATATGTATAAAGTCTAAATATTTGGGGCAGAGAGCTACATCTGGGAAAATTGGCAACTAATGACTTACCTCTGCTTTGTTTATGATGCCATTTTTTGCTTTTGACTATTGGTTAAATAGTTTCAGTTCTCTTTGAATTTTACTGTGCAGAATTATATACCACTATTTGTTTCCATTTTTGATCCCTTCTTGTTCAAAGACAACTCCTGTGTTGGTAAATTTGAAATAAACTGGCAAGTTTAGTTTGTAATAGGGCCTGATACTTAGGTAACACAGAGAAAGTAGATGAACATTTAGACGATTTTGTTGGGGCAGGTAATGTCTCTAACATTGAAAGAAGTGATTATATTTACAGATCTATCTATCTATCTATCTATCTATCATCTGTTTATCTATGTATCCATCTAATTTATCATCATTTATCAATAAGGAAGAAGGAGAAGGAAGAAGAGGAAAAAGGGATGAAAAGCAAGAAAAGTAGGAGGAGAAACAATTGAACAAGCAAATGAATGAAATCCTCATAATACTGGAAGTAACAGAACACTGAGTATCAAAAAACTATGTTATAGAAACAATAGGATGCAAAACAGTAATATTCTAAGTTACATGAAGAAGAATTAAATTTTAAAAAAATAAAGAAGTAGACTTTTGCCAGGAGTTGTGAGTTGATTTTCGTCTTCACATATTAAATACAGTCACATGTTAAATATTGCAACTATGGGGTAAGAAATTTATGAAAGTCAGTAACACTTGACATGTACAATTCAATAGAAAACCTAAACATTAGTTCATTTGTTTTTTTCCTGTGGTTAATGGTCAATATTCATATTTCACTTACCAAATGATGGCATTAAAAATGTATGAACTTTAATTTTCCAGTTTTCCCCCAACACTTCCTGTTAGTAGCCCTGACTATTGTACTTTCTCATGGCTGTTATTAACATGCTTTTCACCAGTGGTTCTCAAATATTTTTTCCATGTGGATCAGTAAATTTATGGGAGGGGTGCATGTTGATAACAAAAGAGGGGGTTTCCAATTTCTTATTGTATCAGGTAATAGAATAACAATTAAACATCACCATAATTTTCAAAAAGAAGGTACTATTTTGCCAAATTTAGAAGAGACATAAGCTCAGAATAAAATTCTGAATAAATATATATAACAAATTTACAATAAATATTAAAGCAGGAAAGTAATACATAAACTGAAGTGGAAAAAGCAACTTATATGTGTGAGGGTATATAAAACTTTTATGACATATTTTAAATATACAGAATATATTTAGAAATGTTAACTTTCTTCTGTAACTATTCCTTATATTTTTATAAAGTAATGTTAAGATGTTATAAAACGTTGCAGTACCACTGATGTTAGCGAATCCTTTGTACCCTCACTAAACCCATTCCTCTACCACCTTTCCTTATTTTTGTAATCATTTTACTGAGACTGGGTACAGATCTTCCCCTTTCATTTACACACACACACACACACATACACACACACACACACAAACACATCCCACACATTCATAAAAAATATTTAGAGATTTTGCTGAGTGTTAAAAATCTTCACATAAATGTAATATTTTGAAATCTGTTAGTGGTGGGTGGTTGCCCAATGTATTATTTCCTTCAGATTTATCATTATTGCTAGATAGAAATGAGGTTCACATAATTTTCTTAGAGCTTTACATTATATACTTTTGGACAGATTACAGCTATATCCTCTTTTTAAGAATTATCTGGGGTTTTTACAATGTGTTTACAATGTTCTATGTTTATACTGCACTGAAGTCTTACCTGTTTGTCCTTATCATGAGTATGAATGTTTCCATACTGTATGTATTTAGTGGGAAAATTTCTTTATGGTTAAGTATGTGTGTTTTCAACCTCCTTGATAAGGAAAAGTTTTCACCAAAGTAGATGCGTCAATTTATATTCTCAAATATAGTGTATGAGAGTTTTTCTTGCCATTGTCTTCATAAACACTTATTATTGCCAGATTTTATGCTATTTTTTGTTCATATGATTTTCCGGTTTAATTTACATTCATTAATTATGTGTATTATTGACCATACCCTGACATATTGAAAATTTCATATTTCTGATCTCTGAATTATTGATCACATTTCCCCCCATTTTTCTTCATTGTTGCTTTATAGGAAATACATGTGTATTTAAAAAACAAAGCTATCTGAAAGCAATAACATATAAATATGATATATAATAATATATATAACATATATTCTTACCTCTGAGGCTTTGTTATCAAATTATTATTTTGAAACAACTTACACTTGTTTTTCTAATAAATTTTGTTTATGGTGTCTTTGATAGAACAAAACAACTTTTGATATAAATTATGTTCAAACACATTCATTTCCTTATTATTGTAGATATTTTATAATTTTATACAATTATTTTCCTCATGATGTATCACATATTTGATCTAAAAGTTTTACAATTTTCTAATTTGCATTAGGGTTTAATTAATCTCTGTGTTTTTTATTTTTATTTTTGGAGATGGAGTTTTGCTCTTGTCTCTCAGGAGTGGTGCAGTGGTGTGATCTGGGCTCACTGCAACCTCTACCTCCTGTGTTCAAGCGATTCTGATGCCTGTGCTTCACCCTGAGTAACTGGGATTACAGGTGTCCACCACCACACCATGCTAATTTTTGTATTTTTAGTGGAGATGGGCTTTCATCATGTTGGCCAGGCTGGTCTTGAACTTCGTGACATCAGGTGGTCTGCCCACATCAGCCTTCTAAAGTGCTGAGATTATAGGTGTGAGCCTCCATGTCCAGTCCTATGTTTTATTTTACATATAGATATTACAGATACAATTTGCTATTTTTCACTTAAGGTTATCCAATTAACCTAGCATCATCTGTTAATTAGTTTACTACTCTATTTCATGTTCAATTAATGTATTTTTCTATTATTTTTTCAATAACAATTATAGGGATTATAGCACTAGAGCCAAATTTGACATTGAGGAATATTTATAATTCTTTACAAGTTTCCTAGTTCTGTTTTTAAATGACCTTTTTTAGTTGAATATCAATTTTTATGTCATCTAATCAAATTTTCATTTTTTTTCTCCAGAATTAGATTGTTTTATAAACTGGTTTGTAGGAATCACCCTTTTAATGTTCCTATAAACGAGTAAGGTACTTCAATTCACTTTTTAAAAAACTCATTCCTTCAGGACATAGGCATAGGCAAGGACTTCATGACTAAAGCACCAAAAGCATTGGCAACAAAAGCCAAAATAGACAAATGGGAACTAATTAAACTCCAGAGCTTCTGCCCAGCAAAAGAAACAATCATTAGAGTGAACTGGCAACCAACAGAATGGGAAAAAAGTTTTGCAATCTACCCATCTGACAAAGGACTAATATCCAGAATCTACAAAGGACTAAAACAGATTTATGAGAAAAAAACAAAACCATTCAAAAGTGGGCAGAGGATATGAACAGACACTTTTCAAAAGAAGACATATATGAGGCCAACGAACATGAAAAAATGCTCATCATCACTGATTATTAGAGAAATGCAAATCAAAACTACATTGAGACACCATCTCACGCCAGTTAGAATGGCGATCATTAAAAAATCTGGAGACAACAGATGCTGGAGAGGATGTGGAGAAATAGAAACACTTTTACACTACTGGTGGGAGTGTAAATTAGTTCAACCATTGTGGAAGACAGTGTGGCGATTCCTCAAGGACCTAGAAATAGAAATTCCATTTGACCCAGCAATCCCATTACTGGGTATATATCCAAAGGATTATAATAATTCTATTATAAAGACACATGCACACATATGTTCATTGCAGCACTGTTTATAATAGCAAAGTCCTGGAACCAACCCAAATGCCCATTGATGATAGACTGCACAGGGAAAATTTGGCACCTATATACCTTGGAATACTATGCAGCCATCTAAAATGATGAGTTCATGTCCTTTGTAGGGACATGGATGAACCTGGAAACCATCATTCTCAACAAACTGACACAAGAACAGAAAATCAAACACCAAATTTTCTTACTCACAGGCAGGTGTTGAACAATGAGAACACATGAACACAGGGAAGGGAGCGTCACACACTGGGGTCTTTTGGGGTGGACTACGGGAAGGACAGTGGGGGTAGGGAGTTGGGGAGGGATAACATGGGGAGAAATGCCAGATACAGGTGATGCAGATGGAGGCAGCAAACCACATTGCCATGTATGTACCTATGCAACAATCCTGCATGTTCTTCACATGTACCCCAGAACCTAAAGCGCAAAAACTATTTTTTTAAAAACCTCAATCCTATATATTTTAAACTCAATTCAAAAATGTCTTATAAATGTTTTTGTATCTTCATGTACATTTAGGTTTTCTTCCCAGGCATCGTATGTACTTTATTGATACATTAATGCAATTTATCTAGAAAGTATTTCAATTAATTGTTGCTAATAAAGGAAGCCAATTTTTTAATAAAATAAGTAGTCCTAACTTCATTTTATTAGTCTTTATTATTATTTGTACATCTTAAGAAAAGAGATATTCATAAAGCCTTTGAATGACATTTGTTTCTTCCCTTCTGGTTTCATAGACAGTTTTGTGGCAGAACAGGGGGAAATTTTGTAGGTATTCTAATTTATTTGCTTAGCATTGCTTTTGGCAGCCTCTTTTTATTTCTTTCAGAGCAAATTTCTTCATTTTAAAGTATAGATTTCACAGTTATTTCAGTAACAGTTACTTGTCTATTGGAAGAAAAATTTCTAAGTAGTTGTTTACCTGAATATTACCTTTAATCTGTCCTACCTCATGAAAGAGAATTAGTGAGCAGATGATGGAGAATCTTCAGTAATTAGCATTCTTTCTAAATGATTTGATGGTATTCCTCTGGCATTTGTTTGGTTGTTGCTGATGAGATGTATGTTTAATCTGCTTTTAATGCTGCTGTTTCTTTAACTTTTGAAGGCCATTCATCTCGTCTTTTTGTTTACTTACAAGGTTTTTTTTCCTTTGTTTTCCTGTTCTTTTGTCTTTTCCCTGAGAATTCCACTTATTTATCCAGTTTAGGCATTTGGCGTATTTCCTCAGCTTGATCATCATTCCATTTATCCAGTTTGAAAATATTCACCCTTTTTTCCTCTTTGAATGTTGTCTCTCTCTACTTAATTTTTCACAGGATCCATTAAATACATGTCAGAGCTTCTCATTCTTTTCCCCATTTCTCTTGTATTTCTCTCTTTTTCATTTATTTATTTATTTATTGAGATGGAATCTCACATTTTTGCCAGGCTAGAGCGCAGTGGCGCAATTTCAGCTCACTGCAACCTTTGTCTGCCAAGTTAAAGTGATTCTCCTTCCTCAGCCTCCTGAGTAACTGGGACTAC
This sequence comes from Leontopithecus rosalia, assembly GCA_028533165.1. Taxonomy (NCBI): domain Eukaryota; kingdom Metazoa; phylum Chordata; class Mammalia; order Primates; family Cebidae; genus Leontopithecus; species Leontopithecus rosalia. The sequence continues at coordinate 98,390,070 of CM052658.1, forward strand.
AGGTGCCTGCCAAAATGACCTTCTAAGTTTTGTATTTTTAGTAGAGTCAAAGTTTCACCATGTTGGCCAGGATTGTCTCCATCTTTTGACCTCCTTATCTAGCCACCTCAGCCTCCCAGTGTTGGGATTACAGGAGTAAGCCAGCGCACCCAGCCCATAGCTTTATTTCTTTATGCAACCTTCTGAGTAATGTTTTTTGTTCTTATATTTATTGTTCACTTTATTTATGTTGCAAGTAATTTTTGTACCGTAGCTATGAATTGTTTTTAGTTTATTTGTTCTTCTGATTAAACTCTCATGGCCTAGGAGTTCAGGAGAGACTTGCAATGTAATATTTCTGTTTTTTTGTTTTTGTTTGAGATAGAGTCTCTCTCTGTCACCCAGGCTGAAGTGCAGTGGCACCATCTGGGCTAACCACAACCTCTGCCTTTTGGGTTGAAAAATTCTCCTGCTTCAGCCTCCCAATAAGCTGCGATTATATGTCCCCACAACCACTCCTGGATAATTTTTGTATTTTTTTTTTTTACTGGAGACAGGGTTTCACCATGTCAGCCAGGCTGGTTTCAAATTCCTTACCTCAGGTGATCCACCCACCTCGGCCTCCCAAAGTACTGGGATTACAGGTGTGAGACACCACGCCTGGCGTCAATGTAATGTTTCTTTCCCCCTCTTACAATTAAATATTTATCCCTTTCCCAAAGCCAGATATACAGATATATAAATACACACTCCACATTTAAACATTTACTTCTATGGCATTCACTTTCTGAAATTCTACTTTCCATTTGCTATTCATCATTTAGAGCAGTGAAAAGTCAACTACCTTCCTCTCTTATTTTACCTGCACTGTGCCTTTAGGAAAAGTATGAAAATATCACGAGGGGAAAAAAAAATCCTTACCTTAAGTTTCCTCATTTAACTTCAGGCTAAAGTCTCTGTTTAGAGCAAGTGACATTGCAGTTTGTCCCAGGATTAAATACCTGCCAACTCAATCAAGTATCTGTATTGTTCTACAATGTGGAGTTATTCCTAGATAGATACAATACTAAAATGTTTCTAAATCTTGAGTTTCTAAGGGCAGGTTTTATATAATTCATACTGAGTATTCTTATGTTATAGATAAAGGTAAGTATATAGTGTCCTCAGTAAGATATCCCAACATTTTTAATAAAATGAGATTTACAGCAATGAGGATAAATATATTTTTATAATTTTTTTTTTTGAGACGGAGTTTCGCTCGTTACCCAGGCTGGAGTGCAATGGCGCGATCTTGACTCACGGCAACCTCCGCCTCCTGGGTTCAGGCAATTCTCCTGCCTCAGCCTCCTGAGTAGCTGGGATTACAGGCACGCACCACCATGCCCCGCTAATTTTTTGTATTTTGAGTAAAGACAGGGTTTCACCATGTTGACCAGGATGGTCTCGATCTCTTGACCTCATGATCCACCAGCCTCGGCCTCCCAAAGTGCTGGGATTACAGGCTTGAGCCACCGCGTCCGGCCTATTTTTAAAAGATTTTAGAAGCATAAGAACTTCTGGCTTTGCGCAGTGGCATTATTGTAGCAAATGAGGTTTTCCGAGGCACGATTATTGCTAATTGAAGACTTTCCCCAATACCCCACCATGATGACTTGAAATATAGTCAGCATTGGCAATTTTTGACAGTGTCTAGAGAGACTGAATTATTTTTTTTTAAAAAAAGAACTTTTATCTGGCAGAGAAACTCTAAAAAAAGAAATTACGGTGTTCTAAGAATGTAGCCTACTGTCCATCATAGGATTTTTTATTGTTCAACTTAATTGATCACCTCATATCCTGATTTGAGAAAACACATATTTTTACTGATATTAAATGTACTCTGGGGAAGGGGTTAGAGTGTAAATCATCAAGATCTAGGACATTTAAATTTTTATCAATTTCTATTCTTATCTAGAATCATGTCTTTGAGTCAACTTTAAACACACACACACACACACACACACACACACACACACAATCTCAAATATATCCGCTTTATTTTTAGTCTGTGGGATAGATATGCAATGAGGTTGTGTTTAGATTTGAATCCCGGAATTTGCATTGAAAAACAACATGTTTTGCACCTGCATGCTTGCCTAGAGTAATTTAATGTTACAATTTCTGACAAGATAATTCCATATTCACTGTAGTTGACTTTGCAATAAACTGTAGAGAGAAAATAAATGTGAACCAACGTTGGATAGAAAAAATGTATTTAACTGAACAGAACTTAGCACAAAAGCTACAAAACTCAAAATTGGAAAAGAATGACAAAAGGAGATACAGAATCCAAATCACAATTTTGTCTTCCTCTCCTTTTGAAAGACCTGTGTGTGTAGCACAGTATGTCTCCGTCGTGCACCCCTGGCTTAGCATTCTGCACATAAAGTAACTTTGCTGTTGGAGGAATATTCTGCAGCAGTACACCAGGATTTTAGGACAAAAACAAAGGAAGGCACAATCTTTTCTAGGAGCATTTAGGAACAGTGAAAAATAATAACATTTCTTGCTTCAAGCTAGCTGAGAGATAAAGGTTAAACTTTAGCTGTTGAAGTCCTGAAAGTAGATTTTTAGGCAGGCACATGGGCTCACACTTCCACACATACTCCTTTTCACCATTTGGGATCCATTTTGTTTATCTCTTATGTATTTTTACAACAATTTCAATGGAATCCCCAGCCCATGTACAAAAGTGTCAGTCTGAAATCCTTCTCAAAATTGAACTCACATTTGTTTTCCCAACAGGAGATGAAGTTGGGTAACCTAGATGAGCAGTAGAATGATTTCTCTGTGGCTGTGGACTAACTTTTCTTTTCTACTTTTAGAGAGAAAAGTATGACTTGCCACATCTTGCTATTCTGCTTTGTGATTTTGCTTTAAAACACCCTTTTTTAAGACTTACCGTCATAAGTCAACAATTTTCAAATAATTTTTAAATGTTCTTTGATTATTTTATAGTATACTAAGCCTTACAGTTCTGAAAAAGAAAAAGAGACAAGTCAATTAAAGAGATTAACTAGATGTGAGAAAAATGCTATGGTCAAATAATCAAACAATATTCCATCCTCAACGTTCTTTGTTTCAAAGGTGTGCCAAAAAGCTGTAATTAAACCGGGTCAAATTCAGTGTTGTTTGAAGACTCATGAGTGTACAGAATAGAAATTAATCTAATAACCTATGTTCAACCCCAGAGGAAAAAAGTTATCAAAGAGTGAACAGTCTGAATACATTTTAGTCTCTCCCAAATTCAAAATTCCATGGCCCACCATCCACCCTTCAGAGGGCAGACAATTGAGAAAGATGATGGCACAAACAATAAATGGGTTTGACAGACCAAGTGAGGTAGAGTTGGAAGAACCTGATTCGATAATAAATTCTAACAACAAATAAAGAAAAAAATAGAAATTTTTGCAAAACCAAAGGTGTGGTCAATAGAATAATGGGCCCCTTCTCTGACGATCTCTGCCATGCCCTCAGGTTTCTGCCCAGATCTGCACAACCTGTGACTACTTTATGCTACATGACAAATGAGAATTAAGATTGTTTATCAGCTCATGTTACCTAGGAGAATATCCTAGCTTAAATTTTCTGGGTGAGTTTTAAAAGTGGGAGGGGAAGGCAAGGAAAACCGAATGGGAGATACGAAGACAGGAGCAAGGACGGAGAGATGACGTGTGTGAGAGGCTGAAGCAGCGTCTCTGACTCTGTGAATGGAAAAATGGGCCATCAGCCAGGCAGTATGGCAGCCTGTGGAAGCTGGTAAATGCAAGAAACAAGTTGTCCGTGAGAGCCTCCAGGAAGAAGCACGGCTGTACCAAGACCTTGATTTCAGCCCAGTGAGACCAGAGTCCACCATCTGAACCCCAGAACTGTAAAATACTAAATTTGTGCTGCTTCCTTTTCAGTTTTATGTTTATATGCAAATATAGCCTAATCTTCAAGATTATGTACATCACTAGGTAAATTAGATTTGTTTGATGAACCCATATCTACATCTGTCAGGTTAAACTGATGTCAGACCACTCTGGAGCAGCATTCATATTACAGACCAAAGAGCCTATCACTAGCAGGGAAAATGGTAACAGGGCACTAACTTACCTGGGCTTCACGTGGTATTCATATGTTTTTTCCTTTGCAGTACTTCATACTGTTTTATGGATAACAGTAATGTTCTTCATTGTTCCTACTGCATGAAACATCAATGCCTTTCAAAAACTGCTTCATTTTGATGGAATTCTTAAGGTACTATGATGTTACTTTAATTTTCTCTAATTATTGACTACCTTAGTAGCTTTTAGCCAGGAAATTTCTGGTAATTTGTTATAGTAAAAATAAACTAATACAAAAGAAGTATAAAACAAATCTTAGTACAATATGATGCATAGGACAATGATTAATGATTAATATACAGAGAAAAAAAATTGTATGTGTTTTTTGTGACAGGGTCATTCCCCTTGGGATGGCTCAGGACCCTTGACTTGCACTCACAGATATTAAAAATCTTCCAGTACCCTCACTTGGAAAATGGCAAAAATACCTACCTCACAGGGTTGTTGTGAGGATCCACTGAGGCAATGTATGTTGAAAGCACTTTGTGAAATGTAAAGTGCTACATAAATGTTTGCTGTTGCTGCTGTGTCTCAGATGTCCTAACTTTTTTCCTTCAGAAATAGTCTAACAGACCTCCAGGGCTTTTCTGTTAAAGTATGTTAGTTGGTAAAACGTCCAATAAACAATGTATTACGATATTTTAAAAATGAAAATGAACAGTTTTTAATTATCTAAGTTAATTTTTTTTCCGGATTGAATTACTATAATTTTTTTGTGGGGGTGATGGAGTTTTGCTTTTGTTGTCCAGGCTGGAGTAGAATGGTGCAATCTCGGCTCACCGCAACCTCCACCTCCCGGGTTAAAGTGATTCTCCTGCCTCGGCCTCCCAAGTAGCTGGGATTACAGGTGTCTGCCACCATGCCTGGCTAATTTTTTACATTTTTAGTAGAGATGAGATGGGGTTTCTCCATGTTGGTCAGGCTGGCATCTAATTCCCAACCTCAGGTGATCCACCTGCCTCAGCCTCCCAAAGTGCTGTGATTACAGGCATGAGCCACTACACCCGGCCAAACTATTATAATTATTATACAATTGATATACACCAATACAAATATTACCAATTTTAATAAATAACTAAAATATGCTCCTGTTATTTATGCTAATAATAATAAAGCAGAAACAATAAAAGTGAAAAAATAAAAACACAAAAAAACTTCTGGTACCCTACTTAGCCCAGAATTGGACAAGATCAACATGGTCTCTAGAATGTAAATGAGTCCAGGCTTGGTTATGGTGCAAGGGAAAAAGGTATCATCACAGCCTAGCAAGTAAAGTTAATGTAGGAGATTGGAAGACAAGGTGGGCACACCAGTAGCCCTCTGAAAGATGGGGATGCAAATGCACGCCATGCAAAATGATGGCCTGGAAACAGAGGGTCATGTGCACTGCTTAAATAAATCCCACAAAAGGTGAAGTAACAGAAATGTTCCTTCTGGTGGAAATGGTTTGAATGAAGAAGAGAGCTGCACAAGCAACTGTTAGAAGAATGAAAATGGAACTGAAGGACTTGCCTCTGGGTGATGGACCACAGAGGGAAAGAGGCGGTTGGCTGTTGCTTTTCTACAGGTGCTTTCCCAGAGGATTTAACAGAGAAAAATGTGTTAGCTTCGTTTTATTAAAAGTAAATATTTATTCATAAATAAAGTTCTGATTTATGCTTTTTGACAGTATTTTTTCAAATCAGAAAGTGAACAAGGATGGATTTGAGTCTCCCTGTTAGCACTTACTATTAGTTTTAGCTTATATAAAGTATTATTTATTTTCTAAAAACGGGGACATGGCCAAACAGTTAATGAAGGTGAAAGTCAAGTCGCAATACTTTACTAATTCCATCAAAATAAAGCTGCATTTGAAAGGTATAGATGCTCCATGTAATAAGAAAAATGAAGAACGTTACTATGATCCATGACCTAGTATGAAGTACTCCAAATGAAAGAACACATGAATGCCATGCGAACCCACGTATGTTAATGCCCTGTTACCATTTGCCTTGCTAGTGACAGGCCTTTTGGTGTATGATCAGTAATATGGAGACTGCTCCAAGGGGTTTGTCATTAGTTTAACATGATACGTATAGTTATAGGTATATCATGAAAATCTAATTTACCTAGTAATGTACATAATCTTGAACCATAGGTTAGATTTGCACATAAACTTAGAGAACTGGAAAAAACAATATAACTCCAACTCTCCTTGCAGAGTAATAGGCCCTTGTACATATTGATGACTGGACAAAGTATTGACGTGAATGAATCCAACACACAATTCTATATTGTGCAATATACAAGTGAATTTTGAAGGTTCTTTCATTAGATTATGCAATCTGTGTCCCATATCCTTGACTCTGGGTAGGCATGTGACTTCTTTGATTAATTGAGAGTGACAGAAATGATGCTTTGTGATTATGAGGATAACTGATAAAATGCCCTATATCTTCTTCCTGTAACTCTGGGGATGTTGTCTCTGAAAGGATCTGGTTCACATGAAGCAAGTCCAGCAACTCTGACATTGCTGCTGTGCTTGTGAGTCTGTAAGAAACCTCTCCTGTTTGACGTAGACTCCTGGCTGAGCTTCAGTCTGCCAGGCAGCTGGATACCAGATCAACAAGCCGCTGTGGTTCAGCCCACTTGAGCTTTCAGATTACTGTAGCCCCAGCCAACATCTGACTACAATTACGTGAGAGATCCCAAGCAAGAATTTTCCAACTGAGCCTTTCACCACCAAGAAAAATTTATCATTGAAAAAATTATGGACAAAGAAAAGTGGCTATGTTAAGCTTGCTTTGTATAATTGGTGATACAGTATTAATACCTAGAATATGAGCACACGCAGGAGTTCATTTATTTGTATGTGTTGATATTGGTGAAAGAAACAGAACTCGAGGCAACCAGACAACTTCACATTTCATTCCTTATTAATAGTATCGCTTTTAAAAAGTACCCCAGATCTTCATTTTCTTCATTTCTGTATTTCCAAACAGAAGATTATAATAAGCAACTATCCAGATTGTTATAAGAATGAAATGGGATAGAACAAAATGAAGCTCTTGGCCTTAGAAAAAGGCTAACACAGCCAGTTTCTATGGGAAGTTAATCAGGGCTCCTGAAACTTGCAATTCTGTATCATGTGCTCACCAGACACACAGAAGCTTCAGAGCTCTGTGTTCAGAGAGGCAGAGAGAGGGAAGGCGTTTTCCTTGAAATTCCTTCTCATTCTGAAGGTTTGTGATTTTACATTTTATTGTGGCTATATGTCTTTGATTCTGCACTTGAAATCTTTGGAATAAGAACGATATGAAAAATTCAAGGTTACCTATTATTTACTTCCTTTCATGAATGCAGTTATTGAAAATAATTATAAAATAAGAACAACCTTCTTCTTTACCAAGTAAGACAGAGTCTCTCATTTAATAGATATGGGCAATGATTCTTATGAACATTTACTGTGAAATTGTTCAACATACATGAACAGTGAATGGTACTCTTTTCTGTGCAATCAAGAGTAATTATCCCTTGCAACATGGTCCTATAACATTTTCATTCAGAAAAAAATGGGTAGGAAATCAGAATAGAAAAACTAAATTATAGTTATGAAATCACACAATTACAGAAACAAAAGGAAAATGCCAAGGAAAAGATAATTATCATTTATTGAAATAAATATTTTAATTTTAACCACACTTTTTTGGCGATTCTTAAGAAAGCATCCATCTCAATTTGTTCTAAGATAGCTTGTGTGTGTGTGTGTGTGTGTGTGTGTGTGTGTAAGTTAGTAGAAAATAGGTCAACTGTCAGTTCTTCTACAACTGTGCTTATAATGACACACAGGAACAGATTTTCTCTTTGCTTCCAATATGATAAGATATAAAGTAAACCATGCATATAAAGCACAGAAGTTACCCTCTAAAGAGCTTAAAGTATTAGCAAAACAGATTGTTTTTCCCAATGGCATGTTTCAACAAGCCAGGTACTTGCAAAATGTTAGTATAAAGAACAGAAATTCACTTATATGTGCATTTATGATACCAAATACAAGCTTTTAAAATGTCTTGTAGATGACTCTTTATTAGTCAGAAGCACTCACTGGGAGGTAACGCAATGCACCCTTTCTCAGAGCCAGATGGTTTAAGCTCTTCTTGGAAAATGAAAGGGAGTGAAGGGAAAGTCACAGTGGGCAGAGCTTGATAAAACATAAACAACCTCATAAAGAAGCATAAACTCTTCACAAAAAAATAACTGGGCAATGCAACGAAGAAAATGTCAACCTGGTGTGATTTTTATGATACAAAAATAGGATTCTTTAATCATCATAATATTATAACTATGCAATCAACTGGCAATGACCTGATATTTTGGAAGGTTAAGCATCAATTTGGACAACAATTCACTCATCTGGATTGAAATTCGATGATCTGTTTTGTTAAGAATTAAATAAATAGCTGAATTGATATAGGCCTAGTTAGAAATGTATCTAAATTAAGTTAGCACCTGGCATATTCAAAGTGGTTAAACCATCAGACCAAGTCTCTAGAGAAAGCGGACTCATCTTTCCAAATCCAATTCAGATGCCAGTTCCTCTGGGAAGCTTTCCTCCCCTCCACAAACAAAACACTTTCAGCAATTCCACTGTGGCAATTAAATGCATGATACCTCTTATTTAATAATTATAACTTGCTTTCTCTATCTCAAACGTAGTTTCTACTATAGTCTCACTAAACCATGAATAATCGTTTTTCTGAGTTTTAATTTTTAAATACATTTCCCAGTCTTTTTGTAGCACAGCCTCTACAGCACAGCTTATTTCTTCTACTTTGGATATTCTCCAGCTAATATTATGTTGACCTTATTTTGCCAGTAGTTCATAACATGAAAGAGTCAGTGTATTTAAATGACTGGTAAAAGTACACACACTTCTTGTTCCTTACAAATTGTGACACTGCAGCAAGAGAGAGCAGGGAGAACAGCTGAAGGAGTCAGATGGGTAGACAGCACACAGAGCATGATGGCTGCAGTGTGGAGGGCTGGATGACCAGAGGGTCACATGGGAAAGGGAAATAGAGGACAGGGAGGCGTGTAGATCAACAGATAGACAGAAAATAGATAACTCATAAGTCATAACTAATTTGTGATGAAAATGACATCATGAATCAGTCTACACATAGTCTGGAAAGTATTTTCTTAATACAGACCCTGGCCAAACTGAGTAAATTATGTTTTCTAAAAATAATTGCTACCTTTGCTAACTATAACTCCCATATCATTAATGTTTAAATGAGAATATGAGAACATTTAAGAACAATGAAACGAAACTGCCTAAGATCAGAGAAGTAACCCAAGCATATTGCCTATGACAGCAAATGTCAGAGGGCTAACCTAAGAGTGGGTCAAATCAGCTACTTACTCTTAAAGAACATTCAAATAGTAAAAGCAAAATTACAGTGTCAGTTAAAAACTGAAACACTGATAAAACGTAAGTAGACAATTACAAAAAATATTACCATAGATATAAACATATGTTAAACACAAATATACAGACTCTCTAACCAGATAAAATAAGAAATGAGACAAAATAATCATGAAAATATAGAAACTGAGTGATCTAATTAAACGGATGGAGAAAAAGAGACAGAAGACAATGAAGGAAATTCAACATGCCTTTTGCATGGGTTCTTGCTTTGTTCAAATTCTAGTTCTTTATTTAATCCCTGCATGACTTGGACAAGTTATTAAAATTCTCTTTGTTTTCTCTTATATCAAATAGAGTTGAAAATAACTACTGCTTCATAATAATTAATACTTTAGGGAGTAAATAAGATAACTCAAATTCTGAGTATAATTCATAGCATGTATTGTTTAATTAATGCTAGCTAGTCATAACTATACATATATGAGTGTGTGTGTATATATATATGACCATAAATGTGTTTGTGTGTGTGTATATATAGGCACTGTTAATTCCCAAGTCATTAACAGTGTTTATCTCTTGATATTGGGATTTGGATAATGTTTTTTAAAATTGTTTGGGTAAATTTTGAGGAAAGGTTCAAAATCCAAAGATTTATTTTTAATTTCTAATTTTTGCCTTATAGGGATTATAGGGGAAAGCATTAAAAATGGCATATGTATGAAAAATTATTTAGAAATCCAATTAGTTTTTTTGTTCCATAGTAAAAAAAAAAAAGGTAAGATTAGGCAGACTTCTATAGAACTTTGCCCTTTATTCATATAAGGTACTTGCCTTACTTTCAGCCCCAGTAAAATTTCCCACAGGACAAAAATTCTTTTTTCTCTTTCTCTTTTTGCCTGGCCCTTCAGATAGGAGTTCATAAAGGCTGTGTCTGGGACGTCACTGCTGTTCCCTGTTATACTTCAGAACTAATCATCCTTTGCATATATCTGAAGTTGAAAAGTCTGTAAAGGAAGCACACAGTTTTTTACATTAACTTTTTCCTTAGAGCTTCTGAAGCTCTGTATGTGTTCAGCCTGCTTGCCTCTGCTTTCAGCATTTAAGGCCAGCTGCCACTAGGAAAAATGAAGTGCATTCTTTGGAAGCAGTAGAGACCAAATGTAGCTTTTATTGCCAAATATAGCAGAGCATTTTATATGAAACTTGCAGTTAAAATGCTCTTGTGACTGCATACATTGTAATTCCATCAGTCAGCTGAAGTATATATGTGGTGTTTTAATTATGATTTCAAGAGAAAATTGCAGCAATAATTAATGATGCTACTTTTAGCTCTAAATTTGACATACAAAACAGTCATCATGAATTTGTAGGTAGATTAAAATACAGAAATAGGTTGTGATATATAGGATGGTATATATAAGGAAATGTAGTAAAAATATTTATAAAGATTTAAGTAATAATGTAAGCAAGAATAATAGATGTTATACTGTTAAAGAAGTCAGATGGTAGATTTATACACAACTATGCTAGTAATTGCATTAAATACAAATAAATCTAAGAGTTAAAGACCAAGATTGTCATACTAGAATTTTAAAAATTTGTAACTGTCATTCTGCATACAAAACTCACTCCAAATACAAGGAATTGGTCATATATGTTGAAAACGAAGAGACAGTAGAGACATATGCCATGAACATATTCTCCCAAAGTAGACTTTAGGGAAACTTATTACCATAATTAAAGAGAGATATTTCATAATAATTAATTATTAATTGAACAACAGAAAGATAGGCTAATCCTAAACTTTTATACATCTAATACCACAAACATAACTTTAACATACAAATCAAAGATTACATAATCAAAGAAGAAATAGACACATTTGCCACCATAACTGACAAAAAGAGAAGAAAATATTTGTGAGAATGCAGAAGATTTGAATAATTTTGAACAACATGCCTTAACATGCTTTAACAACTTGACTTTATTGCTAAAAAAAAATAGGAAAAACAGTACCTCCAGAACAAAATACATGCTTTTTTTTTTCAATGCACAGGAAAAATTTAACAGTGTGGTATTCTGGGCAAGAAAGCAAGCTTCAGTTAATTTAAAACGTTTAAAATCATAAAGTGTGTATTTCTGACCTCTATGGAAATTAATGTCCAAAAACAGTAACCAAAATTTTCTAACTGTATGCAGACTGACATATATACTTCTTGACTGGGTGTAGTGGCTCATGTCTGTAATCCCAGAACTTTGAGAGGCCAAGGCAAGATGATTGCTTGCATCCAGGAGTTCAAGACCAACCTGGACAACATCGTGAGATCCCATGTCTACAAAGAATTAAAAATTAGCCAGGCTTGTTCATGGATGCCTGTGGTCCCAGGTACCTGGGAGGCTGAGGCAGGAGAATTGCTTGATCTTTGGAGGTTGAGGCTGCGGTGAGCTGTGATCACACCACTGTACTCCAGCTTGGGCAACAGAGTAGGACATTGTCTCAAAAAACACAAAATGATGATAATATATACATACATAAACTTCTCAGTAATCTCTACACTTCTTATGTCAGTTAGAACGTCACAGTTGATAGGTAATATCTCCGCTGAGTAAAAATAAAAATAAGACATATGAAAATTCATGAAATTCATTGAGGCAGTCCTTAGAGAAATAAATAATTGTTTTTAAGGGCATGTGTTAGATAAAAGAAAAAATAAAAATCAATTAATTCAGATTCCATCTAAGGAAGCTAATAAAGGAACAGCAAATTGAGCTCTAAGAACACAGAAACAAATAAAAATAGAAACTCAGTGACAATAAATCAAAAACAATAAAATAAAACAAATAGGAAAGAGACATAATTTAAAATATTCTAACAATAAAATAGTTTTGTTCTTTAAAAGATGAATCAAATTGCAAATTCCCCAGCAAAAAGTTCTATTTACTAATTACCTCGAGAAAAAATTACTGTTTACCTAGAGAAAAATTCTAATTACCAATATCAGTAAAAACTAGAAAATCACTGCAAATACTAAAGTTGTTAGAAGAGACAATAAGATAATATTATCAACAACTTTATGATAAACTTAAACTTTAGATGAACTTAAAAAATGTCTTGAAAAACACAATTTCCTAAAATTGATATGTGATGAATTAGAGAATCTTAAAGAAATTGAATCTGTAATAAATATTCTCACAAAACAAAATCCAGGCCTAGCGGCTTCTTTGCTGAATTTTCACAAACATGTAAGAAAAACTAACAAAAATCTGATGTAAATTCTGCCATAAAATAGAAATACTAAGGCAACCCCAGAAATATGTACAAATATTATGTGTCAATTAAAAATAAAAGTAGTAATAGTAAAAAATGATGAAGAACTACTTCCTGATTCATTTCTAAGGCCATATTAGTTATAAAACCTGACAAGAACATCATAATACAGGAAAGTTATGGACCAGTATCTCTTAATTTGGAAGAAAAAAAATCTAAAAAGCTATATATTGAATCAAGATATATATAAAAAGTAAAATATATTATGATAGTTTAGGATTACACCCGAAAATGCAAGATTGCAAGATTGTTCCAACATATAAAAATTATAAACAAATAAAAGGAAAACAGGCCAGGCACGGTGACTCACGCCTGTAATCCCAGCACTTTGGGAGGCAGAGGCAGACAGATCACAAGTTCAGGAGATCAAGATCATTCTGGCCAATATGGTAAACCCGGTCTCTATTAAAAATACAAAAAATTAGCCAGGCATGATGGCAGTTGCCTGTTGTCCCAGCTGCTTGGGAGGCTAACATTGGAGAATCACTTAAACCTGGAAGGCAGAGGTTGCAGTGAGTTGAGATCATGCCACTGTACTCCAGCCTGGGCCACATAGCAAAACTGCATTAAAAAAAAAAAAACGCAAAACAAATACATTTAACTCAACATGTGCAGAAAAATATCATATGATAACATTTCTCAAACAATTTAAAAACTCTTCACAAACTATGAATATATGAACACTTTCTAAATATGCTAAATGTCATTTAAACAAAACTTTCTAGAGATTAAATTATACAAAATAGCTAAGTAGTGAATATGTTTCCCCTGAATAAGAAAAGATGTACACTATCATCTGTATCTAAACATTGCTTTGGATGTTCTAGCAGATTCAGTAAGGCAAGAAAAAAGTATAAAATTGAAGTGCAAATACAGCAGATATTTTTCACAGATGATCATCGCCATATATGTAGAAAATAAAAATGCACGAAACTACAAACTAGTACACAAAGTAAGTGATTTTCCAAGTTTGCTGAATACAGATTCAATTACTAAAATAAATTGTATTCCTCTATGTTAGCAGCAAACAACTGAAAATGATGTATTTAAAAATACTATTTACAGTAGTATAAAAATGCAGCTGCTTAGGAATAAATCTAATTGAGAATTTATAAGACCTCTACACTGCAAACTACAAAACATCACGTAGAGAAATCAAAAACCTAAATAAATGAAGGAATGCATTTATGTTCATGAAATAAAAACTCAGTACTAAAATGCAATTTATCTTCAAACTGATCTATTGATTCAGTACAACCCCTAGAAAATCTCAGCAGGTTTATGTTGGTAAACTGATGACCATTTAAATATATATGAAAATGCAATGACCTACTGTAGGTAAAGCTATACCAATGAAGAAAAAAAAAGCCTAAAGACTTTATCTCGCATATATCACCAATTACTGTAAAGCTTAAGCAGTTTTTTCATATTGATGCAAAAAAAAAAAACAATAAAATAAATGAAGAGGCCAATGGTATAAAATAAAGAATTCAGAAATAAACTCACAAATGTCAGATGACCTTATATAAGACAACAAATTTGCTGCATCTTAGTGAGAGAAGCATAGCCTTTTCAATAAATGGTGCTGGGTTAATTGAATATCTATATGAAAGGAGAACAATTACCTTAATTTTATGCAAGCAAAATAATTAATTTGAGATAAATCACATACCCAAAACATTCAAGCCAGGAAAAAAAAAGATAGGAAAATGCTTCCAAGAATTCAGAGAGGCTATGATTTTTAACAGATTGCAAAACAATTGTAAAAGCTATATATTGCACCGAATTAAAAAATCAGACTTTTGTTCATGAAATAAGAAAGAATGAAAGAAAATCTATAAACCACAGACTGAAAGGAGGTATTCATAACGCATACCTGACAAAAGGACTCACAGCTAGGCAACACAAAGGAATCCTCCAAATAGTCTTTTAGATGCGCATAACCAAATTAACAAAAACACACACACAGGAAAGCGACTTGAATAGTCACTTCACAAAGTGAATTTCAAAATGTTGAATAAATGCAAAAATGATCACTGCCAGTAGTTCTTAGAGAAATGGAAATTAAACACATGAACCAGACTATTTGTGATTAATTTGGAAATTCACTACCCAATCACCAACAGTTACTTTGAGAAAAATTAAGTGACATTTGACAGAAACTTGATGTTGAGACCAAGAAAATAAAGCCTTGCAGAATTATGCATTTTTCTTCACCCAATCTTCCTTATTGATATTAATGAATCAAACTCTTATCAGAAAATAAAAATTACTAGATCTAAGTAATCTCCTTTCCTACAGGGAGTAACCGTTTTAGAGAAGAGGTTTAGTACAAATACAAACTTTTTACAGTATTTCTCCCAGGAAAAATATTCCAGAGCTACTAGTATTAAAGCATATGCCATAGAAAAAGTGAAGGTTAAAATCTAATTAAAATATTTGTGCCAAACATAACTGTCTCCATAACTGTACAATGCAGATATTTCCTTGAACATTCTCTATGATGAAGAGGATGTATAATTAAAGTGAAAAAATACTGTGGTCTTCCTCACTAATTTTAATGATTATTCCCAAGCGATCAGGCTAAATGAGTGACACTGTTTGTAGACAGGCTAAGTAGATGATGGATTTGCAATCGTGTAACTGGCAGTATTGGGAGGTATAGCCAAATCTCCATTTATTTGTGATAAGTCAGGGAATAATAAGATTCTTTGCCAAAATCTTAATTCTTAGTCCCTAACCCGTCATTTGACAAATAAGGAAATGAATTCAGAAATGTGAATCATATTTTATAAGTTACCCTATTTTCCAGTATAGTGAATTACAGAGACCCAAAATTGTGAGTCTTTTGAAATAGTAATGGTGGACAACACAAAATCCACCTCTCTCTCTCACACACAAGCACACCCCAGAACCAGTCAGCTATCCCTTCTGAAGGAATTCTGGAATGCCATTTGCCAAAAATACAAAGTAATTTTAGTTAGGGAAAAGATCTGTAATAATTGTATTACACTATTGGTCTTGCTGGCTATGTTGATAATCAAGGTAGTTATATCTCTTCAGGTTGAAATTTCAGACAAGGTTATAGAGCAACTCTTTCTGAATTGCAGGTCAGGGGCAATGTCTCCATTCTACAAAGTAGCAATTGTGCCACTGCCTTGGTTAGAATAGGATGCAGAAAGAAGAAAGCAGCTCTGTATGGACAAGAACTCTATGAGCAACTTCTCAGCAATAGAGATGCAGGATCACCTAATTTGTGCTTGTACCTAACTATGGATACCTTACCTAAGGAGGCTGTCTTACATGTAGAGAGCACAGGAATTTCCACCCAGGAATCAAGTAAATGATAAAGTTAGAGGTAGGATACTGTTATAAAGACACATTTTATTGTACTTATATTTATTTATATCATCTATTGGATGACTGCTTTATGTAACGTCAGGAATATGTGCATGTATATTTGCTATCACTTAAACACTGAAATCATTTGTAGAAGTCAAAAAAAAAAAACCATGAAAGGAGATGATCAATGTGTTTACTTTGCAGATTTCATTCTAATCAACTTTAAAGTTTCTTCTCCTGATTTGTAAAATGAAAATACTTGAGTTTTCTTGCAGTTCAGTAATTTTCATTAAGGAATATAAATATCTATATGTCATCACATTCTCTTTCTGCAGGCAAATGCCCACAAGAAGCTAGTTAAACTTGACAAACCTTCTTGATACTGTTCTGTTGTGTGAGAAAGCAACACCCACTTAGGAAACTCTTTTTCTGCATATCCTGGAGTTAGCTAAGCCTTAAGTAAGTTCTCTCCTTAAATATTTAAACAGCCCCATGAGGACATTATTACTGCAGTTATTATCCCAAGTTATAACTTATAAGGACTCTATGACTTCTGCTATTATCCCCAGTTTGCAAATGAGGACTAGGTATGCTAAGTACCCAAGGCCCAGGCAGCTAGTGTGAGTCTGAACTGAAATTCCCACCCACCATATCTCACCCCAAGGCCCAAGGTATTCAACACTATTTGACATTGTGATACCACAGAAAACTTAAAAGCAAAACGAATGCAGGCTTTAGTAAATATTGCTGTGTTATGCATCACCACTCAATATTATGTTGTCTGGACTAGAATACAAATCCAGTGACCACCTTCATCTCAGTACTCAAGGTACTTGCTGTGCCTTTACGATGGAGCCAGTCCTTTCTGATGAATGTATCTTCCTTCATGTTTATTAATAGTCGTTCTTGCATTGCTCAGCTGAGGGGCTAGTCTGCCTGTTTAAGTTAATCATGAATATCCCTTTCCTTTAATCCATGTGGTTTGTTTTTTGTTTTAGATCTCAAAGTTCAAACTTTTTTCTAAATTCTCACTGGCCCCTTGATGTAGCTACTGTATACCTGCTGGAGGATTTCCTATGCCTCAGTGAACATGAGGGCGGAGATGGAAACCCCATGTGGGGTAATCCAATGCTCGGCATCATTTTATTATACTAGGCTTCCTTCCAATTCATTGACTAACTAATAAAGCGATTAAGTCTTATTTTCAGATTTATCTTGAGCATTATGATTTTATGAATATGGTCTCTATCATATGAAAGCTAATATTTGTATCACCCTACTTATAATGTACCCTCAGATATATGATCTCATTTATTCTCTTACCAATTTTTTGAGAGAGGTACCATTTCAGTTTTACAGATGATGAATGGAGCCTCAGACAATACCTGAGAGATGATGCACTCCCTTCTTTTTTTATATTTTATTTTAACATTATTATACTTTAAATGCTAAGATACATGTGTAAGACATGCATGTTGGTTACATAGGTATACGCGTGCCATGGTGATTTGCTGCACCCATCAACCCATCATCTACATTAGGTATTTCTCTTAATGCTCTCCCTCCCCAATGTCCCCACCCCGCCAGAGGCCCAGTGTGTGATGTTTCCCTCCCTGTGTCCAGGTCTTCTCATTTTTCAGCTCCCACTTATGAGTGAGAACATGCAGTGTTTGGTTTTCTGTTCTTGTGTTAGTTTGCAGAGAATGATGGTTTCCAGCTTCATCTAGGCCCCTGCAAAGGACATGAACTCATCCATTTATGGCTGCATAATATTCCATGGTGTATATGTGCCATATTTTCTTTATTTAGTCTATCATTGATGGGCATTTTCATTGCTTTCAAGTCTTTGCCATTGTGAAAAGTGCCTCAATAAACATATGTGTGCATGTGTCTTTATAATAGAATGATTTATAATCCTTCGGGCATATACCCAGCAATGGAATTGCTGGGTCAAATGGTAATTCTAGTTCTAGATCCTTGAGGAATTACCACACTGTCTTCCACAATGGTTGAACTAATTTACACTCCCACCAACTGTGTAAAAGCCTTCTTACTTCTCCACATCCTCTCCAGCATCTGTTGTTTCCTGACCTTTTAATGACAGTATTTCTAATTGGCACGAGATGGTATCTTATTGTGGTATTGATTGCATTTCTCTAATGACCAATGAGGATGAGATGTTATTCATGTTTTTTGGCTGCATAAATGTCTTCTTTTGAGAAGTGTCTGTTCACATCCTTCTCCCACCTTTTTATGGAATTGTTTGTTTTGCTGCCTTCTTGAAGAGCTGACTTCCTCAGATTTTCCAACTTCAATTTCCTCTTCTATGCAGTGGGAATAATATTGTCAGATGGAGTTGTGGACAGCCCTTCGTAAAATATGTCTATAGTGTGCCTATTGTGTTTCATTCAAACATAACCTCGCACAACCTATATGCAAAATAGATAGTAACTGTTATCATTGTGATCAAATTAAGTCTATTCTCCTAATAAATGACAAGGAAAGACTAAAACTGAGGCTTTTTGGCTCCAAACATAAACACTGTGCTATGCTCATGAAGTCCTTTGAAAAATGAAACATTCTGCTATTCCAAACACATAAATTTTAGAGACAATATGAAATTGTAATTTGAGTTACATATTTTTAGTTTCTGATATAATTAACGAGTCTTGTGATACATCATTCCATCTGAGATATTCCACAATGAGAACATCCCAAGTCCCTGTGACTGTTTTCATTAACTTTGTTAATGACCCTGCCCCTAAATTTCTACAAATTATGTGGTCTTGATGAGCAGTGATTTTAAAAAATAATCTTAGAGGACATTGATACATGATAAGGTTATACAATGACTCTCTATATAACCTACCTTTTGTTTAGTTAACAACAAGTGTTTTTGGGAATCTATCATTCTCAGCAACATAATCTATTAGTATCTGTCTGGGCTTCCTTGAAATTACAATGAGTACAATGTGATGGATCCTTTGTATAATGGGATTTTAAGCTGGTTAATGTAAATTCATGTATAGCTGCTATCTTTATGAAAATCCAGTGAAAAATATTTACATTCCATAATGTCTACACATGGTGTTTACTCTTCTTTCCTTTGATGTTTCCCTAAGCATTATTTGGAAAATACTAAGACTTCATTAGCTTGAAAAATGATCTTTGCTTACAGCGATTTGTAGAGAAAAAGTTTCTTCTTTTCTGCAAATGCTTTGGAAAATATATTTGATATTCTTTAAGAACAAAGCATTCAGAATATGGCATACTAAATGAGGCTGGTAAGCAGTTGAAAGATATTTTTAAAAACTCATTTGAAGTCCATAGCATTCAAAATCAGATTTAATTAGATTGGATTTATCATTCAGAAAATGAAAGTAATTCTAGCATATTGCATTATTCAATACTTTATACCCAGTACTGTTATTACTGAACATATCAACTGCCATTAAATTCATGGGGTGTGTGTGTGTGTGTGTGTGTGTGTGTGTGTGTGTGTGTGAAAATTTTTTAAAAAACCATTTATCAACTATTTTAACCAGGCTAGGAAAATAATACATTTGGGGATATTTCTCCTATAGCTCACAAGATTTTCATTTTCATTGCAGAGATTTCTTTTAAGAGGAACTGTTGAAAATTTAATGTAGCAAGTATGACTAATCAAACAGATAGCTTTTCTCCTTTTGGAAGAAGTATGTTATTCATATTTCAGAAATGGGAAGCTAGCTATTGCATTTCTAAGGATGCTCTTTGCCTAAATCCACAGTCTGAAGGTATCCCTGAAGCCGAACTGACAAGTAATTCCCCATGGTCATTTCATCTGTGAAATAAAAGTCAGGAAGGCAGGGATGAGCAGATGGGGGAAGGCTGTGGGAGGGGCAGTAGGTGAGGACAATGCTGTTGTCACCGGACAGAGACGTAGGCACCGCTGATCCCACAGGAGCAGGGTCAGGCACGGGATGCCCAAGGGACTGCCTGGGGAAAATGGCATTATGCTTCCCTCCCCAACTCCACAGTCCCATGGCTGAGCAAGAGAATCCCATCTTGCTTCCATGGGTAAAGAGGGCCAAAACTGTCAGTCACATCATTGGACAGCAAAGGAAAAGCTGAGAAACATCCACATCATGAGGCGGGGTCATTTCTTTTAGAACTTTATAGTAGGAGGGCTCCCCACCCGACTCTTATAGTCAGCATTTTCACACCCTCTGAAGAAGAGAAGTTGGACTTCTCACTTAAAGCCACACTTACTTTGATTTCAGAAACATATGACATTTCTTATAAAAACAGTATTGATTTCAGAAAGATATGACATTTTTATAAACAGTATTGGGCATTGTATGTGACTTACATATCATAAGGAATTCTGAGAATGAAAAAGGGAACCCTGGGGGTCCCGTTAGCGCCTCATGCCACGATATGCACTTATGAGGAGTCAACCAACAAACAAAAACGACTTTCAGTTGACAGTGCTGTATTTTCAAGGAATTGCGAAGTACTGCAAGTTACCGAAAAAACAGTGCTGCTATTTAATGTCCACAAGAGATTTTAAAATAAATGACAATATAACTTTAATTTATAGGATTCAATTTTATTTATCGTTGTTTCATAGTTTCATGTTTTCTCTGAGGTGTTTAGGCAAAGGTATAGGAAAATATCTTTCAAATTGTTCTGGTTTGTGAAGTTCCCATTTGCTGGGACTGGGAATTTTCTTGGTCTTTGTCTAAATGTGCAGCCGCTCCTGGAGGTGGCTCTGATCATTTGTCTCTGATCCTTCTTTGCAGCTTCTCCTAGGAAGCCCCACTCAAGCCCCGGGCGTTGAGGTTTCCCCGTGCCTCCTCGTGGTTGCTTCCGTCTGTGTCCTGCAGGCTGACCAGTTCCTGCCGCTGCTGAGGTTGCTGTGGTATAAAAACCTTCTGCTTAGTGCGCAGGCCTAGGTACAGTACTGGATTCTGATTCTCTCCTGCTAGGAATTCTGCTTTCATCTCTGACTAGGGACAGCAGCTCACTTCCTGCCACAACATCAGTGAGCTGAATTTTTCTAATTTCTTTCCATCCAAGATAAAATAAAAGCTTCCTTATTCTAAGATCTAGGCCAAGATCATGATTTCCAGTGCCCAGGAAGGGACCTATATCTCCATCTGTCCTACTAATTACATAATGTGTGTGTGTGTGTGTGTGTGTGTGTGCATATGTGGTGTGTCTAGGTATATGTATACACATAGCCACACATGCACACACCTGCGTGTGTGTTCATGTGTACAGGATCTTCGACCAATTAGAGTAATTTGGCTTCAACTACACAACTGCTATGGATCCCCCATATTTTTCAATCATCTGGAAATTACCCTTCTTGCTTTCCCTTTAGTTATGACCTATTAGTCTAAATGTTATGGAATAGAACGTATACACTATGGTGGGTTATATTACTCTGTCTTTTCAGCATAAATGACCAGAGCCCTTTGGATCATATTTACATCTATTTAATGTGAGAACGGCTCAGAATTCTCTACTTAGGACCTGTCCTCTGCTTTTCAGTTACGGCCATGGTAGCTTCACATGTGAGTTATGAAGCCTAAGGTGATAGTGTTTTTCTTGTTCATTTTATGACAAACTATAGCTAAAAATGATGTATTTCTTGGAAATTTGTTTGGAAAACTATGAGCTTAACACAATTTTCTAGGAAAAATCTCTGGCTAATGTCTCTATTTTTCTCTAATTGTTCAAATTGCCTCTTTGGAGTCAAGTTATAGAATGATTCATTTTGCTGCAATTTCTAAAACTTTTGGCACAATGGTGTACATATTTCATTGTGATTTTTCAAATATCCCCAGCAATTGCAGTTATTTTCTCATTTCTATTTTTTCCAGAAATAATTTATTTGTGCCACAACTCATTTTTATTTTAAAATGTGTATTTTTTCATTTGATTATGCTTTTAAAATTTGATATGCAATTTTAATATAAGTATTACAAGTAAAAACTAAATAACATCAAATGAAAGTAAGTACATAAGGTAAATGCCTTCTCTGTAATACAGCAAGCCTGTGCTTTTATGTTATTACATGCATGTAATAACCTAAATGCATGTGTTTAATATAAACATATAAAATGTAGAAAGATTTTCATATAAATGTACCAAATAAAAAGAAACATAAAAGTCAAATACTATAGAAGTGGACTATATATATATCTGTATAATATATATAAAATATATGTATAATATATACGTATATATATTAAGATATATATATATATATATATATACATATATACATATACATCTTAATTTGTCTATTCTTCAAAAGTTATGATCCAGCTACTCTTTATGGACAAATTATCAGTTTCTCAATTTATTTCTGGTTGTTCCCATGTACGATTTGAAGCTCTGATTCAAAATCATTAAAGATCCTGAATATTATGACATCTTGCAGAATCAAACACTTTTAAATATATTTCCTTTTCCCCTTTCAATTTAAGCTTGGATTGTGTTTTTTCTACATTAATTTAGCTACATTTACTCCTCCTATTAGCGTTTAACTTTCTATATATTTTCCGTTCCTCTACTTTTAAACTATTTGTGTGGTTTATAGTAGGTCTCTAAAACACAGAAAATAGCTAGCTACTTATTTTTATCAAAATCAGAGATTATCTTGGCCGGGCAGGTGGCTCCTGCATGTAATCCCAGCGCTTTGGGAGGCCAAGGTCTATGGATCATGAGGTCAGGAGATTGAGTCCATCCTGGCCAACATGGTGAAACTCCGTCTCTATTAAAAATACGAAAATTAGCTGGGTGTGGTGGTGTGTACCTGTAATCCCAGCTACTCAGGAGGCTGAGGCAGGAAAATCACTTGAATCCAGGAGGCAGAGGTTGCAGTGAGCTGAGATCACACTGCTGCATTTCAGCCTTAGCAACAAAGTGAGACTCTGTCTCAATAAACAAAACAAAACAAAACAAAAAAAAACAATGATTATCTTTTAAAAGGAAGGATTAATTTATCACATACTTATATTAACTTACCTTTCTTGATATTTTGCTTTGTATATTTTATATGTTTTATTTTAATATCCATTTCCTCCTTTTATCCTGCCTTTTTGACTGTCTTGACAAGTATTGACCTTTCTTCCCCAACTATTTCTAAAAATATGCAATATGCAGTTTGGCTAGTGTTTACTCTTAAATATTAACACCTATCCTTACATATACTTAATATTTCTAGATATAATTAGTGTTTACATTTTTTTAATAGACAACCCTATGAGGTTGTACTCCCTGTCACCATCCTCCACCATACTCACCCACCAGCCACATCACACATATGTGTATTCCAAATTCCTATCTGCCATTCATATACTAGTATGTACCAATCAATCACAAGTTCTACCCAGCAGCAGAGATAGAGATATATTTAGTGCACATTTTCACTCTGAAGTTCACGTCTTCTAGTTTTAAATGCTTCTCCGTTTCCCTTGTCTTTTGCCATTTTCTTCCTTCTGGAATTCCTAACACATGTTGTACTTTCTGAATATACTGCCTATGTCATATGTATTTTAAGTCACACTGCATCTTTGCTCTGTATTAAATAATCAGCATAATCACCACAATTCCTAGCTGTCTTTGATCCTGTATCTAGTGGGCTAATCAGCTCAACTACTGAGGTTTTTGAAATCAAATGATAAAATTTATAATCTGCAAATTTTATGTTTGATTGATCCTCAAAGTATTTATTTACATGTATAACATGGATTTCTTAAAGGCATAAATTTTACTCATATGAGTCTCCTGAGTCCTTTATCAAATCTGTTTCTTCAGGTGTTAGTTCTTTTTACTGACTTGTTTTCATTTCTCCTGGTAAACACTTTCCTCAGATACCGAGTGATCTGTATGGTTGTCTGCTCAACTTTATATTTAAGGATCGCCATTCCATTCCTGCTGTTCGTTTATCCTCTTTCCAGTATTTGCAATTAGGACATGAAGAGAGTTATGCTGACTTCTTCTCTGGCATGACAAGTTTTCTGCTCATTGTAAGATGTGAGTCCCTGTCCCTGCGGGCCTTTCTTGTCCCTGTACACGTTGTTCTATTTGTGCACAAATGTCACTCTTTAGCATCAGTGGCTGAAGAGGCTAATAGACCTCTGTACTGGAAATTGATTGTCTTTCCTCAAAAATTATCTCAAAGTTCCCTTCAGTATCTTTTAACTGAGTTTGTGGCTCCCTGACATCACTCCCGTAGTTAGAGTGGGATTAGGTTTTCTACATCTATTTTTGTCTATAAATACATTTTTATTGTTACTGTTTTCTCCTGAAGTCTGATACCCTCTCCTTTCTGGTTTAGGATACTGAGGTAGGAGAAGAAGGTCTGGAGGCAGGAAAACTAAGGCTGATTCGTGCCAACTATCTAAAACTAAATCAAAAGGAAAACTCCAACTTTCCACACCTAAGTAACGAAAGGAATGGAGATTACGCCCTTTGAAAATCCCTTCCCCATCTGGAAAATTTAATGTATGCCTGATTGGTTGCAGAAAGCAGGAATTATCTCTGATTGGTTGTGAAAAGCAATCAATCATAGGTTTGCACAAGAGTGTAACTTTGTAACTTTGCTTTAGCCTCTGATTGGTTGCTTCCCACAACCAATCAGACTGATTGTGAGGTCACAACTTCATTTGTAAGGGTTCTACACCAAGTGGCCGATGGGAAACCTCTAGGGGATGTTTAAACCCCAGAAAATTCTGTCACCGAGGCCTGGTCACAGAGGCCCCCTGCTCAGCTGGCTCCCACCCTGTAGAATATGCTGCCATTTTCGATAAATCTCAGCTTTTGTTACTTCATTGTCTCCTTGCTTTGCTTGCGCATTTTGTCCAATTCTTTGTTCAAAATGCCAAGAACCTGGACATCCTTCACTGGTAACAATGCCACCCAACTTTTAAGGTATTTCAAAGTATTTGAATTTTTTATTGATCCATAAAAATAAAACCTAATGTGAAACTAGAAAACTCACAATATAATATTGAGAAAGAAACTCTTCTTTATAACTGGCTTAAAGATATGCACTTGTTTGCTGTTCTCTGTAAATACTGTGATCGGGTATACTTGTGTTGAGAATAACAGTGAGTACCTTTAAAAACAAGCTCAAATACATCCATTGAGCAGAGTAAATACAATGTTTCCTGCCTTTTTGAGAATTACAAGAGATAAAATAAATAGCCATATTTGAGGTCATTAAAAAATATTGATGAAATAATGGCAGAGCTTTTCTGAAGAGGCCAAGGTTTTCTTAGCAATGATTACTTCATGTCATAAAATTGTGGTTGTCGGGTCTTGAGTGTTTTTCAACTTATTGTTAGGAACAATTGGCCTGTCAAAAAAAATGGAACTACTTTTGGATTAACAGCAATGATGTTTGGCCAGCTGGTTGGACCTTGGTTGATGGCAGATATACCTGCAGTATTGGTCTCTACAATAGTTGTCAGGGTTGGGTTAACTGATAATAGGGTCTGATAGGCCAGTGTGACTTTCCTCACTCAGAATTCTGACTATGAAAAAAGAGGTGAAAGAAAGTGGATTTCAGATACAAGGGGAAGCCTGAGAGTATGAGGCAGTCCTTGTGCTCCATATGTATCACCTGATGGGGCATGGCTGACTCCTCATTAATTCAGCCATTCAGTCACAGAGGCAGTCAGCAAATTTGTGTTGAGAACTTACAACAATATAGACGCTTATTATACTGGGCTCTGGAGATTTTATTTTAAGTTGAATAAGCCACAGATTTCTGACAGTTAGAGTGGACAAAGAACATACCATTAAATGCATTAAATGCATGTGATAAATGTTAGTGGGGCTATGAAACAATGGCCTTTTTGGAGATAATGGATAGAGGCAAATAGCAATCTCTGTTGCAAGACTCCTGATCTGGACACTTAATCAAGTGTCCCAAGTCCAGGTCACAGAAGTCATTTTTTATAAATAATTTTGAAATAAAAAGTACTTTCTATGTGAAATAAATGGAACCTCGGTACAAGTGCTCTCCAACACATAAAAGTAACCATTATAAAACAATGCATTTCCATGATATGCAGAAATAACTGCCATCAAGAGATTGAGAAAAATACACTTCAGTGTTTCCTCTATGGGTGTCTCTCTCCTGGACACCAGCCCTGTGACTTCAGCAAAGAAAAATCCCTGATTAAATTGGGGACTCTGGAACATTTTGAATCTCATATGCTTTAATTAGTCTTACGTGGTCCCATATGTCTTCCAGTAGAGAGCAAATATAAGGGACACCAAGATTACATAAATCAAACATAACAAAATGAGGAATATAAAAATATTTACCATCAGCCATTTAACTATACCTCAGTTATCCACACAACAGTAACAACAGTGAAATACTACTAACCTATGAATTTATTGAAGTGACAACCAGGTACTTATAAAATTTCCTAATAGAAATTTATAAATGTATATATTTCAGAAAAGAGAGCTCAATGCATAAATATTTATAAATATGCCTGTGGCAGTGAAAGAAAGTCTTTAGTGTTAATAAGGAAAAAACAAAATAAATCAACAGTCTTAAAAATACACAAAAAAGCCCCCCAAAACTTCTCAACCTAGAATTCCAGATATAGCTAAAGTATCTCCCAAAATATTAGTTTAAATGTCATGCAAATAATTTTAAAAATGGATTAAAGAGTAGCTTTTTTGAAAAGGTAAACAAAACAGAAAGCAAAAAAAGTAACAGCAAAGCAATTGTTACTGAAGTGTTAAATCTAAGAAAAAATTGATTATATCTGGCAATAAATAATTTAGAAGTTTAAAAACATACAGTGCATGAATATTACTCAAAAGTAATATGAAAAATGAGAAAGAATATATTAAAACTTTCTGAGAGGCTCATCTTGTTCAGAAATAGAAATATTAACTTCACACTGTGTTAAATAAGAATTTATATGGCAAATGTAAGAAGAACCAATTAATAGAAATAGAACA
Organism: Leontopithecus rosalia; assembly: GCA_028533165.1. Classification (NCBI taxonomy): domain Eukaryota; kingdom Metazoa; phylum Chordata; class Mammalia; order Primates; family Cebidae; genus Leontopithecus; species Leontopithecus rosalia. The sequence goes on from CM052658.1 coordinate 98,417,260, forward strand.
TCTATTTGTTAAAGAGCCAGGCATATCTAGTACAAATATCTAACAAACAATATTATTAAGAATATTTTTAAGTTTCTTACAAGACAATGAACTTAGCAACCAAACTAATAGTAATATAAGCCAAATATATTAATATATTAACAGAAAAATAAAGTAAAATGTGACTAAGTCTGCAAAGAAATCTTCTCATTAGTAATCATTAAAACGAGAATTAAATGACATATTCTTTGTGCCTATTATAATGGGACAATAATTGAAGCTAAACAAGTGTGGCATGTATGTGAAAGAATGGGAATGTTCCCATAAGACTAGCAAGGGTTTAACTTGTATTAATCCCTTTTGGAAGCAAACAACTTATATTCCTGTTTATTGAAGGTGATGAGCTCTACATTCTGGGAGTGAGCAGCAACCACATGGAAGCATTGCAGTAGACACTCTCTTACCCAGAAGCAAACTGAGATAGAAGTACATGTATTATATTTGATATTCTGAAAAATCAAAGATGACCTAATCAGTATTGAAAAGAAGTAAATAAATTACTCTTGCCAAATTATTTTAGTGAAACTCTACCCACACTAACAATAATAGTGTATTTTTTTATTGATATACCAGTAAGCACAAGTAAGTATTTATATCCGCAAAAATGTGAAGCAAAGCAGGGCACGGTGGCTCATGCCTGTACTCCCAGCACTTTGGGAGGCCTAGGCGGGCCTCCCAAAAGTCAGGAATTTGAGACCAGTCTGGCCAACACGGTGAAACCCCATCTCTACCAAAAATATGAAAGATTAGCTGGGTGTGGTGGTGTGTCCCTATAATCCCAGCTACTCAGGAAGCTGAGGCAGGAGAATCACATGAACCTGGGAAGTGGAGGTTGCAGTGAGCGAAGATAGCGCCATTGCACTCCAGCCAGGGTGACAGTTCAAGACTCCGTCTCAAAAAAATAGCAAGTGTGTGAACGACAATTGATAATCTGTGTGTTGACTGCAGGTTTTTTTATGTTATTCATTGAAGTTTTCTGCATTTTGAAATATTTCCAAATTTATTTCAATAAAAATAATTTTCTACCATCTAAATTACTCTTTGCACTTTCCCTCTTTCTGTGTAATTAAGTATCTTAGTGTATACATACACTGTATTACATACAGAAATATAAATTTAGAATAGAACTATTGTCTTGGGTATCTATAAAACAAAAAGTTACTTTGTACATTTTAATTTTTTCATCTTAAACACAATAAAAAACACAGTAAAAATTCCTACTTTCAAAAAAACCAGATACACATTTTTACTATTTATTGTAGTTATAAAGAAAAAATGTGTTCAAAGGAAATATTTCTGAATCTTGTTATATATTGCTTTCTGCAAAAAATATTAAACACATTTTTCTCTTAGTTATGCATCACTTATAGATATTATAAAATATATTCAAATATAACTTTTATTTCTCTCCTACAGTATAAAATCAGAACTTTTTTTAAAAAAAAGGAGAGAAGAAAGAAAAAAAAGGAGTGAAGGAGAAGAAGAAAGAGGAAGAAAAAGAGGGAGAGAGAATGGGAATGTTGCTTTATTCTAAAAATGGGTATTGAAAACCTCTTTTATGCCAATAATCATGCTTAATAATGGCAGATCAATATTTCTTTTAAACCTATGAGTAGGTGCGATGTGGTACTGATGAGAATGTATATTTTGTGTATTTAAAGTGGAGAGCTCTATAAATGTTTATTAAGTTTACTTGTTCTGGATCTGAGTTCAAGTTCTGGATATCCTTATTAATTTTCTGTGGTGTTGATCTATGTAATATTGATGTTGAAGTCTCCCACTATTATTGTGTGGGAGTCTAGGGAGTCTAAGTCTCTTTATAATTTTTATGTATCTGGGTGTTAGGATCATAGCTCTTGTTGCATTGATCCTTTGATCACTATATCTTTGTTGCTTTAAAATCTATTTTATCAGAGGCGAGAATTGCAACTCCTGCTTTTTATTTATTTATTTATTGTTGCTCTCCATTTGGTTGGTAAATCTTTCTCCATCACTTTGTTTTGAGTCTTTGTGTATCCTTGCATGTGAAATGGGTCTGGATGTAGCATACTGTTGGGTTTTTGTTTTATCATTTGATTGGGGGATTTAGTCAATTTAAATTTAGGATTACTGCCATTTGATGTTAACTGGCTGTTTTGTCCATTTGTTGATGTAAATTCTTCATATGTTGATGCTCTTTACGTTTTG
>CM052658.1:98419985-98462236 GCA_028533165.1 Leontopithecus rosalia
GACCTCTGATATCCTTTCTTCTGCTTGATCAATTCAGCTATTCAAACTTGTGCATATTTTGCAAAGTTCTTGTATTGTGCTTTTCAACTCCGTTAATTCATTTATATTCCTGTCTATATTGTCTATTCTTGTTAGCATTTTGTCAAACCTTTTTTCAAAGTTCTTAGTTTCTTTACATTGAGTTAGAACAAGTTCTTTTAACTCCCAGAAGTTTCTTATCATCCACCTTCTGAAGCCTACTTCTGTTAATGGGACACAGTCATTCTCTATCAGGCCTTGTTCCGTTGCTGTTGAGGAACTGTAATCCCCTGTAGAGGGATAGGCATTCTGATTTTGGGTATTCTCAGCCTTTTGAGGCTGGTTTCTTCCCTTCGTTTTAAATTTATCCATCTGACATCTTTGCAATTACCATCTTTCTAATTAGGTTTCTGAGTGGATGTCCAGTTTATTGATTCCCAGCACCAGAATCTAAGCAACCCACTGCGCTGGCCAAAACAGTGGTGTTAAGACTGATGGTGCTCTTCTGCCTGGGAATCTCCAGACTGGCTTCCTTCCTGAGTCCATAATAGTTGACTCTGTCTTCCCAGCACTCCAAATGTTGGTTAGAAGGGGAACCAGTCCCGTTTACTCTGCACCAAGAGCCGCTGCACTGAGGCACCGGCAAAACCGCCAGCGCCAACCACAAGAGTCACACTGGCGACCTGTGGGGCTCCTCCGCTGGGAATCTTCTGGTCCGTGAATGACAAAAATTCATCTGAAAGTGTGGCATTCTCTCATTCTCTACGCTTTCACTGGGAGCTACAATCCCGAGCTGTTAGCAATCAGCCATCTTGGATCTCTCTCTAAAATCAGAACTTGGTTTAGAGAAGTATTTGCTGTGCTCTGACTTATTTTGATCCTATTTTCACTCTTCCATACTTTACTGACCATAAAACTCCAGAGCTGGTGGTACCTTTTCTAACGACTTCTTTTCTTGCTCTTGATTTCCTGGCAGTAGGTGATGGATTGTGTTAGTTGCTAGGGTCAAGCTATAATCTATAGGAAAAAATGATATGTAACATTTGCAGCAATTATCCCAAGTAGAGTATCCCCATTTAAATTACTGTTTAACCCTTGCAGCTCAGCTTTGTTTACATGAGTGGTACCTCTGGATATAGGACCCACAGTGAAAAAAATATCCAGGGCACCAGCAAATGAACAATGAGAAAAACAGAAGGACTGTGGTAAAAGGGATCATAGGAAGATTAAATTCTCAAATTAAAGAAAAATGCACTTTATAAATTTTAGGTTTCCTGCAGTACAGTATATTTTACCTATGCCACTACTTTTAATGAATATTTTTTCCAGCAGCAACAGTGATACAGGAATCAAAAAGAAATTATATAGACCGATAGTGAGGGTATAGAAGTCCTTGGTAAGGTTTTCCTTTTAATGAAAAACAACCACCAAATCATCTTCTTTTCTAAAAAAGAGCAGCCTGTAAAACTGAGCTGCAGAGATGGGCAAGCAAGCTGGAAGCTTACAAAGGTGAATCCCGGCAGTTATGCCAATAGCAAAAGGTTACCTGGGGCTGGGCGCAATGGCTCATGCCTGTAATCCAAGCACTTTGAGAGGCTGAGGTGGGTGGATCATGAGGTCAAGAGATCGAGACCATCCTGGTCAACATAGTAAAACCCCATCTGTACTAAAAATACAAAAATTAGCTGGGCATGGTGGCACACACCTATAGTCCCAGCTACACTGGAGGCTGAGGCAGGAGAATTGCTTGAACCCAGGAGGTGGAGGTTGCAGTGAGCTGAGATTGCACCACTGCACTCAGGCCTGGGCAACAAGAGAGAAACTCCGTCTCAAAAAAAAAAGGCTGCCTGGGACTATGCATGTTTAAAATGGCAGCTCCATCTTCCCTTCTCCTTGTACGGTGAGGAGCAAGCAACCTGGAGCCAGCCAGGCAAAGACCTCACTTGCATTGTAATATTAGGGTGAGGTCACCAGCTTCCTGAGTATTATGTAAACCAATCTTTCGGCCCTATGTAAATTAGACTGTGCCTTCTCAAGCCTGTGTGTAAAATCCAGTGCCCTCCAATGTGCGCTAGAAGTCCTATTTGGAGTCCCTCTCTTTCCTGGGAGAGAGAGAGCTAGTCTCCTTTCTTTTTCTTTTGCCTATTAAACCTCCACTCTTAAACTCACTCTTTATGTGTGTCCGAGTCCTTAATTTTCTTGGTATGAGGCAACGAACCTCAGGTATCACCCCACACTGCAACACCGCTTCAATAATAACAGATTTGTACTTAGTTCTGATGATGGTGGCAAGTGATAGACTAAAAGCAGCGGCAGAACTATGAGCATTACCTGAATGTAGATCACAGCTCTCCCAATCGTCACATTTTAATCTATCATGCTAGTTTTTTAAATTTTTGCTCATATGAACAGTAAGAAGTATACTTTATGCTATGGTTTAGTGTAAACACACAGTCAATCAATCAATCTAATCTGTCATCTACTATGAAACAAAGGTTTCACAAACCAACTTTCATTCTTACTGTTTGTGACAAACCCTGATTCTTCTATTACAATTTATTTAATTAAAGAAAATCTTGATTGTAACCAGCTAAACTGATTTCATTACTACCTAATTTGGGGCAAATTAAATTTGAAGCACATTCTCCTAATGATAAAGATTCGACCCCATTTGCATGGATGTAAGTTATTTCATGTAATGATTCTTCCCAACTCTTCATTCTTATCTGCAGAATCTCTTTCATATCATCTGTCTCTAGCATTTTTTGACAAACATACATGCACGTGCAAACACACACACATAATACATGCACATACACAATGCCATTTAAATCTCTGATTTTGCATATAGAAGGGATTTCTTATCTTCTGTAGCAAATTTTGATAACTGAACATTCCTTAAAGTTCTATTGCTCAGTGCATAAAAGTGAAGAAGCTGGGATTAAGCAAAGAAAACAGTTATAAACTGTTTAGGGAAACTTATGATTTTTTATCCTTTGGGAAAAAACTGATATTAAGGCACTGCTAAAGTGATTACGTCTGGCTCAAAATTATTAATCATAACAATATATTGTCAATTGAACTTTTTCAGAAGAGTATTTCCATTCATTAAATTACTGGACTAGGTAAGGTAATGTCATTGAACCATTCTCCTAAAAATACAAATAAATAACTTAGAGAAAAATAAGCCACTGAATAATCTTCACTCACACCCACTGTGAGACACTAGAGGCCTGAGGAAATGAGAACAGGATGATACAGTTCCGTCTTGGTGAACAGAAAATGAAGAGCACTTAGGGAGATAGACTACAGCTACCATTAGCATTACAACTATCCCCATACAAGGATATCCTAAAAGCCACCTCTAATCCATGCTCCTTTAGAGGTGTCCATTGTAAACTCATAGGCATGCCAAACATGGAAGAATGGCAGCTTTTAGACATGGAGAATTGTAAGATTAGGTGACCATTGCCATTGATATCAGTTCTGTTTCTCCTTTGCTTAATGCAGATGCTATTAAACAGTATTTAATTTAGTCAATGAAAAAAGAATCAAAATAGACTAAATGTTTCAAGTCAGCCAATAAAGTTAATTATGTAAGACTTTAGTTTAAAATGCCTAAGTCAGATAACACCATTTGTAGAAAATATTCCATCTTAAAATGTCCTATAGAATTTCCTGTTTTAATGAAATTCCTATAGATAAAAGTATTCAGTGCTTTTCCTCAGCTATTTCTGATCCTTACACACATGCTTCCAATGCAACATTCATTATATTGAATTGTAATTTAGAGAGAAATTTGGGGTGTGGCAATCAGTCTAACTCCTATTAGACTCCCTTGCATTACCTGAAATATAATGTAATAATAATAGTACTTAGTTTTGCATGCAGTTTTACAATTGAATGGCATATGAGAAGGAGTCCATATTATCACTTCCCATGTTTCCATCCTGTAGAGGACTAAGAACATGGAATTTGTGCTTGTGATCCTTCATTGAGAAATTTTAGAGGAAATTTGTTTGTTTTTGCCATAGAGATGAAGAACAGATCAGAGCTTGGTTCCATGGGGCTTAGAACCTTGTGCCTCAATAACAGAAGCTGAGCACATCCTCTGTCCTTCATGTCTCATGTCCAGAAAAGCAATGCACCGCTGGCATTATTACCTAAGTGCACAACTAGGCAAGACCACCTTTGACAAGAAGGCCATCTCTTCTGCCTGCCATTGAGAGTGTGAGAAAGGCCTGTCCTCACTCTGTTCTTTGTGTCTGAAACAGTAGAGAGTAGCTGATCTACAATCTTTCTTTCTCTTCTTAAGTAGCTGGCTGTTTTATTTTTTTGGTGCACTTACTGCTCTACCTCTCTTTGTGAGCACACCACCTGCTTATGTGACTCAAGACCTCTGCTTTAGCCCCAGGCCGAGATAAATTTGCTATTTAAGTTGCTTACTGCAGGTATCACATGCTTGCAGAGACAAACCAAATTGTCAACTGTTTTCTATTAGGCTAACAAATATGGGGCCATGCTCATCAGTCAGATCTTTGAGCGGAAAGCAGAACAAGTGAAAAGTTATTTACGTATCTCTATTCCTTAAAGCAGATGTGAGCCCTGTTCTGGGCTATCATGAGCACTGCACATAGAATTCCATCAGTATCTGCTATACTGAGTTAAACAGAATGTACAGAGAAAATGTTGCTTAACATCTCATCCATAATGCAAATGCTACACTACCAGAGTTTTTTAATTGCTGCTTATCTCTAATGACCTTCTTAGCTCTGCTACACACTGAGAAGATACAAATCACAAGAAAGGAGGACAAAATCCTGCCATGTAGAGGTGGGTTAGGGCAGATTCTCCATTACGTCTGTCCTTGAGAAAATTGTTAGGCTCACCATAAAAAGTGCATTGTAGAAACTCCAGGACACTGTGACTAAAGGAGTAGGAGGAGGTGAATGATCAAAAGCATTGGTGAGGAAATAATCATTTAGCTGATGCAGTGAAACATCTGAGTCCCTCTTTACTACTACTGACCATCAATCAACCTCAGAAAACTATGGGACTAGCGTCTCTCACCAAAATATGTGCAGGACGGATTAGAGAGGAGGTCCTCAACTCAGATTTAGCTTACATTTTAATGGTTAGTGATGCCAAAATAAAAATTTAGTGGGAAAAGGCAGCTCATGTTATGCTGCATGAAATTGTTGTAAAGAATGTTTCTAGGGATAATTTTTGCTGAAGAAATAAATCACTCTCTGTAATTCATTGTCAGTTAAGGATGTGACTGAGAACAACATAGTTTATTATAATTTTCAATAATAATTAAGGGCTTGATTATTGGAAGAATTTCAACTACCTATATTCATAATTCTTACTGATGAATTTCTTTTAAAAATATCCCTATGCTACTGCAGTGGGTCCAAATTAAACTCACACATGCTTTTTGAAAGTCCCATGCCTGTTGTATTTATATGTGTGAATGTTGGCTGGTGTGGCTGAAAATGTGCTCCATGGACCAGTAGTGCCTCCAAATATATTAGTAGGTATCTACTGTATTGAAAAAAGTGAACCAATTTTGTTTGCTTTAGGATATGTTGTTTCTTCAAATGTGAATCTCACTGAGGGAAATAGAGCATGGAGTGAATCCAAAATTAATTTGTCCAGAGAACACTTTACCACAACACATCCAGTAGCATCTGGAATGGGATAAACGGTGTCCCCCACCCCAAAAATATATGCCTGTGTCCTAATGCTTGGAACCTGTGAATATTACCTTATCTGGAATAAGGGTTTTCATAGACATACTTAACGTTCTAGAAAAGGGGAAATCATCCTGGGTTAACCAATAGGTCTTAAATCCAATGCCAAGTGTCTTTATAAGATGGATACACAGAGCGTGTATAGCTGCCAGCAGCTGGTAGAGGGAGAGGAGGGATTGGCACCCAGAACAGCCACAGGACATGCGTCTCCACCCTTGATTAGACTCTGTACTGCTGATGGCAACAATTGGGAGAGAATACTCTTCTCTGTTTGAAGCCACACATTTGAGGTAATTCGTTACAACAGTCCCAGGAACTATTACAGCATCTTTGGCAAATATTGCCATAGAATCTTTAAACATAGATACTGATTTAAAAATATGTTCAATATTTAATTTATCTCTAAATAATTAAATATATCTGTTGATAAATAACATCTTGAATATAATTCTGCCAGAAATTTTTTCCAGAACATATTCCATATTTCCTATGGAATATGCTGATTTCTATGTTGATTTCTTTATGTAATAAAGGTAATTACAGAACTACATGTAATTTCTATCCATAACTCTTCTAATAAATGTTTATCTGAACAATATGCTATCCCATAATGGTTAGTTATTTATTCCATTTTCTAGAAAAATACAGCAGATACAAAGAACCTTAAAGCTCTGGTAATCAGAACATACTTCAGAATGTAGTAATCAGTTAAGGAGAATTGTTCATTATTTTTAGCAGATGGACAGCAATTTAAAAAATACATGCCTAACTTTTAAAAAGCTGTCTTTCCTAAGTCATGGGGATCATTTTTACTCTTTTGCCCATTTGGAAAGGGAAACTTCTTTCTTAATTTCACTTGCTTAAAACACAAATGGAAGTTTTTCATCCTTTGATAAAAATAGTGGCACCAATGAAAACAATTGCTATCATTTATTGTCTGTAATGTGACTGGTACTATATGAGTATTTACATGTATAAAACACAAAAATATCTGTAAAATGTTACCACTTTCATTTTCAGATCAGAGGTCTGAACCTCCAAGAAATTAAATCGTTTTTCTAAATTTAAACATCTAGTACATACCCAAGAAGAGACCCAAGATTTTATACAGAATAGTTCCAAATTTCCATTTTCATTCTCTTTCTTCTATGGAAAAGACCTGTATTCTCACAGATAAGTTTTAGTGATGACTATTTGCACACAAAATAACAGAAGAAACCAACATATATGGTTTAGCCACAGACAAAAAAGGATGTTTATAAAATCAAATGTAGGCAATTGGTAGCAGTGTGTCACCTCCATGCCTGGGATGTTCTCTGGGTGGAGAGAATCTTTATAGGTAGCTGCTCCCACACATTCTGACTATATTTGTTCACTGTTGTTTGGACTTGATACGGACTTTCTCTATGTTAGGAGTGTAAAATAGATGCATTTGACAAAAAATGAAATGCTTCCATCTTTTTTTTTTTTTTGAGATGGAGTTTCACTCTTGTTACCCAGGCTGAAGTGTAATGGCACGATCTCGGCTCACCGCAGCCTCCGCCTCCTGGGTTCAGGCAATTCTCCCGCCTCAGCCGCCCGAGTAGCTGGGATTACAGGCACTTGCCACCATGCCCAGCTAATTTTTTGTATTTTTAGTAGAGACGGGGTTTCACCTTGTTGACCAGGATGGTCTCGACCTCTTGATCTCGTGATCCACCCGCCTCAGCCTCCCAAAGGCAATTACTCTAATACTCTTTGCAGAATCAGCAGATCTTGAGTACACCCCATACTCTAATAACACTACCTAGTTCATTCTGCAAGAATGACAGTATTTTTTCTTTCCTGGCTTTTTTTCACATTGATCTAGTCCATATTAACTGAAATATTCTTATGACTTGAACTCTGTGGCACCACATTCCTGTGTTTCATTTGCTTCTCTACTTTTTACTTTTTATTATGTTACAGATCTATCCCTTCATCCAGCCTTGTAATGGTGACATGCCCAACCACAGTCTCCTACATTCTTTCTCTAGATTATTGTAGCTGCATGACAATGGCTATCTGTTCAGTGTTGCCTAACATAATGATCCAGCCTGACATCTTCATTAGAGAAGACGAAGCAATGGTTGTTCTGCAGGTACTGTTGCCATTTTCAAGTTACCTCAAAGTTAACACCTGAACAGAGTTAATTGCAATTAACCATCCTTTTATTCTTCCTCACTCACTGCTTCTGGGCTATTTCTCAGGTATATGATTCTTTTCTACATTCCTATGTTCTTGTCGTTCATGGAAAAAAATAGAGTCTTTGGAAAAACCTGGACATCTCCGTAAATTTTAGTTGGCAGGAATTTTTTGTGCATTTGGTGCTGCTGCTGATCTTCCATCATGATTCTCAGAGTCTCATAATTCCTACCCTTGATTCAGAGATGGAAATCTTAGAGGATGAGATATTCTCAACCAATAATGTCCTTCTATACCATCACTCCTGGCAGTCCTCTGCACGTAAGTGTGCAGAGCAAGGCTTCTCATATTACCAGTTTGTGTAGGATCTTTATTTCAAAAGAAGGCAGGAATAAACAGACTGAATAGGCTGTTACATAAGACTGGCTACACAATATTAAAAACAACAAGGAAAAACAAGGCAAAACAAAACTATCCCTGTGACATGGACTATAACGGAATGTTTGGTAAGTTAAGGAACTCCTAGAAGAAAATGAGACCAGTTATGCTTTGATTTAAGAAGAAATCTGGAGAGACTTCATGAAATATTTATATTTTGAGTGAGAATATATTCTCTTAACCCTTTTATGGTATTAGCATATTATCCCAAAACACGTATTTCCCTTTCCCTTCCAAGTGTCATTCCTAATCTAGTCGCATTCCTCACAAGCTGTTATCTCCCAAATATCAACACGTATCCGGTCAAGAAAGTTTCAACTGACTATGGAATAAATAATTCTGCAACTTATTTGTTATTCTTATTTTGGGGAAAGAAAAGAACATACTCACATGTTCATACAAACATAACATTGAATTAGGAAAAAATACAGAGATACATTCTCTCAGCCTTCTGCTTCTTTTCATGATGAAGTACTGGAACAAGACTCTCCCTCCTGCAACAAACAAATATGTAACTGGACAAAATATATGAAACAAGTATTTTTGTGCACTAATAAGTGAGCATTGCAAGACAGCAGCCCTTGAAGACTCACATGATGAGTCCCATGACCACTAGCTTTCTGCTGGGGGAAAATGTACTGACTCTAAGGCAGAAAGCAAATCGCAGAGATCCTGTTAAACTGAAAATGCAGAGACCAGGCTCTATTGTTGCTGAAGCAGTTGGAATCTTTGTGGGGCAGGCTGGGGAGGAATCGAAGACGAGAGCTTTGTAGAAAGCCCCAGAAGTCTACAGGTAGCTCCCCTGCAAATTCATGTTAAAGAGGTATCCATATATGCACATACGCTGTGCAAGCCACCCAGGGTATTGCAGAAAGCAGGTGCCACCGATTTGAGAAACAGGAAACTTAGGATAATGCTGTGCTCATGGTAGAACTCATCAATACCCACGGCAACCACGAATGATTAGAAAGGTAGCACAGACCATGCCGTAGAGTGAAATCTACTCTATACCCACTCTAACAAACCTAAAATAAAGTTTAAAGAGATCTCGGAGAAGACAACATTTGGAGTTTACGTATTTTTAAGTTAGAAGGGCTTGTAAAACACTTGAAGTTTCCACAGATTTTCACAAACCAAGCATAAAAGTTTACTCAGTTCAAGGTGATTGAATAGTAATTGACTAACTGATCTGATTGCTAAAACAAGAATCAACATTTTTTGAGGATGGGTAGCAGGGTTCAGATTCTCTACTCAATTGTGTTACCCAAAATGTTTGACACTTTCTTTTTTCTGGAGATAGAGTCTTGCTCCATTGCCAGTCACCAGGCTGGAGTGCGGTGGCACAATCTGGGCTCACTGCAACCTCAGCCTCCTGGGTTCAAGCAATTCTCCTGCCTCAGCCTCCCAAGTAGCTGGGACTACAGGTGTGCACCACCACGCCCAACTAATTTTTGTATTTTTTAGTAGAGATGGGGTTTCACCATGTTGGCCACCATGGTCTCAATCTCTTGACCTTGTGATACCCTCACCTCGGCCTCCCAAAGTGCCGGGATTACAGGCTTGAGCCACCACGCCCAGCCGACACTTTTTTAATCACCAGAATTACAAAGAAAGAGAAAATGTAACTCATGGTTACAGAAAAAAAATAATATAAAGCAAACTCTAAGCTTTTCATCAATAAACACAAAATGGTTGCTATAAACGTTTTAAAGAACTATAAGAAAATAGAGTTTTAATATGTGAAGACCAAGTCTTATCAGATACACAGAAACTATAAAAAGAATGACACAGCAACTTTTAGAATAGGAAATTACTATAACTGAAATGCAACAGTTTCTGGATGTTCCCAGCAAGAGGTTTGGGATAGAATAAAAATTTCCATAAGAAAGAAGTCAATGCACAGTTTGGTTTCCCTGGGAAGCAGACTCTGCTGTGAAGACTAGCTAGCAGGGTCTTTTTAGAGAGTGCTCTTGGGACAAATACCCTAAGAAGGAAGAGAAGGACTCAAAATCGGAAAGAGGGAGAAGTTGAACTGCTATGTGGTCCTATGAAATCGTCTGCCAATCATGTAGGGACCTCGAGCTGGGGACGGAATTTCAGATTCCTCAAGCTGAGGTGGTAGGACAGGGCATTCATATCCCTGTATTAATCAGTCATTGAGTCCTGGTTGCATTTGGAAGAAGCAATGAGCTCAAGTGAGGCTGTTACATTCACTAGAGTCCATTTCTTTCTGCAGAGGGCTTAGAGCTGAGGCTGCCTTTTACTAGCACTCCCGGAACCTGGATGAGGAAGCCTCGCAGAGGAATCTGTTTGATACACCATAGTCTTCATCATGGCGCACACTGTGGACCTTCTTACTCACTTCTTTGTGCGAGACCTGGGAGCACACCCCCAGGAATTCTGCAAGGCTTTTTTTCTCTTGGTCATTTATCCGAGGAAGGTCATTGGGAAGAGCTCCAAGCCCTGCCTCTGCATTTGGTATCAAGTCTGTAATGGATCCTCAGGGTCTTCTTCTACTAATTCCCAGCTTCAGCCAACATTTCTATTTGTCTTGGTGGTTCATCTGGTGATGTGATCTAGATTTTAAACCCTATTCTCCTAGGCATCCAAGTTCCTGGTCACTAGGCATTCTTCAGTTGAATAAGGACTTGCCAAGAAGAGCCAAAGTAAACTACCTAGGTGTCAGGTGTACTCCTACCTGCCCCCCAGCAGCTGTCTCTTCCTGAGGGTCAAGATCAATTACTTCTGTCACATTGCTGACTCTTTTTGCCCATGGTTCTCTGATATGAAAAGCCTGAAATGCTTAGACTGTGACGTTAGCTTTTAGGTCAAGGGGACTCTTAATGTCTCTCTGGTAGAGGCAAGCCCACTTTGGTAACAAGCTCTAAGCCTACAGAACACAGAGCTGCAAAGATAAAAAGGATGAGTCCCCAAATGAATCACTTGAAGTGATGGTGAGTAGGGAGACTTTTATTTTTGACCTCTTGCTTGTTGGATCCAGGCATTCTACTTGTTCAGGGAGCAGTGCCATATACCTGCCACTGATTTAAAGGGCATACTTCATTCTCAATGATAGTGCCCCATTCCGGGAAAGCATTGTCTCCTTGCTGGAGCATGAACTGTGTCTTTGAACAGACCATTCGATCATGTTGCCAGATGACAGCTGCTGTTATTTGATACAAACAGCTTGGTTTTTGTTGTAAATTAACCCTCCTGGCTGCCAGGAGAAAAGGTAGAGATTTGTGATATGTCCACGGTATCTTTCAAAACAGACATCTCTATCAAGCAATAGGGAGTTCCTGGCCCCACTAGGAAGCATTCTTTTCAAAAGAAGGAGCGGGCCACTTTTGCAATCAGACGGTTCCAGGAAATCTGGGGATTCAAAATATTTAGAGCATCAACCCAGATATGCTCATTCTGTATGTCTGGGTCATTTTTATCTAACAAGGCTACTGCACTTGGCATGGCACAGCTGCCATGGTTGAGGATTTTCTTCTTTGAAGCTCAGCTATGTTTCCCACTAAGATTTAGGTCTGGTCCTCAGCTTTCTCTGCCTTCCAGTTTTAGGAGATCAGAGTGTCTTTATAGGCCATCAATGAGGCCTTCTGGTCTCCATATTTAGTTTTTAATTGTCAGTCAGTCACTCTCAAGCTTAGCAATAGGCACTCAATCCCATTCCCCTGTGGTTACTATTTACTACATGTCTCTTGAACACAAGGTGGTACCAGCTAATGCAGTTTTTGCCGGTGGTATAACGTTGGTTCACAGCCAGTGAATGTTTTAGTCATTGTGCTGTTAGCTTGTGCCAGGGCCTCTCTGTGTGCCACCTGCCACCAGTCGGGTTTTTGTTGCCAGCTGGTTGGCAGCTGGTCCAACTCCAAAATTCCATTTTAGCCTCTCCTTTATTTGGACCATTCTTGGCACCAACAGTCATGGGTTAGGTCCTTCAGGTAGCAAAATCTGAGATTAAAATGAGCGTGCAGTATGCTTATTAGGAAGCAAGATTGGGATCCCTGCCTTGTAAGAGACAGAAGGTTGTGGCATGGTAAGACAGTGCATTGTGATGCAGTCCTGAAAAATGCCCCGGGACGCACACTCCTGGGGAGCGCTGAGTGAGCCACGGTAGGTGAGTGGTCTGGAGTAAGTGGAGCATCTGGTTCTTGACCTCATAAGTTGTTCAGTCACTGAACACAGGCTGCATGTGAAGGAAATTGTGGGCTTGGAATTGTGCATTCCCCAAAAAACACTGCACCTGAGGACAGTCACCTGGCAGCACACCCAGAAGCTGAGAGGAGAACTGGGTGGCACCTAATAGCTTTCATAATCAAGTCCTTAAATCTACGTGAACAGTGTCTACAATTAAGCAGTCATCTCTTACGTGGTAGACATATTGACACTAGCTATGAATACCATATATCATTTTAATTTTGCATGTCCTGAAGTATCAGGCAAGAAAGTAACATGACTTCACTTTGGACTTGCTTTTTTTTCTTATGACAATTCCACTAATTTTAGAAGAGTTTATGTAGCAATATGGAGCCACGGACTGGAGGTTATCCAGTGCCATCTGCATTTGCATGTTCCAAAATTCCTCTTCAACAGAGAGGAGTGCTAGCAATTTCATCTTTACAATTTATTTGCCATGATGTGGAGAAAGTGTATCTAGTATATGAAAACTGTTAAGCCACGGTTCATTGTGCTATTAATTGAGAAGTGTTTAAACTTACTCATCGGCTATCATCATATACTCTTATTAAGATTATGGCTAATCATCAGATAATCTTTTTAAGTCTTAGACACAGTTAAAAATTATTGTAATAAAATCATTTCTCAATTTTAGCTTAAAATTAACAAGCATAAGTTATTACTAACTAATGTTTGGTAAAACATTTTTATACTGAATACCAACTTTTAAAAGGAGTATATTAAATTCAAAACTTGTATTTAAGATGATTTATTGGATCTTCATGAGTCAGTTTTCTTATTTGTAAAATCCCCTGGGCCCAGTTCAACACTGTGATGGACTTACACAAGGCTTTGTTGCAGCCTTCCTCTAACCAAAACGGTACTTACAGTTCCAGCTTCTAGGAGGCAGGAGCATTGTTTCAGCTCAGAAATTCAGGGGCAGCCTGGGTAACGTAGGGCGATTCTGTCTCTAAAGGCAAACAATCAATACCAAAGATAATACTTCTCAAGTGAGAGTGTAAGTTTGTTGGAAAAGAGCCTTCTATTTACCTAATTGCATTTAGAAGGACTGACTATGCACTTGTTTCAAATTTAACAGTGACGTAAAAAAAATGCACTTCCTAGTTTCTAATAAAATTATGAACATTAAACTAAATATCTGAATTGCTGCTTACTAAATGTACAGCAAAACAAAAGCTAGAATACAAAATTCGATCTTGCATTCCAAGTTGCACTGATTTTCTTTCTTGCATTGAGACTCCCTGAATGCGATGAAAATGTTCAGGAAAAATAGTCCAAATTATTACCAACCAAGCCATCCCTTTAGCAGCAGTGAAAAGTGTAGTTAGTTCTCTGGTACAATATAGTAATATTAACCCCATAAAAACAGTCATCACAGAGTCAAAGGCTGCAAATACTATTTCCTACACTTAAGAACTGCAGGGACAAGTAGTACCCAATTCTTCTAAAAATGACTTTCTGTGATTATAACCTTTGGAAAAGTAAGTGAATTTTGAGCTATCCCTCACACTGAAGAATGTCTTAAACATGAGAACTTCACTACATGTCTTTGATTTCAAAAGTTCTATCGAAAGCTTGAAAGGTTTGGATAAACTTCCTGTGCCAAACATTTGTTGAAGTGCGTCATTGTTACTTCAATATCCAAAGCCTTGTATTAAGTTTTTGTTAAAACCTATTTCAAGTGAACTTTAGATTTTCAGTTCCAAGGAACACGCCAGAAAAGGGACACATATCGGGACTTTATGAACTGAAAACTGAAGCATTCAGCACACCCGACCATCCTGTAGAAGAGATAATAGGCAAAGTTTTCTGAGAAGACCTCACAATCCTCTGTATTCTACATGCCTCAGCTAACTTTTGTGTCACCCAATTGTTCTTATCTATAAACTCCCAACTTTCCTCCTCCTGATGCCAAAGAGCATGTGTCATGTACTCATCATGTGGGTATTATCCTGTTAACTGAATAAGTAGTTCAGCCTAAAGGTTAAGAATACAAAGCTTTAGGCCGGGTGCGGTGGCTCATGCCTGTAATCCTAGCACTTTGAGAGGCCCAGGTGGGTGAATCACCTGAGGTCAGGAGTTCAAGACCAGCTTGGCCATCATGGTGAAACCCCATCTTTGAAAAAAAAATTTTTTAATAAATAAATAAATAAATAAATAACTTAAAAATGAAGAAAAAAAAGAATACAAAGTTGTTCGAACCTGAAATTTCTGTTTCAGACATCAGCTCTACCATTTTTCTTGTCAAATATCAGTTTTCCTCTTCCTTAAAAGGGTAATGTGATGGCTCCTTCTGGGAAGGATGTTACATGATTAATATTTATAATACACTAACAACAATGAAAATACATCAACAATATTTATAAGACATTAACAGCTACTATAATTGAGTGTAATTTCCAACATTTTACTTTCATAAAAGTGTTAAACTTCTATTTATTAATTTAAACACTCATGAATGTGATAATATAATTTTGAATAACATCTTGATGAATATGGGGACACGTTAAGCACTTAATGATTTGAATCATGTCCTCTGCTGCTCAAAGCTTGACTCAGACCTATTACCTCACTTCTATAAGGGAAGAAACTACAGACTTCCTCTGAGTAACTTTACCCGCTAGCTAAAAATGAGGCAACTCTGCAGATCAATTGGGATATAGATGAAATAAGTGATTAATAGTAGAAACGGATGCCACCTGAGAGAACAGAGTTTGATGGATGGAAAATAGGCTTTGGAGGGCACCACAGCCTTCTGTACATCTGGTGAGATGCAGAATGCCCAATTCAAGCCACTTTCAACATGACAATGACTGATCAGAAACTACCATGGTTAAGTACAGGAGACTATTGAGAGATGAAAACTGCATTTCATTTACCATCTGTCTGGAGAGCTGGAAAGAGTATTCTTACTCCACAGCACATCTTTCAGTCACTCAGCCCTGAGTTCCTGCCCAGTTTAAAGTTGTAGGGAGGCATCTATTGGCTAAATACAGATGATCTTTAGGCTAGTCAACAATGGGATTTGCTGCCTCATGAGTTATGGAGCACTCCGCCACTGCAGAAATACACTCAAGGGCTGCACAGCCATTTTTCCGGAATGATTGAGAGAAATTTTCTGTATTAGGTTCAACTAGGTATTCCCATGGGTCCATGTGAGTGATAAGGTTCTGTGATTCTAAATCTTGTCAAGGTCAGGCAGTGATTAAAGATGGGTTACACTTGTGAAAGATGTAACTAGGAAAAAAAGAGCTTTGCTAGTAAAGAAACGTGAGTTTTGAAGCTTCTTCAAAGAGAAGGTTTTCCACAGTGCACCTCCTGATATAAGACAAAAAGAAAAATGTCAGCAGAGATGAAGGAAGTGAAATGCAAGGCACTGATGTGCGGCACGGAAGACAAACAGCACAGGAAGAAGAGGACGCACCAGAGAATGCACCCCTACTTTTAATTAGGACACCTCTTCACATACAGAAATACTATCAGGGAAGAATGGGATTTGAAACCAACAGGGAATGCCTGAACAATGCAAGGCTCTTTCTAGATACTAAATATCAACAAACCAAGCACAAATAATTATTCTATATAGTGTATATATTATATGTATATACATGAAGGAAGGAAACAGCTAAACACAAAATACTTAAGTGAAAAACACTTCAGTGTAATATCTGAATTGTATATTCAGTAAAGTAATTCATTTTAGCTAAATAAATCACTGTGATTTTAGTTAGGTCAAAATAAATGCACTGATTACAAGGTTAAGAGTTGCAGTAATAATAACATTTCAATAGATATTAATCATTTACTTTAGGTGGAGCCAATGCTAGGCAGGTGCTTTAAGGACATTAGTTAATCTTCCAATAATTCATCAAACAAGCTGCTATCATCACCCCCAATTTCAGGGGAGGTGCTGAGCTGTAGTTAAGAGACGGTCACAGAGGTTTTGAGTGGAGAAGTGAAAAGTGAATCCCATGCTCTGGGTCGTGTTTCAGGACTACTTCTCTGCTAAGAGTGGTCAGAGAAAAAAATAAAATCAGACTCAGGGAGATTGATCCTTATTTAATGTCATCTGCATGCTTCACCAATCCTGTTCTTTCTTTATCAGTGCCAGCGTCCTCTCCTATGTATCTTCCCTCCATCCTCAAGCCCCAACTAAATTCCCATTTATTCCACATATCTCCCATATATTCCCTCCAAAAATGGTCATTCCTTCTTCCAAGTGAAATGGCATACTATGCATGCAAGGGTGTCAGGGAGTGACAAATTTAGATCTTTGTCTATTATATAAGAGCTGTTTTTCCAAAGACAATTTAAGCTATTTGGAAGCAGAATGTTGTTTTTAATTACGATCAAATGAGATGATCTGTATTACCAAATATGTAAACACTCTGTTCTTCAGAAAAAAAAATCATGATTATAGTTCAGGGTTTCTGGAGCCATTTGAGGACCACTAGACTAAAGAGACCCACCTGAAAATCTGATTCCCAGTGGTTAAATATGCATAAGGCTGCATGCTATTTTCTTTCTTGAAAATTTACAATAACACCACATTATAGATAAAGAAATATTCTACCTATGGAGCCAATTTCAACATATTTAAATTGTACACATATTTAAATGTATTCTCAATGCAATATAATAATTCCCAGAGACATTTGACCTTGAAACCATTCAAAATATTTTATCTGCTGTCAACATTTTCTAGAGTATGTTTGGATCTTCACTGATAGTAAATATGCTCTTAAGTCTAAAAGCAAATGATCTCAGATTGATAGAATGATATCAAACCACTAACTCTGTCACTATCAGATTATAGGAGACCTGTGAGACTTTCTCAGGGTATAAATGCTAATGCTCCCCCCTTGAGTCTTTGAATATCTGAATATCTTCACACAATTTTAAGAACTCATTGATTATAAATTTTCCTATTAATTTCAAACAAATAATTGAAATTATTTCTTCTAATCTTAAATATTTTTTCTATTTCTAAATGTTGTTATCTCCTCTCATCTTTTATTCTTGTTCAGATAAAATGTCACATAATGTCTGCTTCTTTTTACTCTGGTCTCACTGTGATTTGAAAATTATAGAATTGCAATGTCTTTATTTTCCCAGGCATTTCTAGTGTTGTGATATATATGTATTTTTAAATTTCTTATATCTTTGCAAGATATGTACGTGTGTGTTTCTAAAATAATAATGACATATTCTCATCATTAGACAAGAAGGTTAAAAAGTGATAGAAAAATGAAATATCTATATGTTACTCCTTCCCCGTGCCAGTGTGGGCTTTTCTGTCTAATATGCTAAATCCCATGATATAGGCTGAATTGCGACACTCCCTTCCCCAAAGCCCACCTCTGACAAAATTCCTGTGTTCAGACGCTGACTCCCGATGTGGCTGTATTTAGAGAATAGGGCTTTTGACGGGTAAGTGGCTTAAATAAAGTCATAAGGGTGAGGCTCTAATCTGATAGAACTGATGTCCTTATAAGAAAAGAAAAAGACAGTTGTTCATTCTCCCACACACCAAGGAAAGGCCATGTGGGACAGAGAGGACTCAGCCTCTGTGAGCCTGGAAGAGGGCCCTCCATGGACCCTGACCATGCTGGCATCTGGATCCCAGAGGTCCATCCTCCTGAACTATGAGGAAATGAATTTAAACCACCCAATTCGTATTCTTTTGTTATGGCACCCCGGCTGACCGAAAACCCCCTGTGAACCTCTGTGAATGAATCTGTTGTCTTGCTTAGAACTTTCCTGTTTCAGTACTTTCCAGCACTCTTCCACCTCACCCTCTTCCTTTTCATTTTATCTCCTTGGAGTTCTCAGGATAAAAGGCTCTTATGTTTTAGGATCTTACTACTAATCAGTATAGGAAAGATTAAAAAAAAAGAAAACAAAATAAGTGTATTGTGAAAGCCATCGTCTTCCAGAGTCTTTGCAGTTCTCTTTTCAATTGTAAAGAAACTGTCTCAATCTAGGGTGGAAAGAAAATAATTCTTTCTATCCTCATCACCTTATGGAAAAAGATTAGCACAATTTCTTCTAAGCATGATATACTCACTATCCAACTTTAACCTTGTATTCAGTGAAAATCAAATGCCTTCTCCCTCCTCATGTCTCAAGTGTGAAAGTGGAGTTGAAATTAAGGGGAAACAATGGTTTCTTTTCATGTTGTTTCACTTAGAAGGAAAATTTGCATTTTTGTTCCTTCCAATCAGATTAAGAGCTAGTTAACTAGGCTGGCTCTGCCACGAATAATCCAGTTTAGTGATGGTCCTATTTCAAAGAAGGCATAAGACTTCCCTCAGAAGACATGATGTTATCTGGTGATGTGCTTAGATGAAACACTTAAGGTGAAGCACTCATCTCAGTGAAGGCTCAAGGGTGTCCATTCTCATAGGTGTTGGGGGATCATCACAGGACTAGATCTTCTCAAGGATCATATTTGAAGAACCCCTTTTACCCTCCTGTAACTCCCAATTTGTTTGCACAACTTGTAGAAGGATGTCACAGCACATATTTCATCCTGGCAGTTAGTTAAACTCATAAGGTGAAAGTGTAGCTCGTAAAGATTCCTGGTAAGCAAGTTATAGCAATGCAAGTTAGAAGAGCCTAAGTATATTGAGTTCACCGTCGGTTTATCTGGGGGGTACCACTCCATTTGAGTTAATATACTGCATGTTTGGCTAATTTCCAAAACAAACACCATGAGGTTAAGCTTAAAACTAATATAAATAATGACATATTGGAAAGGAAATAGGAGAGTTTGGGTGGTAAGGACACAGTTGGATGTAAGACTTCACTACATATATATTTCTATATGCATGTAGTCCCAAGGGCTTAAAATAACACATGTATTCCTTTTTCACTGGACAGCAGGTCAGGTATATCTTGTGTACAGTGTGGTCTGAGGCTGAAGGGACAGCCAGTAAGAAAGGTGTGATGTTCTTGTGATAGAGGAAAGAGTAAAAAGGCAGAGCCCCATCTGTCTCCAACAGTGGCTCATGTCACTTCCACTGACAGAGCAAATCACAGGGCCACGCTTAACCAGAGGTGTAGATTACTATCTTGCCATAAGGAGAAACTCTGCAAGTCACATAACTACTGGAGGAGGTATGTGGTTATCTCACAGGAATGGGGAGTGGAGGAGGACAATCCTTAGGAACCATAACAAGATCTGCTGCATAAATCAACCCAGCTACTTATGAAAATGTTTGCAAAACTACGCTAAGAAAGGATTAATTCATCAAACTTTCCAACAAAGTATTTTCACCATATATTCTTACTGTGATGCATTAAAACATAAATAAAAGAATAAATGTTAAATGTTATTTATTAGGCTTTTTTGTAAAAGTATCAGCTATTATAGGTATTAAGTAAATGGTGTTAACAATCAGTGCTGTAAAAAAACTGTTAAAATTACAACATTATAGAAACAGAGACACTGTTATGTCTTAGCACTGAACTGAACTCAAGATTTGTAAATAAATATATGGATAGATACATTGAGATAGATATACATTAGAGATATTTCTAGCTCTTCCTTTTGAAATGGCCTGAAGGTAATGTCGTGTCAGTAGCAACGAGCACACCAGCAATAAATGTTACCCAAATTGGACCCTATAATGCCTTTTCCCAATAAGTTTAACCTAAGCTCCTTTAATAAATGGTTGATTTCCATTTGGGGGAATAGAAGGTTCAATGAGACCCTGGTGTACCTTTTACCACAAAGTAAATGTGCTTTTAAGTAGTAATGAGATAATAGCAAAGAACTTAATATCCAGTTTGAAGTAGCTCCCAACAGAAAATTTATGAAAATCTTAGCATTTGAAAAATACAGTGGACCTTAGAAGGGGGTGCAATGGCTCATGCGTGTAATCTCAGCACTTTGGAAGGCCAAGGTGTGAGAATCACTTGAGGTCAGGAGTTCGAGACCAGCCTGGCCAATATGGTGAAACCCTGTATCTACTAAAAACACAAAAATTAGCCAGACGTGGTGACATGCGCCTGTAATCCCAGCTACCAGGAGGCTGAGTGAGCCAGGAGAATCACTGGAACCTGCGAGGCAGAGCCTGCAGTGAGCCGAGATGGTTCCACTGCACTGTAGCCTGGGTGACGGCACAAGACTCCATCTCAAAAAACAAATACAGTGGATCCAAACTCATTGAATCACTGGAAGTCCATGAAAATCCTGAAGAGAAAGACTGATAACTCTATAATTCAGAAATTCTATTCAATTGATAAGACTAGGGTTCGAGGAAACCTGGGCTAATATAAACTAAAACCCATTCTGTTCTTTCTATGCATAACTGTCCAAAAATGCCCTATCTTTGCTCCTAAATAATGCACAAGGTTGTGTCCAAAAAAAATAGTGGAACAGTGAAGATTTACTGGGTCACTTTTCCACTTCTCCATTTTCTGGCCACTCTGGGTTAATTCGAGAGTACACAACGTATATTTAGATTTTCCTCTTTCTACCAGAAGGGTCTGCCATA
The DNA here is from genome assembly GCA_028533165.1 of Leontopithecus rosalia. Classification (NCBI taxonomy): domain Eukaryota; kingdom Metazoa; phylum Chordata; class Mammalia; order Primates; family Cebidae; genus Leontopithecus; species Leontopithecus rosalia. The sequence goes on from CM052658.1 coordinate 98,441,065, forward strand.
AGTCTAATTGTGATTCAATGATAATTAAACACAGATATTTTCCACAGAACTATGAGAACATTGGTTAGTAATATATGTTGCTATTTATATCATTTATTTCTGATAGCTTAAAGCTTCCACAACATTAAATTAATCTTATGAGGATTGTCTACATACATATTTAATGAATTACCATAAATATCACCTATAGGACTTGTGAGTTAAATTATTTCTAGAAACCACCTCATGAGAGAGCTTCTCAAGCACCTACGAAATGTATTTTAAGGCAAACGAAACAAACAAAACTTACAACACACAAAATTAAGATTGATAGCCAAGCTATTGCCAAAACTTACAATTTACCTTAATAATGAGATATTTGAAGCTAGATAGAAAACTTAAAGGAAAAGATGTGTGTGCTGTCCCAGTTAGTCTACAGAAAAGAGCAGCCCCAGATGAACCCAATGCAGTAAAGACAGATTGGACATTGTGTATTCTCTGCAGTTGAATCAAAGATACAGCAGCATACCACAGTAGAAAACTGTGTTCGCATTATGCTGTTTTTTGATACAATTTTCTCTTCATTCTAAGGCTACAAGCCGAACAAAGAAACATAGGAACAAAGAATTGTTTGTATGGAAGGCAGGGAGGAGGCTGTGCTCACTGTGTGTTAGAAAATTGAGAGCTGAAATTCAGAGTACATAAGAAGCAGATATTGAAAGTCAGAGTCTTTGAAACAGTAAAGTGTGGGGTGCAGAACAACGTGGAGTGGCTCATTCAGCTCAGTTTGGGGCTTTTTTTTTTTTTTTTTTTTCAGATGGAGTCTTGCTCTGTTACCCAGGCTGGAGAGCAGCCGCACGATCTCAGCCCACTGCAATTTCCAGTTCCAGGTTTCAAGTGATTCTCCTGCCTCAGCCTCCTGAGTAACTGGGATTGCAGGCACGCACCACCATGCCCAGCTATTTTTTTCTACTTTTAGTAGAGTTGGGGATTCACCATGTTGGCCAGGATGGTCTTGATCTCCTGACCTTATGATCTGCATACCTTGGCCTCCCAGAGTGGTGGGATTACAGACATGAATTTTGGCCTTCTTTAGGGTAGTGTTCTTGTACAATGCAAGATGGAAAGCTAAAACCTGCATTTTCTATATCTCTTTGCCAGTTAAGTTCAGGATGAAAACCCTATTTTTTAGCTACAAGCACTGGCATGACATACAGAATGCAGAAGGACAGGAGTTTTTCTCTGAGCTGTTCTTTCTGACAGCAAGCATGACCACAGAGGTGCGACTGTCCAGTAGCAACCAGGAATCATTCTGAGTAAGGCGACTCTTGTAAGGCGAGCTTCAGGAGGGACATGTGGCTGTGCCAGGGCAGTGGATCCTGATGTGGTGTGATCCTGAGCACAACAGCTCCTGGAGTGGCTGCCTGCCTCCCACTCTTCTATTCCCTCCAGATGTCTTGTATGCACGTAATTCTGTGAACTGAATTCACTTCCTTTAAAACATATGGAGTTAATTTTGCTTTCTGCAGGAATAACTGACACATTATATGTCAGCATTTTTTTGTCTTACATTGGTTTATGTGAAGATGACAAAAACATTGGTCCTGGAACTATCTTCAGTTTCTGGAAGTGTTTTGAGTTTCCTATTGAAAAAAAAAAAAAGAGTAAGTAAATTCAGACAGAACATGGGATTTCCAGGACTCTGTCTCCTCAGAAAAAACTGGTTTCTAGGTTCTACCTCCACACGGCCAGCCGTGCACTGGCTGCCCCATCAGTCTCAGGAACGGTTCTGGGGTGGACAGATACCTCATTTAGCCAGAGCTGGATGGAGACCGTGGTCACCACTGAAAATATCAGACAGTGGAGATACAAGACAGCCACAGACATTTTCTGTTGGGGTAAAATAAACAAGAAGTACATTGTCCTTATTCAGGAATGAATGATAATGGAAAATAACAACTTGAAACTACGAAAATTCACTTTAGAATAATGTAAAGGGAACAACCGTCACAGTCTAGACAAACACAACTCTGTGCGTGTATGTTATATGTTTATATATGTGTAATTTTTTACATGGAGAGAGGTAAGGGAAATCAAACAAACAAAAAAGCAATAAGTCAATTTGAAACCTGAAGCACAGAAACCATTTTCAAAACTGGAATTAATGGTTGATTGGCTAACCAGGGGACAGAAATCTTGGAGGACGGAGTGCACCTTTAGGAATTCTTCCTACAAGAGATATTAATGTAGGAGAACCCTGCCCTAAGCCTTAGAAGACATGAAACCTCTTTTCCATTCATTTCCAGAGTTCTGTCTTTAACTCGTAAACAGATGAGGTACTTTCTGTTTTCCTAGGACAAGTAGTTTTTATTCCCTGACTTCCACAAGTCCTCTTTGAATGTATTTGGGAAAATCAGTTATTACTTCTTTCTTTCAGGCATCTTCATAAATAGGCTTAAAATCTTCTCTTGCAAGACCTGTTACCCAATGGGATTGCTTCAACTCTTCTCATCCTCACTTAAGGATTTCTGAAACAAGCATGAGTTGCTTTACACACATGAAACGAGAGTCATCATTTTAATCTAAATATACAGTCAGAAACACCACTTGCTTATATTTAAATACAGATATTAATGGTACCTTTATATTTGTGAATAATTTAGGAGATTTGCTTGATATAAAATTTATGTTCTGGCTGGGCACAGTGGCTCATGCCTGTAATCCCAGCACTTTGGGAGGCCGAGGTGGGTGGATCACAAGGTCAGGAGATCAAGACCATCCTGTCTAACATGGTAAAACCGCATCTCTACTAAAAATACAAAAAAATTAGCTGGGTGTGGTGGCATGCACCTGTATTCCCAGCTACTTGAGAGGCTGAGGCAGGAGAATCGCTTGAACTTGGGAGGCAGAAGTTGCACTGAGTCAAGATCGTGCCACTGCACTCCAGCCTTTAGAGACAGAGTGAAAATATGTCTCAAAAAAAATGTTCTATGAATATTAGTTATTTGGGTAATAATTGTTGCTATTTGAATAACAATCATTTGGGAAGGACTCAAAATGATAATAATCATAATAATCTACTGAAGTAGACAGTACCAGCTTTGGGAGTGTACCAATACGCAGAAAGAACATTTGTTTTGTTTCTGAGAATGGTTCTTCAAAGCCCTCATGTTCAATGGGCCACTGCATCTTGACTAAAGATAGAGATGTCTTTTCAAGTCAGATAATATTTCTTCAGAGACTGTGGTATGGCTCAGAGAATTCCATTACTCTCTGTCAAATGGAAAAGTTTTAGTATTTTGGTGTTAATGTGGGTATTGGTATACGGCAACAGTTGGCCACCTGATTGCAATCTTCTGCTTTCCCTTTGTAATGTTATCTGAAATTTACGTTTTCTGATTAATCTGTTTTCAATTGAGGATGAAAAAGTAGCACACCAAGTACTGAAATGAGAACGTAGTTGGCAACCTTGATTTTTGTATAGTCATTGGAGTAAGCCAAGACTCAGCAATGCAATAGCTGAGGAAGGGCATGCATTTGGCAAGAAATAAAGATCAGAGGGAGTCTAACAGCAGGTACTTGGAAATGCCAGTGGCAAGGTAGAACTAAAAGAAGTACATTTGGAATTGGGTGACGCTGGTTCACACCTGTAATCCCAGCACTTTGGGAGGCTGAGGCTGGTGGCTCACCTGAAGTCAGGAGTTGAGACCAGCGTGGCCCAAGTGGTAAAATCCCATATCTATTAAAAATAAAAATAAAATAGCCAGGCATGGTGGTACGTGCCTGTAATCCCAGCTACTTAGGAGGCTGAGGTAGGAGAATCACTTGAACCCAGGAGGAAGAGGTTGTAGTGAGCTGAGATCACACCACTGCATTCCAGCCTCAGGGACAAGAGTGGGATTCCATCTCAAAGAAAAAAAAAGTACGTTTGGAAATTATGATACTTACTGGACTTTTACAGAAGGAGCAGAATAATTTTGGACAAAGAATGCTGTAGTTTATAGAATATTTGAATGTGAACACATGGTAACACAAATAATTTTATGATTTTCTGTTTCTATTGATTCACTAGGTGTTGCTGTATTCTGGGGAATTAATGGAGACAAAATGACATCTTGGTGTCTCTGAGTCCAGAGCAATATTATTATTTCTTTCTTCATTACTCAGAAGTGGGCTGAAATTGGAATCCATTGTAATTTCAGTCCATCCCACCAAGTTTCTGATGTGGTTCTCTGCTCTGGCCCCCGCATTGTGAAATCATGTGGACAAGGAGCCTCAGCAACATTACTGATATCTTCATATGAGTGAAGATGAATGCTCCATTGACCCTCTGGGACTTTGGAAAAAGGGAAGGAGTAGGATTCCTGTGGGGCAGAGACAGCGACTTTTGTGCTACTCTTTTAACAAAGAGTTGCTAGGAACAGTTGCCCACCCAGGGGCTACATGGCCTACGCCCTGCTTCCTTGTTGTGGGGCTGTTTGATGAAGTGTCACAATGAAACTTGAAGGATGCAAAATGAGTTGTTTCTGGGCTGTGACTTCACCCACTCTTTCCTATTCTGCTCTCTGGAAGCTTAGGAATTGATGGTGCAAGATGATGGTAGAACCTCAAATGCCTACTTGGAAAAGAAGTGTCTGTTGATAAGGAATATCATTGGCTTACAAAAGTGACTTTATGAAGTCAGTAAAAATTTGAGTCTACCTTCTCCAATACCCAGATTTTGAAAAATGCATGGTTAATTAAACCATGGAGGCTAAGATGGAGCTATACAAATTCTTGCTTGAGAAAGAACGCTCTTTGGATGTTAAAAGTTATGAAGTGTATAATTTTCATATGTCCTAAAGTTCCACATTGCCCAAATGTTTTAATCAGAAAACCACTGAGTCAAGACAGGAAATGATTAGCACTGAAATAAACATACACACTGAAGCGTCTCCGGATGACAGCTAATTATTTTAGGTATTACAAGTTTATTTTTGGATTACGTATTATCAGACACCAATATTTAATTGGGAGACTTATCTATTTTACATAAGCAATTTTCAGTATACTTGTAAAGCCACTATGTAAATAAACAAAATAATCTGTTATAAAGAACACAACTTTTCTAGGCTTACTCAGCCAAAAGATATGAAGTGAACTAAGTTAGTTGTAATTACTCAAATTTAACTTTGCCTCTACAAAACCTCAGTGCTCTGAAAAATGCCAGGTATTATCACTGTCTTTAAATATCACCCAAACTGACGTTGCAATTTCAGTCCGCTTCATCTCATCCCATGAGTTGATGTCACAGGTTGCAAAGCACACATGAAAATGATATTTTTTGCCCATGTTTATGTGAACCACTGTCCTGAATGGATTTAATCCTGAAGTGTTTTTTTGTTTTGTTTTGTTTTGTTTTTTGTTGAGACGGAGTTTCGCTCTTGTTACCCAGGCTGGAGTGCAATGGCGCAATCTCGGCTCACCTCAACCTCCGCCTCCTGGGTTCAGGCAATTCTCCTGCCTCAGCCTCCGGAGTAGCTGGGATTACAGGCATGCACCACCATGTCCAGCTAATTTTTTGTATTTTTAGTAGAGGCGGGTTTTCACCATGTTGATCAGGATGGTCTCGATCTCTTGACCTCGTGATCTACCCGCCTCGGCCTCCCAAAGTGCCAGAATTACAGGCTTGAGCCACCACGCCAGGCCAAATCCTGAAGTTTAAGGTGATCTTGGCTTCCCTAGGATGTGTCTTCACCCACTTAACTATTCTGCTCTCTAGAAGTTCAGGAATTGATGGTGCAAGATGGTAGTAGAACCTCAAATGCCTACTTGGAAAAGAACTGTCTGTTGATCAGGAATATCATTGGCTCACAAAAGTGACTTTATGAAGTCAGTAAACATTTGGGTAACCTCAGAAATATCCAGACACTGAAAAATTCATGGTTCAAACTTCACCTAAGTGGTACCAGGGCGCGCATCAAGTAAGAAGAAAGCCCCCATTCCCAGCTCTCAACAGGCTGCAGGCAACAAATCCTTCATGGACATTTCTCTCTGTCTTGGCTTTTTCTGCTCTTTGTCTCTGTATATACACAAGTCCCTAGAAGAAGACCAGTGAACCATCATTGGCGTCAGAGTCCACACTATACATTTCTAGGACCAAGATGTCCTTTTAGAACTCTGTAAAACCATCTCCACGTTGCATTTCAATAAAACAAACACACAGAATCACACTAGCCTCATCTGGTAGATCAAACTGGACCCATCCATAGATTTCAGAAGACTTTTGGGTGAATTCCCAGTTTTAGTTCAGCAGCTTCTTTTTCCAGGAATAGTGCTGAGATGATACAGCACTGGATTTGTATCACAAATGTTTAAGTCCTCAATCATTTTTAAATATGCTCAGCATAGTACAAACCATGATGCTGGGTTGATAAAAATGGCTACAGGCCTGGCGGAGTGGCTAATGCCTGTAATCCCAACACTTTGGGAGGCCAAGAAGGGTGGATCACGAGGTCAAGAGTTCAAGACCAGCACGGCCATTATGATCTCAAAAAGGAAAGAAAGAATGGCTAGAAGAGCAGGTCAAGAAAAAGTGCCTATGCATTATAGTTGACTCTTGAACAAGGGTTTGTAGTGTATGGGTCCACTTGGACATGGATTTTCTTTCTGCCACCTCTGAGACAGCAAGACCAACCTCTCCACTTCCTCCTCCCCCTCAGCCTACAGCATGTGAAGACAAGGAGAATGAAAGCTTACTATGCTCCACTTCCACTTAATGCCTAGTAAATATATTTTCTGTTCCTTATAATTTTCTTAAGAACATTTTCTTTTCTCTAGGTTACTGTATCTTAAGAATAGAGTATAGGATGCCTGTAACATTAAAACATTTGTTAAACAATTATTTATGTTATTGGTAAGGCTTCCTGTCCACAGTAAGCTATTCGTATTTAAGTTCTGGGGAGTCCAAATTATGCATGGATTTTAAACAGCAGGGGAGGCTGTCACCCCAACACCTCATGTTGTTCAAAGGTCCACTGCAATTTTGAGAAAATATGCGGAAGTGTAAGCAATTGGCTAAAATCTGAAAAATAGAGGGAAGTTAGTGACATGGGGTTTAAGGAGCTGGGTAGAAGGAGGCGCCTCAAGGAAAAAGACATGACATTTAAATCCAGCAAGAACTAGTTTTAGTAAATGCTTAAAGTGATAGAGTTACATAATACCAAAATTTTTGGAGAGTCTCCTTTGGAAGAAAGTAAAAGTACAACAAGTTTTTTGAACAATATAAGGTGGTTAAAGAGGACAGTTACTGGCAGAACCTGGTTTTAACATAATTATGTCTTGCTCATTTTGGAAGCAGCTGCCTTCTGAAACTAAATTTCTCTGTGTGTGTAGGTACCCTTATATATGTAATGCCTTTATTTCTTCCCACCAAACCTCCTATTTTATGATACATTGTTTTTGCCAAACACAGACAGAGAAAAAAAAAATTTTTTTCTCAACCATGCTAATTTCTAGGAATATAATTGCCCCACATTTGGGGAGAGACTCCTGTTGTTCTGACTGCAGTGACATTATAAAATTGAATACAGTGAAGCTTAAACAGTATATAAGAGGATATTTTCCATGATATTAAGTAATCTGTAGAGAAAATAATAGATCTACCAAGAGATTCCTGAAAGTGGAGGAGACCAATTGTCTAAAATAACATTGACAAACTTTAAGTATAATGGAAGTGTTTGATCCATGGAGTATTGCTTAGCTTTTAGTTTTGCATAGTTTGAGATTCAGAGACCTGTGAGATGGGAGTTATGTGTGGTATTATCTTGATGTTGATGTTTTAGACCTCAAACTCAAAGCTACTATGTAAGATTTAAGCCACGTTAACAATAGACACATAAACAGTTCCCTACAATTTCCTGGAGAAAAACATTATTGCTTACTCTAGCACGTATGATGATGTTTGACTCCATGAAATGAGTATAAAAAGTTTATAATTTAATGTTAGAGTCCGATATTAAGTAACTGATATAGTTTCAGTGAAGAATGTGTTCATATACTTTATCTCAGATAGTTCTCTTAGTGAACTTGTGAAAAGCACAGGTAATTCTTAGTTAGAATTTATTGTGTTATCTTTAACATGAGGGAATTGCTACTAACCAGTCAGTGGATTCCTTTTGCCCCTGGCCAGATGGAACTGATTTACCAAGGCAGGGAAATTGCAATAAAGAAAGAGTTTTACACAGGTAAGTCCAGCTAAACAAAAGACTGGAGTTTCATTATCACTTAAATCAGCCTCCCAGGAAATTTGGGGGCAATGGTTTTTCAAAGGTAGTTTGGGGCAAGTGGTGGGGGTGGGTAGGCAATGGCTGCTTGCTGCTGATGGGTTGAAGGTGCAGTTACAGGGGTATGGGAAATAGTCCTCCTGTGAGCTAAGTCATTTCTGGTTGAGGCCACAGGAGTGGCTGGCTGGTCCAGATGGGGCCATTGGTAGCCAGACATACAAAAAACATGAAAAAAAATCTCAAAAACCCAATATTAGGTTCTATAATTAATAGTGACGTTATCTGCTGGAGTAATTGGGGAGTTTGCATATCTTGTGACCTCCAGAATAATGACTGACAATTTCTTATGTCTAAACCTTGGCAGAATTCAGGCTCCTCTGTCATCCTAGTCTGGGGTCTCTCATTAGCTTTACAAAGGCAGTTGAGTTTTGGGGAAGTTCTATTCTCATTTAAACTATAAATTAAACATCTCTCAAAGTTAGCATGCAAGCCCAGGAGTAATTAAGGGCAGTTTGAAGGTTAAAGGCAGGATGAGTATTGGCTAGATCAGATCTCTCACTGGCATAATTTTCTCATTGATGCAATTTTTACAAAAGAAGTTTCAAAATCATACTTTATTTTATAAATGTAAATTACTTATATTTGAGGATAGCCTAATCACCTGGCAGACATCCTGCTCCTTTATCTACTTGTCAGCAATCAACATAACTATATGCATGTTGCTTACAGGACATTATATCCTTCAACAGATATGCATCAAAAGTTCCTGAGAATACCATCAAATATCTAAAGACATCTAGTTCAGTGAGTGCTACTTACAAGAATTCTAATTTCTTTTTTTTTTTTTTTGAGATGGAGTCTCACTCTGTCACCCAGGCTGGAGTGCAGTGGCATGATCTTGGGTCACTGCAGCTTCCGCCCCTCTGGTTCAAGCAATCCTCCTGCTTCACCCTCCAAGGTAGCTGGGACTACAGGCACACACCATGCCTGACTAATTTTTTGTATTTCAGTAAAGATGGGGTTTTCACTGTGTTGCCTAGGCTGGGTGTGAACTCCTGAGCTCAGGCAATCCTCCCACCTTGGCCTCCCAAAGTGCTGGAAAAGAATTCTTAATTTCTTGTGAAACCTAGATATTCTTAATATCAATGAAATAATTCAAGGGCTCTCCAATTTCATTGATTATAAAATTATTTACTTAATAGTGAAGTTCCAGGATCAACAGATAAAACTGATTTTAAATTTTTGGAACACTCAATTATTAAATATTCAGTTACAATTCAAAGACTGTTTTCTATTACAAATGCCACCAAATCTAGCAATATTTTGCCAGAGGCATTCTAACCAGAGTGACAGAATGAGAATGAGACCGGTTGGCTTGCATTCCTGGGAAGTTAGTCATAGGATAAGACAGGTGATCAGTAGCATTGATGTCACAAGACACAGGTCATAACGACCCTACTGATAAAACAGGAAGTGATAAAGAAGCTGGCCAAACCCTGCCAAATATAAGTTGGCAACAAAACTGACCCTGGTTGTCCTCATTGCTCTTTATATGCTAATTGAAATCCATTAGCATGTTAAAAGGCACTCCCACTATCACCATGGCATTTACAAATGGGTGGCAATGCCAGAAGTTACTCTAGATAGTCTAAAAAGGAAAGGAACCCTCAACTCCAGAAATTGCCTACCTCCTTCATGAAAAACTCATGAATACCCCATCCCTTATATAGCATATGATCAAGAAACAACCATAAAAATAGCCGACTGGCAGTCCTCAGGAGTGCTCTGCCTGTGGAGTAGCCACTCTTATTTCTTTACTTTCTTAATAAACTTACTTTCACTTTATTTTTGGACACACGTCAAATTCTTTCTTGCACAATATTCAAGAACTCTCTCTTTGGGTCTGAATTATGACGTCTTTCTGGTAACAATTTTGTTTCCAAAATCTGAAGTTAGTTTTTTGACCTAAGTATAAGAATGAGTTACTTCCTGTCAGACATCCTGTTAAAATAAAATTGAGTCACCAATTCCCATTTTTAATATTCACAGAAGCTTTAACATGTGCATGCATTTGACAAAAAGAAGGAAATATCATTAATCTTGGTGTGTTCAAATTAATTGGTAGAATAATTATTGATTTATAATTTTATTTATGTATTTTTATTTATTAATATTCATTAAGTGGAATTCAGTTATTGGCAGAATCACAAGATATTTCTGACCAATGTTTTTATTGATGAAGAAAAGCTATATTTCTTTATATAAAAAATGAAGTGAAACAGGAAAACATTCTGTTTGTAGACAATAAAGAGTTTTCAAAATAATGTCAGTTGGTAGAAATATAACTGATGAGATGAGGAAAGACAGGTGAGGAGAGCAGATGATTTGATAATGCCTTTCTCCTTGAGGAAAAAGTAGCAGCTGACAGGTTAAAAATTCAAGAAGTGTTTCTAAGTCCCAGGGACCTGCTGAGACCAAAAAAATAATAATAATAATTCAGGGCCTTCCCAGGGGGAAGGACAAGGTAAATATCAAAGGCTTTGTTGGATACCTAAAGGATGGTATCATTCAAATAAAAGTGACCTGGAAGTAGACATGTCCTAACATGTTCTGAAATGCCTATTTAGAACATTATAATCTTGAATACATTGATATCTGTCTTGTCCTGGCTGCCTAAAGGAGCATAAATAAGTACTGCAAAAGTATCCAGGACCTCAACATATCTCTACAATTTATAAACACTGCATCAATTTTTTAAGAAGGGCATACATGAAGGCAATAATATCAGGAGAAAATACTACAATAGAAAATTAATAATAAGGTATAAAGAAAATAAAGTTAATAAAAACGGACTTTGAAATTGCAAGATGAATGATACATGCAAGTATTTAAAACACAATAGGAAGGGTTAAACAAAATGGAAAAAATATATGTATTTAAAGCATGCACATATTAGTATGACAAATAGGTTACTGTAACTTCCAATTTCTAATTCAACTGGTAGAAGTTTCAAAATTATGACCCTCATCCTCACAAAAAGAAAAATAAGACTAAAATCAACAAATCTTAGATCCACTTGATAACTGATAGTATGGGGCAAATTGCTGCTCCAAAAACTAGAATGATTGAGGGACAGACACCAAGAATCACAGCATATTGAGATCAGAAGCAGATTCCTGCTCCTGAAGCCAGTAACAGTGGAAACCCTTATAGTGAAGCTGACTAATTGTTGGAAGCTCAGTGTGGATTAGCATGAGGATTAATAACTCTAGCAGGAGGGGCCCTCTTGAGTGGGGCTAAGCCCAAATTTTGTTTGTGCTCACCCACAGGAGCCCAGAAGGCTATCATTGTGAAAAATGTAGTAAAACTCTCTTTTCACAGAGATTCTCTTTCTCTATGGATGATGACATAGTTTTGCCTCTTTTTCACCTCAGTTTTCCCTTTAGCATTGTAAGCCTATAAAAGGGGAAAGAAGCTGCTTCTGAGGGAGCTCAATGAATGAGGCTGTAGACCCCCACAGCTCCCGACTGAATAAAAACCCACTTCCTCCTCAGGTCGATGTTGGAGAGGTTTGTTTCTCACTGCTTCTGCTTCAAAAGCAAAAAGCACAATTGTAAAAGTCAAAGTAACCACCAGATCCATACTTATATATGACATAAATTTTGTGATTATAACATAAGAAATATAAACATGAAATAACTATAATTAATATGCTAAGAACTTTAATGTAAAAAAGTGAAAAACGTACAAAAAGAGATGGATAATGTAAATAGAGAGATTGAAAATCTAAAAAATAATCAAATGAAAATGCTAGAAATTTTAAAAATGTATATTTAGGAGAAATGAAGAAAGCTTTTAATTGGATCATTAGTAGAATTGATATGACCAAAACACAAATTAAGTTTAAAACCTCTTAAACTAAAAGACAAAGTGAAATAACATAATTTAAAATTATACAAAATCATCAAGGACTAAGGACAATTACAAAAGGTATAACCTATGAGCTATAGTATGACATCTTAGTAGAAAAGAAAAGAATAATGAAAGGACAACAATAAATATTTGAAGTAATGATGGATAAGAATATTTTTTAAAGGAATAACAGATACCAAACTGTAGATACAGTAAACTCTGAGAACACAACATAGAATAAACACCAAAAAAATCAACACCTAGGCATATTATATCCAATCTTCATAACACCAAGAACGAAGAGAAAATCTTGAAAAAAACAGAAGTAAAAACACCATTCATATAGAGGAGCAAAGATAACAATTATATTGAACTTCTCGCCAGAAATTATGCAAGCAAGAAGAAAATAGAACAACAGATTGGCTGTTGAAAGTAAAGCAAAACAAACAAACAAACAAAAAACCTGGCCATTTGAAATCCTGTACTGAGTAAAATTATCCCATAAAAATGAAGGACAAATGAAGAATTTCTCAAACAATAAATGTGAGAAAATGCTGCTGGTAGAATAGCAAATAAGTTAAAATAAATTATTCAGAAAGAAGTAAAATAATATAGGTAAGAAAGTATAATGAAAGAAAGAGTATAAAGAAGGATTAGATGAACGTAATAAACTGTTTTATTTTTCCCATTTTTAATTGCTTTATAGACAGTAGTTCATTCAAAGTAATAATAGAAACAAAGTATGATTATAATTTATGGACAAGTGAAATGAATGACTACAACATTATAAGGTATGAGTGGGAGGAATTAGGAATGTGTTGTAAGGACTGCACTGACTATGAAGCAGTAGAGTGTTATTTGAAAATGGACTTGGATAAATCACAAATACATATTGCACACTGTAGGACAATCACTAAGTAATTTTTTAAAGAAGTATAATTGATACGCTCACAAATGATAAAAAATTGAATTGCATACAATGCTCAAGTAAAACCAGAGAGAGCAGAAAACATAAATAAAAATGAAAAGTATACAGATTGGGAAGAAGTAAATTAAACAGTCTTTATTTGCAGATCATGCAGTTGTCTATGTGGAATATCCCAAAGAATTGACTACCCCCAACAACAAGAAAACATGGAACTAGTAAATGATTATATCAAGATTTCAAAATGAAATGTTAATATACATTTGTTAATTGAGTTCCTGTATACCAATAATGGACAACTTGAATTTGCTATTAAAACACAGTATCATTTAAATTACCATGCAGAAATAAATAATTATAAATCTAACAAAATATGTACAGAATCCAAATGAGGAAAACTGCAAAATTCTGTTGAAAGAAATCAAAGAAGATTTAAATAATTAGAGAGTACATGTATAGGAGACTCAACCTTGTCAAGCTATCAGTTCTTCCTAACTGGATCTATGAATTCAAAGCATAGTTAACAAAAATCAGATGTCAACAAACTAATTATAAACTAACACATAACATTCAGAGTAGCCAACACAATAATGAAGAAGAACAAAGCAAAGACAATCTAACACAGCAAGTATAACCTTTTCAACAAATGGTGATGGACCACCTAGACATTCATATACAAAAACAAAGTCTAGACACATTTTATTCATTTCTCAAAAATTAACTCAAAATGGATCATTGTAAAAGTAAAATGCAAAAATGGATCACCTGACTTAAAATACAAAACTATAAAGCTGCTAGATAATTACATAATAAAAAATCAAGTGACTTTGGGTTTGATAAGGTTTTAGATATAAAAACAACAAAATAAATACAGTCCATGCAAGAAAAATTTGAAAATTCACTACATTGAAATGTATAACTTCTTTTCTTTATAAAACAGTGTTGAGAGAATAAAAAGACAAGCCAAAGACTATGGGAAATATTTGTAAAACATATATCTGATAGAATATTGGTACCCAAAATATAAAACTACTAAAACTCAGCAATAATAAAAGAAGTAACTCAGTTAATAGGTGGACAGTGTGTGAACAGAAACATCACCAAAGAAGAGATGCAAATGATAAATAAGCACATAAAACTATCTCAACATCATGTGTCATTTAGGGAATAGCAAATCAGAACAACCATGAGACGTTACTAAATGGCCATTAAAATAATTAAAATCCAAAATATTTATAACATCAGATGCTGGCAAATATGTGAAGAAAAGCAAGCTTTTATTCATTGCTGGTGAGAAGATAAAGTTGTACAGTCGGTTTGGAAGACAGTTGGCATTTTGTTGCAAAACTAAATACATTCCTACATGTGACCCAGCTATGAGCACTAGATATTTACCCAATAAATATTCTTGGGTATATACTTATATCGACTTCAAAACGTATTTTCAATTGAAAGAAGCCAGTCTGAAAATACTTTGTATTCCCTTAATCCAAAGTGAAACTTTAGAAATAGTGTTGCATGGGGATCAGTTGTTGCATGGGGATTGGTGGGAGGAAAAACTGAAAACTATGTGAAGCACAGGGATTTTTAGGACAATGAAACAAATGTGCATAATACTCTAGTGGTAGTACATGAGGTTATGCATTTGTCAAAACCCACAGGACTATTCAACACCAAGAATAAACCCTAATGCAAACTATGGTCTACAGTAAATACTAACTATATATATTTTTTCACCAATTTTAACAACTGCACCATCAAAAAGCTTATCCATCACGATCAAGTTGGCCTCATCCCTGGGATGCAAGGATGGTTCAATGTATGAAAATCTATAAACATAATCCAGCACATAAACAGAACCAAAGGAAAAAATCACATGATGATCTCAATAGATGCAGAAAAGGCCTTTGACAAAATTCAACAGCCCTTTATTCTAAAAACTCTCAATAAACTAGGTATCAATGGAACATATAATAAGAGCTATTTATGAAAAACCCACAGCCAATGTCATACTAAATGGGCAAAAACTGGAAGCATTACCTTTGAAAACTGGCACTAGACAGGATGCCTTCTCTCACCACTCCTACTCAACACAGTATTGGAAGTTCTGGCCAGGGCATCAGGCAAGAAAAAGAAATAAAGGATATTCAATTAGGAATAAAGGAAGTCAAATTGTCTCTAGTTGCAGACAACATGTATATTTAGAAGACCCATCATCTCAGCCCAAAATCTCCTTAAGCTGATAAGCAACTTCAGCAAAGACTCAGGACACAAAATCAATGTGCAAAAATCACAAGCATTCCTATACACCAGTAATAGACAAACAGAGAGTCAAATCAGGAGTGAACTCTCTTTCACTACCAACACAAGATGTCAATTATAGGAGAAATTATACACAGATTTAGAGAGAACATATGGTAACTTTCTATATTCTCAATATTTCTGTAAGCCTGAAATTTCTCTTAAAATACAAAAGTTGATTACAGGGAGATAGAACAAAAAAAATACTAGATTGAATTTGGAGATATAAAAGGGTAGACAATACATATGATACTTAAAGAGTGAAACACATACAGAGAATGTAAAAAAAAAAGTTCTGATAATGTATTTGTAGTCCAGAAGAATTTAAATAATGAGGCAGAAGTAATAGATAATGTAACAACTATTTTTAAATATCCAAAATTTATAAATTTTCAGCAGCCACAAATTCATGATGTAAACACAGTATAGAATAACTAATGAACCCTACCAAGACAAAATAAACAAAATAATTTTAAATATTGTTAAAGATACACCATATTTGCTTCAAAGAAGCAACAGTATGACTAACAGATGGGTTATAAAGAAAAGCAATGAAGCCAGAAAAAAATAGAATTTTATATTCAAGTATTAAAAGAGCAATAATTTCAAGAACTCTATATTCAGTAAACTATCTTCCAAAAACAAAGGAAAAGTACAAAATATTGAAAAAAATTCTCAAAACTGATAAAATTATTCACCAGCAGAATGACACCAAAATAATAATGATAATTATAATAATAATGAAATATTTTAGGCAAAAGGAAAAATAGCAGCTTAGAGATACAGTCTGAAATGAAGAACAGGTAAAATGTGAAATATGCTACAAGTTGAGTTGATAAAACAGCAACCATAATATCTTGTGGAGGTAAGTAAGTATATATATTTAACAGAACTGAGAAACAAATCCATAATCAGAACATTTTTACATGCTTCTTCATAACTGATAAATGAAGCAGTTTAAAAATAATTAAATGTTTATTATTCAAGATGAAAATAATTTAAAAATAAAAATTCTCTGTATCAAAAAATGCCCATTAATTTTTACTGTCTAAAAATATTTTCCCCAAATTCCTTGTGCTGCTTCACAAAGCAAGTTTCAGAAATTTCAGGAAACTAAAATTCAATAGTGACAAGTTAAATCCAAAGAAAATAGAAGGAAGGAAATAATAAAGATGAGAACTGAAGTTATAAAGGATAAAAAATATGTCATAGGTAAAACAATTAATTCTTGTAGACTGTCATTATGTCACATATCCTTAGTATTAGGAATGAAAAATAGGATATCACTAAAGAGCCTCCAGATACAAAACATAATGAGAAAAATTATAAACAACTATATATAAATGCGTTTAAAAGTTTAGAGCCAGCTGAGGTGGCTCACACCTGTAATCCAAGCACTTTGGGAGGCTGAGGTGAGATCACCTCAGGGCAGGAGTTCGAGACCAGCCTGGCCAACATGTTGAAGCTAAAAACAGAAACATTAGCAGGCTGCGGTGGTGTGCCTCTGTCATCCTAGCTACTCAGAAGGCTGAGGCAGGGAGAATTGCTTAAACCCGGGGGGCGGAGGTTGCAGTGAGCTCACATCACACCACTGCACTTCCAGCCTGGGTGACAGAGAAAGAGTGCATCTCAGAAAAGAATAAACAAAAATGTACATGACATGGAGCAATGTCTTAAAATATTACAAACTGATGTCACAAGAAAATCTCAATAATCCTTTATCTATTAAAGAAATGAAAAACTTCACATAATTTTCCTAATAAATTTTACCAAGTATTTAGGGGAAAAAATCACCAACACTAAGCGAAGTCCTTCAGAAGTCACCATCCCACTTTGAACGAGCGTTACTAAAAGGTAAACTACTGTTCTATCTCCCATGATAAATCTTAATGTAAAATATTTTCAAACTAAATCAATTGATCTGTATAAGCATATCACAAGCAATTATAATTTATTTTTGAATTGCAAACCTGGTTTAAAATTTAAAAGTCAATTGTATTCATCACATCGTCGAATGAGGGAGAAAATTCTTGTCTTCATCTCAATAGGATGCATGAAAAGCTATTGATTAAATTTATATCAATTTATAATTTTAAAAAACAATCAGCAAAATAGGGAAAAGGGGACTTCCTTATTCTGGTAAAAAAGTATCTAAACATAGCCACAGTAAACAAATGAGGAAATAAAACAAGGTTGCTTACTACCACCACTTTCATTCAACATTTTGATTGAACAAATATAAGCTAAATGTGAAAGGCAAATAAAGCACATACTAAATCACACAGCAGCATGGGATGGGGCCTGACTGGTGTGTGATACAGCAATTCGATAGGACAGCCAGAAAATGCCACTCAGAGGAAAACGATGAGCTGAATTTCAATGACATGGGGAAGTAGCTCATGAAGACGGTGGAGATAAAGGGTTCTAGACACAGGAAACAACAAATGCAAATTCCTTGAAGTGAGAATGTGCTCTGCAGGTTTTCTGTAAACAAAAGCCATATATGGTACAGTTCACATTGGATGCTTGGAGGGCCAAAGCGAAAAGTCACAGGCAAATGTAACCATACCTGTAGTTACTTTTGATGGGAATGTTCTAAATAGACTAGTTTATTAAAATAGATATTTTCAGATTACTTTGAAAAATCAAGACCTAACTATATGTTATCAAGAACCCTACATTAAAGAGCCAGTTCAAAGTAAGGTGGAAAGTAAGTTAAAAGATAAAAATAAGTTAAAAGTAAAAGTAAGTTAAAGCAAAGTTAAAAGTAGAGTGACAGAGAAAGAAATGTCATGGACTTTAATAAAAAGAAAGCTGGAGTAGCAATATTAATTTCAGACAAACTTATTTCAGAATAAGGAATATTATTAGAGTTAAAATGTAGCATTACATAATGATAAAGTATGCAGTTAATTCTTCAAGGAGATGAAACAGTCCTAAATGTATATGCACCTAACAATAAAATGTCAAAATATATGATCCAAAAACTGATAAAGGAGAAATTAAAAAAAAGTTTTATTATAGTTGGAGAACTCAACAACCTTCTATCTATAACTGATAGATCAAGCAGGTAGAATATCAGCAAGAATACCAGTTCCTGAACTGCATTATCAATCAACTTGACCTAGATGACATGTACCTAGAAACAGTGGAATACACACTTTTCTCAAGCACATGTGGGACATTCAACAAATTAGGTCATATGCTATGTTATTGAACCCACCTTAATATATTTACGAGAAGTAAAAATCTTACCAGGTATAGTCTCACAACACAAAAGAATTAAGTTTAAAAAAATAAGAGAGGGATAACCAGGTAATTCTTCAGTATTTAGAAATTAAACAAGATTTCCCACGGGTCAAAGAAGTTTCTCAGGGCCCTTTTTTATATGAACTAAACTGAACTACAATTTATAAAAATTATTAGGATGTGGCCAAAAATGGAGCATTTAATGGAGAATTTGTAGCATTTACATCCCTGCATTAGAAGAAAAAAATGGGTAATAATATGAACAGATATTTCACCAAAAAGAGCATATGGATGGCAAATAAGAAAATGAAGTGGTCTGGTGCGGTGGCTCACGCTTGTAATCCCAGCACTTTGGGAGGCCGAGGCGGGCGAATCACGACGTCAAGAGATTGAGACCATCCTGGCCAACATGGTGAAACCCCGCCTCTACTAAAAATACAAAAATTAGCTGGGTGTGGTGGTGCACGCCTGTAGTCCCAGCTACTCAGGAGGCTGAGGTGGAAGAATCGTTTGAACCCAGGAGGCGGAGGTTGCATGAGCTGAGATTGCACCACTGCACTCCAGCCTGGCGACAGCGTGAGACTCCGTCCCCAAAAAAAGAACACGGAGTGATGATTAACATTACTGATCACTAGTTAAACATGAAATAAAACCATAAAGAGATAACACTACCCACCTGTTAACTGACAAAAATTGAATAGAATGAATATCTCTAGTGTTGAGGAGGATGTAGAGGAACTGAAACTCTCCTGCAGTGCTCATGGTAAAATAAAAGCCCAACCATTTTGGAAAACCATCTGACGGTGTCAAAACCTAAAACATACAACTACTGTATGATTAATTTCATTAAGTATTTATATAAGATTAAAAAAGAATATGGTCTATACCGAAAATTTTAAATATTCATACCAACTTTATTTGTAATATCACAAAACCCCTAAAATAGCCCAAAATATTCATCCCCAGCTAAACTGATGGACAAATTATCATACAATAACACAATGCAGTACTACTTTGCACCAAAAATGGAAATACAGGGACCCATGAACCTACGCTGAGTGAAAGAAGCTAGGTAGAAAACAGTACATATTACATGATTACGTTTACCTGTAACTATAAAATGCAAACGTACAGTTAAAGAAAGTACATGAGGCTGGGCGAGGTGGCTCACGCCTGTAATTCCGGCACTTTGGTAGGCCGAGGCGGGTGGATCACGAGGTCAAGAGATCGAGACCATCCTGGTCAACATGGTGAATTCCCATCTCTACTAAAAATACAAAAAATTAGTTGGGCATGGTGGTGCGTGCCTGTAATCCCAGCTACTCAGGAGGCTGAGGCAGGAGAATTGCCTGATACCAGAAGGCTGAGGTTGCGGTGAGCCGATATCGCGCCATTGAACTCCAGCCTGGGTAACAAGAGCGAAACTCGGTCTCAAAAAAAAAAAAAAAAGAAAAAGAAAAAGAAAAAGAAAGTATATGAGTAGGTGCCTGGGGAGAAGGGTATAAGTGAGGCAGAATTACAAAACTGAATGAGAAATCTTTTGGAGCGATGAATGTATTCATTCCCTTGAGTGTGGTGATGCTTTTACAGGTGCTCCATATATCAAACTTAAACTGTACACTTTAGAGATATGCATTTTATTGCACGTGAATTATACTCCAATAAAGCTGTTAAAAAGAAGAATGGTTACCTGCATATAGGGTTCCTTTTCTACAGAGGCACACCTCCGGCCTGTGGGTTCAGGAAGGTTGCATTTCCTCCTCTCTGAGTCCTATCCTCAGAACTCCACTTTCATCTCAATGGTCTGAGTATCTTCTCACAGCAGTTACGTTCTAGTTTTTATTGAGCATTCCTAGCATCTCTAGAAGCGCCTCTGGCTGAGGCAAGCTGCCCGCTTGTTTATGTTAATGCTCTGGTTACAAAGTTTCATGTTTTATGTTTAAATAAACGCAGGAATCTGTTCTTTTTAATGTGCAATTTTTTTTTTTTTTTTTGAGACAGAGTCTTGTTTCCTTGCCAGGCGTCAGGCTGGAGTGCAGTGGCGCGATCTCGGCTCACTGCAACCTACGCCTCCAGGGTTCAAGCAATTCTCCTGCCTCAGCCTCCCAAGTAGCTGGGACTACAGGTGCACACCACCATGCCCAGCTAATTTTTGTATTTTTAGTAGAGACAGGGTTTCACCATGTTGGCCAGGATGGTCTCAATGTCTTGACCTCGTGATCCGCCCACCTCGGCCTCCCAAAGTGCTGGGATTACAGGTGTGAGCCACCGTGCCCGGCCCTAGTTGCAATTTTTACAGACTCAGTAGTGTTCTGAAATGTATAGAGCGGAAATAAAGCATTATGATCCCTGTTTTTACAGAAGAGATTAATTGGCGTAGATTGTTAATCTATAATATATATAGGAATTTATATATATAGGAAGTTATGTATAATGGAATTTTATATGTAATGGAATACAGAACCAAAGTTTGAATCAAGATGTTCCAATTTAGGGATAGCATTCAGCACCATCCACCACCTCAGAAAACGCCTTGGACAGC
>CM052658.1:98462336-98495601 GCA_028533165.1 Leontopithecus rosalia
ACCACCCCGTTTGCCTTATGTTCAAACCACTGAAATGATGTAAAATGCTCCCAAGGTGTCACCATGAAAACCCCAAGTTACACGAAGCACTATTTTCAAGCCACTTTTTTCCAATAAGGCCCAGACTCTTCTCCTGGGTCAGATGTGGAGACTCAGCTCAGCTCCGAGCCTACCTTGGGTGACTTTTGCACATGCTGGATTCCGAATATGGAGTTTCCATATTGAAATCCACCTGTGAGGCTTCTGTTTCTCACATAACCTTTGGTGATATTTCCAAAGACAACAATTTTAGAAATCAACTATTTTAAAAGTGACAATCTCCATCTTTTGATACAATGTTAGCACATTTTTATTTCTCTTTTATTATTTTCCTACCTTCATACTCACTTTATGCCTTTTAAAAAAAACCTGATACATTAAAAAAGAATATTAAGTTTAGGCCAATTAATATAATTGTAGACCTCTAAAGAGGCTTTTTGTTTTTTTAAATTAATGTTTTTGGTTTTTACCGCTGATTTTTCTTTACCGCAAAATGACATTTTTCTTTTGTGGGGAGGTCCTGCAGTCCAGCCTACAAAATGACTAGTTAATTTAAACAAAATCCTTTTTAATGAAATAGTTATCAGTGGGTTATTAAGATATTTCAGTAAATATGTCAATACTGTAGCCATAGCAAGATACTGAAGTGTTTTGCTGGTAGCCTTTCAAATAGTTTCTCTCTCTTATGCACACACACACACACACACACGCACACACACAACCACTACAGAATTCACACAAATGTTACCCACTATATAGCGAAGTGACATATTAATGACCATAATCTTATGCAAACCAGTCTAGAATTTTTACTATTTAGCATTTCCACTCACGTTTTTTACTATTTACTTTTCTATTTCTATTACTTTTCTATTATTTCATTCATTACTTTTCTATCTCTATTACTTTTCTATTATTTCATTCAGTAATATTAACAGTATACTGAAAAATACCTGTAATTAGACCATTAAAATTTTTACTGGAATGTTTTCATTAATCCTCTGAACTTCACTTAAAGAAATTGTGATTCCTATATTTTTTACATGTTTGTCAATTTTACATATTTTATCATATTGAAGAAAATATGAGCTTAGTATCTTTAATCAATTTCTGAATAAAAGTTTTGAAACTCTAAGTGAAAATATATTATAAATTTTAGGCTTTTTATTATAATATATATTTATATATGCAATAAATATTTTTTAAAATTTTCAAATATATATTAAGCATAATAGTAGAAACTAGAAAGCTTTGTCATAACATTTTTAACTGTTTCTCTTAATACATTTCTATGTGTTATCTCACAAACTTAGATACTTCATATTTTTTTGCAAAACTAAGGTTCTAAATATCTGGATATTTTATTTCCATTTTATTTGAAGTAAATGGTGATGTCTTTGCTAATTTAACCCTCCACGAACTTTTTCAGTATCAACTAATTTTGACATTTTTGTCCAGAAGCAGCAATGACCATACAGCAAATATTATGAGCTATTTTATTAGATATTTATAAGCATTTACCTTTCAGTTAAGTAATAAAAGATTAATCCAATGCCCTGAGGATGCTTTGTTTTATTGCAAAGATAAATAACTTCTTCAAATTTACACAGCTACTGAGTGTCAGAACTAATGAGAAAATGCAGGATTCTAAATCCACCTTGTTATATTTTGGGATATATCTGATTAGAAACCAGGACACATATACATTTAAGATAATTTTCTACCCAGTATCCAGAGTAATTGAGTTTAATGCCAGTTTTGTAGTCAGAAAGAGTGGTGCAGGATTGCTATTTTGTATCTTACCATCCCACACACATACCCAAGTTCAAAGCAGCAATAGCAGCAGCCCTTTTGATCTGATAGGGCCTCCCTCACAAACATTCAGCCACAAGCACTCTACCTCCTCTCCCGGGTGAACTTAGCCAATGCCTGTTTGTATTGTGGTCACTGGCTACTCTTTAGACAATATGTGGTTCTTTCATAATCAAGTCTGTGATGATATCTGTCAGGAAACACTACTCTACTCAACAACCCCCTTTTTCTGTTCTCACTGATAACACTTTGGCAGAGTTCCTTGAACTATTTTCCTGGAATTCACTACAAGCAAATTCACCTCAAAAACTCTGGGCAGAATGTCTGGTAAGGAGGTGAATATGAAGGCAGATCACATCACAGAATCTTCTTTACCAGTAATTAAAATGAAGACAAAATTTACTGAAACAGTAAGCAAAACAAGCAAACAAATTAAAGCCTAGAAAAACTGGCCGGTCATGGTGGCTCATGCCTGGAATCCCAGCACCTTGGGAGGCCGAGGTTGGGGGATTGCCTGAGGTCAGGAGTTTAAGACTAGACTGACCAACATGGCAAAACCCCATCTCTATTGAAAATACAAAAATTAGCCTAGCATGGTGGCATGTGCCTGTAGTCCCAGCTACTCAGGAGGCTGAGGCAGGAGAATCGTTTGAACTGGGGAGGTGGAAGTAGCAGTGAGCCAAGACAGCACCACTGCACTCCTGCCTGGGTGACAAAGTGAGTCTCCATCTCAAAAAAAAAACCAAGGCCTAGAAAAATTAAAAATAAAAACCTGTCAAAGAGAATGAAAAGTCAATTATGCAATAGCCACACAATGGAATACTATACAACAATGAAATTTAAAAATCTACAACTGTATCCAAAAATATGGATAAACATCATAAACACTGTCGAGCAAATGAAGCTCGGTCATTCAAAAATAAACTATGATTCCATTTCTATGATGTATAAAAGAGCATTTATATAATGTAGAAACATTCATAAGATGTACAACAGAATCTATGCTGTATCCGTTAGAGCCATTACTATCTGTCCGAGATAGTGAAAACCATCAGTAAGTGAAGGGAAGTCCAAAAATATCCTCTGGGAAGCCAGTAGAGATTTTTTTATCTGGATGTTGGTTACCTGGGTGGGTTCATAGTAGAAAAATTCACCGAGCTGTAAACTTGTCATATGCATATGCCATACATGGAAGATTTCAACAGAATCCTTTTAAGGAGTTTAAGTTAATTTGATGGGAGAACACAATATTTGTTTTCTCTTTAAGATTTTCTTGTCTAAATAATTTGTCTATGCAGTAAATTAAAATGTGAGGAGAAAAAACTTTCTTGAGCAACTAATAATGAGAAACAGATCAAATATCACATCCAAAGAAGACAAAGTGTAATTGAGCATTCCATTTCCTGCCCTCTCTCTTTCCTTAGATTCTACAAATGTTGATATACATGAACATCTGACCTTTAAAATATAGCAGAGGAATATCCCTAAGGACATCATCTTATGAAATGGAAAAACAGACACACTCTTTCAAGGGACACCAGGGACATGGCAAGGACACAGGCAACTTCACCACTATTTTATATTGCCCTAGAGATACACCCACCTTAACCAGAGAAGAGCAAACAATTAGAAAGGAGTGAGCCAACTCCTCTCCGCAGATCCTCTAGCTGGAAAATCAGAAGAATCCATGATACCGTGAATAAAAAGAGTTAAAAAGCTTATGTAATATAAAAGTAAATATTATTTATATACAAAGCTCTAAGAGAGAAAAATAATAATGGCAGAAAAAACTCCACCCATAATAGCAATGAATAAATAATTAAAGGAAAAATAAGAATACAAATTTAGGCCTAAACTTCAAAAGCCTACATGAGGAGAATCCTAGGACAGTCCTGAAAACCATGAAAGCAGATTTGAAGAGTGTCTCTTTTCCTTGACAGAATGACACAGCATCAGGTACATCTGATACAAATAAGGTCCCAGAAATGTTTTTGTGGCGTTAAAATGTCTGATTTCAAAGCATAAAGAATAAATAATAAATTTATCATAATTTGAACACTAAAAGCAGTAGTATAGTGTATTGAATTGAAACATTGAATTAAAAATAAATAAACATGAGCACATGGTTGCAAGAGGACAGAATATTACAGCAAATCACCAAGTCCTATCGCCCAACTTCAGTGATCACCAGCTCATGCCAAACTGCTTTCATTTATTTTAATGACATCTAATTCCCTCCTTTCCATATTATGCAAAGCTACTTGTATAGAATTCTCACCTCATAGAAAGTATAGAGCTAGAAAGCTCTCCTCTCACAGGCAATGTTTATGTTTCTAATCTGCAAGATCATACAGTAATGGAGACAGGGAGGCTGCAAGATTCATTGGGTGAAAATTTGCTGTCAGCAGGAGCATCTCAGATTCTGAATGTATTATGCCACAGACTAGTCTTTAATTAGAAGAAGAAAAGCTCCCTCAATATCACCGATCATACCGCAAACTGATAACATGCACCACTTACTGCAACACCATGGAAAAATCCAAAAGTGATAGAGCAATTTCTTGTTAAAAATGATTCACGTGAATTTAAACTTTGGGGAAAAAATGTGTGGTATTTCACACTAAAAGTCGCCAGGATTCATTTAAAATGTCAATGTCATGAAAGGAAAAAAAAACTGTGGTGTAGTATAAACTTGATGAAAAGAGACTAAATTGCCACATCATTCACACACATTGAATGACACTGAAAGCCAGATCCCGGTGCCACATAGAAGACAACCGTGGAGGACACTCTGGGACATCTTGGAACATTCAAGATGCCCATCATAGAATATTATTTGTGGTATTACTGACTAAATATTATTATCTTGGGTGTGACAATGATAGGTGTTTACATATTATTATCTTGGGTGTGAAAATGATAGGACTTTCTTTTACTTGAGAAATGAAGAAGGGAAATACAGAGAAAGAAGAAGGAAAGAAAAAATAAAGGAAAGAAGGAAGGAAGGACTGAGGAAAACACAAAGCAATGAGTCACACAAAAAGGGAAGAAAAATCAAGTAAAACTTGCCCACCTATTGAAACAGATAATTACCACTTCAAACAAAAATAAAAGAATGATGAGGCACGGAAAACAGTAAAAGATATCTCAGAAGGAAAAGCCATAGGATTCAACATGTAAGGGTCAGAGGCAGATGAACAAACGTCATCGGAAGAAGAGAAGTACAATTCTAACACACACGTCAAGTAACAGAAACGCTTAGAATTATACATATTTAAAAGAAAACAAATCTGGAAGTTAAAAAAATCTGATAAAATAATTGAAGTAGATTAAAAAGGAAATTGGGGAAGTAAGCAGGACTGAGAAGCAAGTAGCATAATTTCAAAACCTCAGAATTAATCAGAAGCAAAGAGCAGACCAAGCAAAGCCCACAATCTCCCCATCCAAAAGAGATGTTATTATGTTGTTTCTTTTTTTTTTTTTTAAACAGTCTTGCTCTGTCACCCATGCTGAAGTGCAGCGGCACAATCCCGGCTCACTGCAACCTCAGCGGCCTGGGTTCAAGCCATTCTTCTGCCCCAGTCTGCAGAGTACCTGGGATTACAGGTAACTGCCACCACCCAGCCAATTTTTCTAATTTGCTTAGAGACGGGGTTTCACCGTGTTGTCAGGCTGGTCTCAAACTCCTGATTTCAGATGCTCAACTGATCCAACCGCCTCCGTCTCCCGAAATGCTGGGATTACAGACGTGAGCCCCCACACCCAGCTTTTATTTCTGAAAAGCATAAATCAGAGATTAAAAAAAAAAAAGAAAACAGGAGAACCTGGTAATTCAGGAATTGTGAAAAACAGTTAAGTGCACAAGCCTGACAACTGGAAGCAAGGAAAGGAGAAGGAGGGGTAAGACACGTGGCTGACCGTATATCTGGCAGGAACGTGCTCCACAGTGGGCTAGAAACGAGGGCTGGGAAACTGGGCTCCAGATCAGAATCCTGAGGTACAGTTTGGATGGAGAAGCTGCGGCGATGCTCAAGGGCCAGCCACCCTCAGGAGTTGCAGTTATTTATCCTGGGGCCAATAAGAGCCTTAATTTTAAACTTCTAGCTTCCGGAACTGGGAAAGAATAAGAACTGTGTTGTTTTAAGCCACCCGGTATGTGGCGCTTCGCCATGGCTGCCCTAGGAAACATGCATGGCAAATATTAAAACATTCCACCATACAGTGTTCCGAAAATAATTTTGCTTTGTTTCTTTGTAGAGATGGTCTCCTTATGTTGCCCAACCTGGTCTCCAACTCCTGGCCTACACATTTCTCTTTTCTTAGCCTCCCAAAGTGCTGGGATTATGGGCATAAGCCACAGCACCCAGCCTGTATAATTATTTGAAACAAAGTTATCCTGCGCAAGTGATAAAATTTGTTAGATGCACTTTGACTATAATTTTGGAAATCTATTGAAATTTAAAGTTTCTATGACACAGTAATTCCAGGTGTTTTTATCACGATCCCCACCTGTTTACATGCTTATTAAATGTTACCCTAGCAAAGACTGAAATGTGCTACATAACAAACTGATACATTAAAATACATCATACTGGACAGCAGTTCAAAGGCCTGAGTTAGATGCACTGGTACTAAGGATGTAGGACAGGCAAACCCCAAATTGAGGCTTAGCTTGGGAGGGTTCTTGGATTCACCCAGGGAGGAATTCAAGGGCAACTAGGAGGTGGTAGACAACACTCTTGTAATGAAGGTGCTGTTCATCATGAAGCAGGGCTGACTCACATGCAGTGCACCCAGAGTTAACAACATATGTGCTCAGCCAGGTGCAGTGGCTCACACCTGTAATCCCAGCACTTAAGCAGGCCCAGGTGGGCGGATCATGAGGTCAGGAATCCGAGACCCAGCCTGACCAACATGGTGAAATCCCATCTGTACTAAATATACAAAAATTAGCTGGGCGTGGTGGCACATGTGATCCCAACTACTCAGCAGTCTGAGGCAGAAGAATGTCTTAAACCTTGGAGGTGGAGGTTGCAGTAAGTGGATATTGCACCATTGCACTCCAGCCTGGGCGACAGAGCGAGACTCTGTCTCAAAAACAAAAAAAAAGTGTGTTGGCAGCTGTATTTATACCCACTTTTATATTCAATTATAATTTACATGCAAATCAAGGAGTGGGTTAATGCAAACTGAGGGGTTGGATTATTCAGAACTTTTTAGGATATGAGCAGCAACTTCCAGATTATTGACATGGAAAGGGTGGTAACTTCTGAGTCACTGCCATGGCATTTCTATAGTGTCATGGAGCTGGTGGGAGTGTCTTATGCTAATGAGCAATGAGAGCAGCCGGGGTTCACTTCCTCCCATCTGCTGCTGCCTACTGGTGTCGTCCCTTCATCCTGTCTGGACCAGATCCTGTTTTGGTCAGGAGGGTTGTGACCAGAAAACAAGTCGTGCTGGTCTCCTCTCTCACCGACATGTGTAAAGAAAGTCTCATAAAGATAACAGGGCTTTTCAAATGTAATAGAATAGAAATCAGCCGGGTGCAGTGGCTCATGCCTGTAATTCCAGCACTTTGGGAGGCCGAGGCGGGTGGATCACGAGGTCAAGAGATCGAGACCATTCTGGTCAACATGGTAAAACCCCATCTCTACTAAAAATACAAAAATTAGCTGCGCCTGCCTGTAATCCCAGCTACTCAGGAGGCTGAGGCAAGAGAATTGCTTGAACCCGGGAGGCGGAGGTTGCCGTGAGCTGAGATCGCACCCAGCCTGGGTAACAAGAGTGAAACTCCATCTCAAAAAATAATAATAATAAAATAAATTTAAAAATGCTATATATTTGCACATATGTGTTGAAAACAAATAAGAGGAGATGTGGAAGGATAAACATGAAACTGATAATACTGTCATTGATAGGCGTTGGAGGGAGGAAGTGAGAGGAAGTGACTTTGGTTGGTCTTCAAAAGAACTTATTTTATTCATAATGTTTGTATTTTTCAGAACTATGTAACCCTGGATTACAATTTTAAAGTATGCTGTCACCATACTGTTGGAAAACTTAGTGATTAAACAGAAAGCACAGAAAATGGGCCACAGAAACTTCAAAGTTAGGATCATTTTCCTGATACGAATAAAGTTTCTAAAATAATTTTTCATTTTAATTAATGTCTTAGTTTCCATTTTTATGAATACATAATTTTTGTATATATTTACGAAGTACCTATGATATTTTGTTAGAAGTGTAGAACATGTAATGACCACATTAGGGTCATTGGGCCTAATGTTCTCAACATAAACAAATAAGGTGATGACCTTAACATTTATTATTTATGCTGGGAACATTCCATATCCACTCCTCTAGCTGTTTTCAATTCCACAATAAAATATTAACTATAGGCATCCTACTCTGTGGAAAAAGTTTTGAATCTGTAAGTGGCATAAACACACATACTGATCAATAATTTTTTTTTAAATCTGAGTAATAGTCAAGTAATTTAATTTCAAAATTACAGAAATAGAAATAATTCTGTAGGTAACTAGACCAAAAAGGAAGCCTATGGCCTGGCATGATGGCTCATGCCTGTAATCCCAGCACTTTGGGAGACTGAGGCAGGTGGATCACTTGAGGTCAGGAGTTTGAAACCAGCCTGTCCAACATGGCGAAACCCTGTCTCTACTAAAAATATAAAATTAGCCAGGTGTGGTGGTGCATGCCTGTAATCCCAGCTACTCAGGAGGCTGAGGCAGGAGAATCGCTTGA
This sequence comes from Leontopithecus rosalia, assembly GCA_028533165.1. Taxonomy (NCBI): domain Eukaryota; kingdom Metazoa; phylum Chordata; class Mammalia; order Primates; family Cebidae; genus Leontopithecus; species Leontopithecus rosalia. Next base: position 98,470,950 of record CM052658.1, read on the forward strand.
ACCTGGGAGGCGGAGGTTATAGTGAGCCAAGATCGTGCCACTACACTCCAGTCTGGGCAACAAGAGCAAAACTCCATCTCAAAAAGAAAGAAAAAAAAAGGAAACCTACATCTAAGACAGAATCCCCTCTCCAATTTCTCCTCAGTAATGTCTTTTATCAGAAGACACAGCCAGACAGATGTTGAAGCTAAGTTTGGCATCCAAATTTTATCCTTAGCCAAAGATATTCCCAAACATAATAAAATGCAGAAAGTTTAACACCGAAAACCTCCTTTAAAGAAAAAAAATCCAGCAGTTAAGTCCAATTTAATTAAAGAAAATTTCAAATACAGTTATCCACTGTCTCAGCTTCCCTCACACTTGTCATTAATTGAATACAAACCATTTCACCATTGCACATTTCTTCACTGCTTCATTTTATCTCTTTTCTGTCTCTGTATCTCTCTGTACATTCATCAATATATCTACATACATATCTATATTTATGTCTCTATCTCTATACACTTCTGTCTGTATCTAGATATATAGAATGGTAGATATATCTTTCCCTTTAAAGTTTATTCTTCTTTTCTACAATTGGCTGTCTTCTGTGTCTCTGCAAAATTTGAAATGTGAACTCCTCCAGTCTCTACTATATATACATCGTCATTTCTTCTTATGTAATACCGTCTCCGTTGCTCACTGGTGCTCATTTTTTTTTTTGGCCTTCAAATATTTTTGTTCAGATTAAATGATGTTTTAAACATTATCCCTGCAATGAAGAGACATTTGTTGGAGTCATCCAAGTTCCTTCAACATGATTTCAGTTCATCTTCTCTGTTAAAATAAATTTAATTTAAATAAAATAAATTTAAATTAATTTTAATAGCTCAGGCTACCATAAGACAATACCATAATCGGGGTGGTATGAACAATGAAAATGTATTTTCTCACAATTCTGGGGGCTATAAGTTCAAGGTCAAGCTGCAAGGACCGTAGGGTTTTGGTGAAGGTGCTCTTCTTAGTTTGCAGACGGATGCCTCCTTTGTGTGTGTCTGCACATGGCTTTTCCTCAGTGTGTGTGCATGGACAGAGAGAGTGATCTATCAACTCTATAAAGCCCTATCCTTATGACTTCAGTTAAACTTAATTACCTCCTAAAACTCCCATTCTCCAAATGCAGTTATATTGGTGATTAGGGCTTTAACACATGAATTCAGTCTATAGCATTAGATTATATTTAAAAGAATTTTGGGGCCAGGCAGAGTGGCTCACACCTGTAATTCCAGCACTCTGGGAGGCTGAGGTAGGTGGATTACCCGAGGATGGGATTTTGAGACCAGCCTGGGCAACATGGCGAAACCCCAACTCTACTAAAAATACAAAAATTAGCTGGGCGTGGTGGTAGGCACCCATAATCCCAGTTACTCAGAAGTCTGAGGCAGGGGAATCACTTGAAGCCAAGAGGCAGACGTTACAGTGAGCTGAGATTGTGCCACTGAAGTCCAGCCTGGGTGACAGAGCGAGACTGTGTCTCAAAAAATAATAAGAAGAAATAAGAAATAAATAAAATAAATATTTAGTGAGATTTCTTTATATATGACAATACATCTGTCAACCTGTTCTCTGAAGTTTTCCAATTTCTCTGAACATTTATCCAAATCATTATAGTAAAAGATCTGTGGAAAGTTACTCACCAAAAGTTAACGACAGTCATTTCTGATTTTGAGATTATGTCTGCATCGTGTTACTTGTTACTTTCTGCTCTGTATTGATTCAGTTACTTAAAATTAGTAGGTAACATTAAGACAAATTTAAAATGTTAATAATATAAAATTATATCTTGTCAAAATAACCATACCAATGATACAGAGTTTGCTAATGCAATGTTTTATAAAATAAAGATTTATTGTCTCAATTATGAATTGGGAATAATTGACAAAAACCTTGATCCCATGGAATATCTAGAGGATGAGACTGAAAAAGAAAGAAAAAAGCAAATTAATACAAAAAAACCCCAGAAACTATGCTAAGCATAAAGAAAGAAGCAAAGATAATATTCCATTAGAAAAAAATTGGTAGACTAGAGAGCCAATTTAAACAAAGTGGGTGCTCTAAAATTATCCCTTGATGACTCTGCTCAGAAACAGATGAGGAAAAGGAGGCCTCAATGTGGAGTGGACCCCAGGCAAGGGATGACCTCTGTTAAAATCTTGAGACCCAGAAGAAATCTGAAGGCAAGAGAAATAAAGGAGGTTTGAGATGTTATTAGGCCCCAGTATGCTAGGTGAGAAGTACAATTTTGTATGAATTTTCTAATATCACCCCATGATTTTATAGAATCATTCAAGGAGGAAACTCACAAAATTTTCCTTTAGTTAATAATTTCTGACTGCTGTAATGAGTTCTCAACCAAGTCAGGCATAGAATCCTGCCAGCCACGTGCCTGCCTAAAAATATCCAACCAGTCGGTGCCTCCCTGCAAATATTAACGAGGGCATTGAGAAGTGCAGAAGCTGAGCCTTGCTTCATTCACTTCATCCACTATCCTTGGAATGCGAAGGGTAAATGGAGGTCTATTCATTTATGAAACTCATTTATTTCATGATGCATTATAAAATAGAGTTCTGATTATTAGAATGTAGTTTTATTTTCTTTTTGGAATTCCAGTCTTGCTGCAAAATAGGACAGCCCCTGGAGCAGGGTGCTTGACCTTCAAAGCCTGTTCTTGGAAGATGTAAAGTTCTACAAGTGATTAGTTTAAAATAGAATTGTGTCTTCTCATGCAGCCCTTTGTCTTTGAAATATTTCTGGCAACATCTATAAAGAGTAATAAAATTGTTATAGTTTTGCCTTAATGACCTCAGTGCTAGATAAAAAACATCTAAAAAGTAATCCAGTGCACAAGACTGACATATAATGATATTTGTTACAGTGTTATCATATTAGTCCAATAATTAGAAATAATGTAATTTACCAACAAGGAGTCAATACTGTATATAGAGCATGATCTCAGTTTTATAATGTATTAATTATATATAAATATATTCATAGAAAGAAGAACATTAGGAAATGCATCAAAATGTTGATGGTAATTGTTAGAATTTTATATATTTTTTTCTTTTCGATAGTTGCTTATTGCCCAAATTTCAGTAAATAGCACGTGCTATTTATCATTAATAAATGTAAGAGTTACACACAGAATAATTTGCGTTAAGTATGTAGATACATTAAAAATAGTGTAGGGACTCAGAACCATAAGGGCATATGTTCCGAATAATCTAATTGTGATGGTTAATACTGAGTGTCAACTTGATTTAAGGATGCAAAGTACTGTTCCTGGGTATGTCTGTGAGGGTGTTGCCAAAGGAGATTAACAAAAGTCAGCGGGCTCAGAAATTCGGCAGACCCACCGTTAATCAGGGTAGGCACCGCCTAATCAGCTGCCAGCACAGCCAGAATAAAAGGCAGACAGAAGAACATGAAAAGACTAGACTGGCTTAGCCTCCCAGCCTACATGTTTCTCCAATGCTGGATGCTTCCTGCCCTCAAACACTGGATAAGTTCTTCAGCTTTGGGACTCAGACTGGCTTCCTTTCTCCTTATCTTGCAGACAGCCTATTGAGGAAGTTTGTGATAGTGGGAGTTAATACTACTTAATAAACTCCCCTTTATTTTCTGTATAAAATAAACTAATACATATATCCTATTACTTCTGTCCCTCTAGAGAACCCTGACTAATACGCCCATAGTACAGATTAATTTTCAAAGCTACCGTTTCATCCAGATGAAATGAGAAAAAAAATAGAAGCCAGACTTTGTTTATTGGGGAACACAATAAGAGTTTGTTAGCTCCTCATGAATAAGCAGGTGTTTGACAACAGCCAGGGTGTTGGAGCATACACGTGTAGAATTAGATACAGAACTCTACTGTCAAATTTGCAAAGACAAACTCCTTTTCTGTACACCTTTCTCCATAATCTTGTTTCTATTTAGGTTTAATGTCCATGGCACACAGAAGTTGTATTTTCCAGCCATAAAATCCATTGTTTTTCTCTTAAAGGATCCATTCTCATTCTCACTTTATGCTTGTGGTGTTTTCCCAGATATTTCCCTTTGAAATGTAGTCCATATTATGTTTTGAACATATTTGGGTGGCCATAACTCCGGGGGACAAATTTTAGCTTCTGCCAATGTGGCATAAAGGTTGAGATGCTCATTTACTTCCATTTCTGAAGTGCCTGTTCTGCCTGGGTCTGGCTTCCTTCCACTCGTGCAGCCCCTATAAAGGGGACTCAGGGATTCAGCACATGTAGAGATGCTATTACATGTTTGGATAACCTTCTTTAGGTCCTAGGAATTTCCAGATACTTGATTTTTTTAATGCATTACATGTAAAATACTGTCCATTTTACTAGGACTCTGCTTACCTCAAATATTTGTTGTTGCTACCAATAACAAGACACCTTTCTAAAGCAAAAGGAGTCTTGTGCTCTTTCCCTAGAGGCTTTTTATGAAGACAATATGAGTCATTGGGAATACGGGCATTAAGTATAGCAGAAGCGTGTAGTATGAAAGTCATGTGCGCATCATCCCAGAACAACTACAGACACATGTGAGAAATCGGCATTGTTTCATTTCTAGCTTCAATAAGATGGACAAACAAACTTTTCTTTGGGAAAGACTAAGTCCAAGAAGGATTAATTGTCTTTTAGCCTCTAAGCTGTAATGAGCTTCTTCTGTGAACCACACACTGCATTGGACCCAGGCTCTGATATTGTGGAAGTTGATAATTTTTGCATGACAAAAAAAAATTTCTTTTTCTGTCTGCTGTTTCCAAGGATCAGAGTGAAAATACAGAGTTCCCATCAATGACCCGTCCTTGGGGTGGAGTGACTTAGGCTGTAAGGGAAGCCAATCCCTATACAACAGGAGGTAAAAATTGCACTCATACATTTCTCCCTCCGTTTTTACTGAATTTCTAAGAATATAGGTAGAGATCACAGAGCAGAAGGAGTCATGAGACTGCCTTGCTGGACAATACCAAGAAGCTTAAAATCTCATCTCCTGGTTCCGGTCAGGGACACTGAAGACGAGGTAGTTTTAAGCAGGAATTAAGTCATGTGTGGTGAGTTTCCCAATCATGATGTGTAAGGCAGGAGTGAATATCTTGTACCTGAGAGACTCAGAGGCCTGATTGGTCTCCACGTAACTACTGAGAAATCTAAAAAAGCAAGATGCTGTGGCTTAGGAGAAAGACTGCAACAGCTGGATGGCCCAATGGCCCAACCTAATGGCCCTACCCACAGCAGCATTGCCCCGGAAGCTCTCCATCTCATTGCCTTAACTATATACTTCACACCCATCACCAGCTGACATGTTCAGATGTATTTATTCACTCACGTAGTCTGCCTCCTACCAGAATGCAAGCTCCATAAGAACGGGCCTCACCGGCCTTGTCTCCTTCTTCATTCCTCATCTGGATTAGAAACTGAGTTTTAGACCTTGTTCCAGAGCATCCACTGAGGGGACACCTGCATGTTTATGAAAATGGGGATATATGAGGTTATACTTTCTGAGCAGTTCCTGAGCTTCCTTGAAGTTTCCGTAGATCAGTGCAGGACAAAAGTGACACAAATGTGATCTATTTTTATTCTCATGAGAATTTGAAAACACAAATAAGAAAACTGAGAGTATTAATAAATGGAGTTCTGAGAGAAAAGGTGTGGGAATAATGTCTCCTTCATTTGATGTGAGAAATTTAAACGATGACATTCTGTATAAAGAAATCTAACATTTCTTATCATCATGCTGCCAAAATAATAGCTAAGGCTTATTGCCCTTCAAGCTTGTTGTTCATTAATTTCATTAGACTTCATAGCAAAGCTAGAAGGAAGCTACCCTTTTAGACCCATTTTTTAGAAGATAAACTAATGTAACATAATTAAGATTGATTTTCTTAAGATCATAAAGCTAAGTCAAAACAGTTTCTGCAGTCATAACAGCTATAATATTCAGAAAAGCAGAGTGGGGAAAAATTCTTGGTAAGAGAAAAATATCTCTCCTAGGAAAACTAACTTAAAATCTTTAATTGAAAAAAAGTCATTAAAACTTGTTGCAAGTACATAAGTATCTTCTATTTTTTAGAACTGCAGTAACATTTTCCTTAAATCACATTAGTTAAAAAATACACCATCTAACTTTAAAAATGTGCTAATTTATTTAAGTCACTTTAAAATAAGAAAACATTAAAAAGGCAGTTATTATAAAGATGAAATAAGGAAGTTGGAAGTAAAGATATGTGAGGAAATTGGGTCTTTTCTGATGTATAATGTTTGATTAGAAAGCTTAGATCTCAACCACCTTAGAGAGAAGGCAAAAGTAGAAGGATGATTTATGCTTAAAGATAAACGTAGGCACATTAAAACTTTAAAGAGTTCATTTGAGCAGACAGCAATTGATGAATCGGGCAGCTCCAGACCACAAGTGGCTTGGGGATCCTTGGAAAGGGAATGAAAGAAAAGTATTTATAAGGTGAACACAGTAGCGAGATAAAGAAAACATAAGTTATAGTAGAGCTGTAGCCTTATTTGGATCATTCCCAGGAAAAGTCCCTAGCTAGAGGTTAATTGGTGGCTTTGAGTTGATTAAGCTTATATTTCATTATCCCAGAGGATGACCATTTACACTGAGCTGGGTTTTGGTTTGCTTACATGGAATCCAGGGCACAGGACCCTCCTCAGTCTAATGGCTCATGTGCCCTGGATTCTGAATTAATTATTCTAACACAAGTTTTTGTCACCTTTTCTGATACAGAGTATCCCAAACTAACTGCACAAAATGGGCTTCTTCTGACACAATTAGAGGCATACATTTTTTCTTTCATTATTTTTATGTAAAAGAAAATGAGTCAGTGTCTAATAAGGTCTGGATTTCAGCAAATTCAAGTGGCTTTTGGTGCATTCTGAACACAAATAAATCTTCCTAATTTTCAGTTTAGTTAAATACATACCCCCATAAAGGCATTATTCTGTAATGGTCATGCAGAGATAACCTGACCCAGCAAAGGAAGAGAGCCAGCACGCTGCATTAAAAGACCTTGTTATCTAAATTTGTTCATGCATCTTCTTAGCACCCAGAATACAGCACTTTTTCTTATTTTAGTGGCAATTTAAATTTAAAATGAAATGATGTACCCACTTTCATTTTAAAAACATGTCCCTTTTAGTTTTTCAATGGAAATACCCTAATGAATAAAGAGACATAGGTTAAAAATGTGCAAGATGTACATCAATTAACCAGTGAGTGAAATACAGAGGATAAGAGAGTTGCTGGCCAAAAGTCACTAGGGAGTGTGTGCCGAGGCCCTCCCTCCAACGGGTAGCCTGAGAAATGTGTTGGACTCCCCCCACCATACACCAAATATTAACGAGAGGTGTGTGGCAAGGTTTTTCAATATCGACTAAAGCTACCACTAAGCTATTAAGATGTTTTCTCCTTATTACTAAACTAAATGTTTACTCCACATTTCTGTCAAATACTAACAACTTTCAATAACATTCTAGCTGAAAGGCTAAATTGTATTGAGAAATTTAACTTGCGTCATATTTCCAAGAAAATTACTCCGTTGGTCACAGCAAAGAAAAAAGAAATTAAGGAAGCCATACAAAATATCAGAAGATCACAGATCATATCAGAAGCCTAAAAGGGAAGTTGTTTAGTGGGACCAATCAATGACAAGTGGCTTCCTCTGCATCTGATGGCCCTTAGCTTTCCAGCAAGCTCCTACCTGGTCCTCAAACGCCTTGTTGATGAAATGTCAAGTGCCCTCATCAGCGGAAAAGAGCGGTCAGGATGAGCGCATCATCTGCATGGTTCCAGAGCGTGTGCTGCAGGCTAAGTTTGTCTGAAATGCCACATTTTGCAATTGAAGTTTCAAGGATTTATAAAATGTGAGGATGCTCCGCAAATTTGAAAGACTTAAAGGCAATGATAACTCAAAAACGATTAGTAATTCACATACTCGGAAACGCATTCTATTATTTTGTTGGTGACCACAACACTATATTCCTGGTCTTCTACTCATGCTCCTAACTCATAAACAGTAGTTATAACACAAATAGATGCCACACATTCTTTCCAATTGAGAATATATAACACATAAATTGCTATTAAATTGCATGGAGCCATGTTATGTTATTTTCTTAATTAAATAAAACTTTTCTTAAGATTATCTAGGTACATTTTTAAACAATTGACATTTTGAGGGGTCTTCTAATAGTTCATTCACCAAATGTAATAATTTTATTTAAAGTTGAATTTAATTAAAACTATATGAATTTAAGTTCTGATTACAATGATTCAGCTAAAAAGATAATTCTTACAGTAACTCTGCCATAGATAAATGCAGATTTCATTTTTGTGGTAAAAAGTTTATAATAGCTTTAAAAATCAATGGTTCATTTGTATTATTTTCTATTTGCCTTCAGGCAACATGTATTGCCAATATCACTATAATTTCTTTAGTTGTGAAAGTTCATTGAAGAAACCATTTATTATAGTTGATGATTGTGATGACAGGGATGATAGCTGCCACTTACTGAAAACGAACTATGTACTAGTTTTTCTCTTAAGCTTTCTCTACTAACTGCATAAGAACTATCTGGAGAAAATTTAAAAACAAACAAAAACATGAAATGGAAGCTTGGGTCTCCCCAGAGACCAGCTGAAAATCGAAGTCGATGTGGGGCCTTTGATTCTGCATTTTAGGTTCCCGTGTGATTCTGCCGCACAGGTAGAGAACATTGAATGTCCCACCCTGAAAGTTTTACATGGATTCTCTCACTTAATCTTCAAGTCATCGCAAGTTATATCCATTGAATGATTCAAGAAATTGAGCTGTGAAGAGTTTAAATAATGTGCTTAGCTTCACACAGCTGTTCATATGTGAGGCCTGAATTTGATACAAGTTATTCTAACCAAAAGCTTTGAGAACTATTTTGGTGAGATAGGCAACTGAAGAGGCTTGATATTTCCACCATATTTATATTTATTTTTCTAGTATGAATGTCATTCACATTCATACTAGAGAGATGATAGCTGAGAGTTATGTGACTACATAAATAAATATGCATATGCACATAACCCACAGTACATACATGAATTAATTAGACAAATAGGTAGAAAATGTCTTTAAATAGTATGGAAACTCATTTATTCTATTTGTGAAAGTATTTATTTTCTCAATTGGACTATGCTCCGCTAGAACTACCATAGCCACGGCACCATGTTAAGACTCAAGCAATCTCTTTCCTCCTCTCTCTTTTCTTTGATCATTCCCTTTAAAAGCTGTTGACCACCACCTCCTCTTCCAAACACTTCTCAATGTGTTCTGCTACTGTGTCCTCAGGGTTTTCATACCACGTTTTGGGGATCTTGTGTTGAGTCTCCTTGAATGTTCTTTGCCTCTATTATTTCAGAGTTTCTTGTGGTCTTGTCCTTGACAAACTTTTCATGTAAAAAGAAAGGATTATTTAGAATTATGGTATTTTACATTAAATTTCAACTTATTAAAGTTAAAAATTTTTAAATAAGGGCTCCTCTAGCCTTAAAGTTTAAATTTTGAAATTCATTATGCATTGTTTTAATCTAAGGAACAAAGAAAAAATATCACCTTTGCTTGTGATTGCAGTAAGGTTCAATTAACCTAGGTTGAACAGATTAAATTCCCTTTAAGCCCTTGTAAAACCAAGTTAATTAAATTTCTTTTAATATATTTGAAGTATATTTATGAATTTTGATATTCTTAGTGATTTCATGTCTTACAAGGAGAATTTACGTGCTTAACAAAATGTAATCTTCAAAAGCATTAAACAACTTTTGTAAATACAATATACTAAATTTAGAAACACAGTAAATGGCATTATGTCAAATCACAGTACAATAATGCACTTAAGGAAATTGTCTTATAGTTTGCTGCTTAAAATGAAAGGCTAACTTTGACATTTCCCTTAAACTTTAAGAAAATATTGTTTTTTTAAGAAAAACAATTTTTTTATTGTACTTTAAGTTCTGGTGTACATATAAAAACAATTTAAGTATAATTACTTACATTAAAATGCACAGATAAAAAGGATATATTTCAGTAGAAAGTTTTTGACAAAGGTAATATATACCCCACACAAAATATAAGACATTTTCATTATCCCCCAAAGTTACCTTATATTAAGATGCTTGAAAAAAATGAACATTTACTAATCAAATAAACAACACATGGTGATATTATTAGCATGGTTTTGATATACATTTAAAAATATATACTTAATTACTTAGTTTTCCAAGTTTAAAAAAAATCACCTACCCTTAGCAATGTTTCTGAATTCAATGTAGCATTACTCCACAGGGTTACTGCAATACAGGGAAACATTTCTGGTTGTTACAACCGGTAAGATACTCCTTGCATCTAGTGAGTGCAGGCGAGAAATGCTGCTAAACATCCTATTATGCAAAGTTTATTCCCATTCTCCAACAAAGCATTATCCAACCTGAAATATCAGTAGTGTTGATAGGGAAAATCATTGTTCTAAAGGAGGTAGATTCATTCTCTCAGACTGCTATAACTGTGTCCAAAACTATCCATGTAATGTTTGTTTATCTAAAAAGACATACCCTGTCATATGCCCAGGATGTTTCTACATCAACCACAAAAAGACATATTAAGCCCTTACCTAGTTGACATATCTACAAAGGACACCCGCCTCCCCACCCCTACCATGCACATATTTATCTGAGATAATTCTGAAAACACATCTTCTATGATCAAGATATACCACAATCAATTACTTGGTATTGTATTTTACAAAGTTAATCAGTTGACTCAAGCTTTACCCATAACTCAATATATTTTTGTGTCTTCCGCTTTCACTGGGAGTAACTTTCAAATATGTATTTTGGACCACAATTGTAAAATCAGTATGTTGGCAACTCTCCCAAGATAATTTAATTTATTCTTGTTTTTGAGAACCCTTTATAATTATATTATTCCTGCTATTACAAACTTTAACTCCCTTAGTATCTCTGTTTTAGTAAAACATGACAAGCCAGAAGCATATTTTTCATCTTTCAATGTAATGCAGCAAACACAAAATATACCAAGCTCTTGATTCTTCCTATCCCTTAAATATCTCCCAAATCTGTCTCTCTATGCATTTGTCCCGTCACATTGCATTCTAAACCTCAGCCTCACAACTTACTTACTTTTTTCTTTTTCTTTCTTTCTCTTTCTTTCTTTTTTTGCTTTCTTCTTTCTTTCTCTCTCTTTTTCTTCTTTCCTTCTTTTTCTCTCTTTCTTTCCTCCTTTCATTTGCAATATTGTATCAAAAATAATCTCATACCAGTGAAAAATGTTTTTATCTGTTTGGGTTCAAAGCCTTCAGTGTTTACTGTCACTGAATGCTGAACACTGTCAAAATCTCATTATCATAGAGAGATAGAATTGTGTTTTTCATACATCTATAGTATTTAGCTGACATAGACAGGGCTTGATTGGATGGAATTTGTGGATTGGGCTACTTTTGCTCACGTATATATAGATCAGCTGGTTCACTTTATGCATCAGTGGGTGTCTTGAGACCTTCTTTAGGTGGACTTTGTCTAAGGCTGCTCAGCTGGGATGCTTAGCTAAAAAAAAATATATTCCCAGTGATTTTCATCACCTCCTCTGACAAGAAAGTTGACCTCTCTCACACTTTTGACAGAGGTACAAGAGTACAAGAAGCATGTAAGACTTGTTGAGGCCTATGTTCAGAAACTGGTACAACTTTTCTTCCTTTTTTGCTTCAGTCTAGCATCCAAAGCAAGTATATGCCTGAAAAGGGAAGGAAACCTTTTCCTGGGAGCTCGCTAATTATACAAAGAAGAAAGAGCTTCTGTGCTGGTCACTGTCTGCTTATCTGCATGCAGGAGCCTCCTGGGTTTTTACCCAGGTTGCTTTATGTGCTATGGCTGGTCCCAGGGAAAGAGAGATGAGCACTATGAAGTCATAGGGCAAAGGGTGTGGACACAGGAACGTAAAGAATCAGTGCTATGCATGCATCTTCACATCTTCCCATTGCTCTTCATGCACATGGCAAATTCCTTCACATGGCTCCTTAACTTTCAGCTTTTCAAATTCACCATTCTCTCTCACCTGAGCCTGTGCACATCCTGGAGTTAAATTACAGTTTGCTTTCATGTGCATATTCCTCAGTCTTCAGTTTCAGTATTATTTATTTAAGAACACTGGTGCAAATCCCTAGGTTCCTTAAAATTTTTCTGATTTTGATTTTTATTGCTCCTTGAATTTTCTCATGCACTCACTTGTACTTACTGTGCTAATATTTTTATCTCTAGTAGATCATAGGCCTATGGTTGCAAAAGCTGTGTGTGATTATAACTTTATTACCCAATGGATTAATTTTGTTAAAACTGCCTCCAAACATTTATTATTTTTATAGCTTATTATAACAGTTACTTAAAGGGTTTTGGTTATTTGTCTATTTTATGATGAAAAGTTGTATCCAGGAAAGGACAAGAAAAGAAAAAGAAAGAAACATTTGCTGAATGTCTATGGCATGCTATATATTCTATGCTATACATTCTATCATAATTAATTGTGAGAGCTATCTAGACTACTATCTAACTGATTTTGAATTGAAATTTTGAGAGTTTAAATCACTAATGCAAGCAACACAGTATTAACTAGCAGACCTGGAAAGCAACTCAGATGTAAAATGCTTTTTCCTTTACTAAAATTTTAATTTTCAATGTTATCAGAAGAGCTCATATTACTCTTCTCCCTTGCTTCCAATACCAGAAAATGCATTTTTTCCTTCAGTTCTTTCTTTGCATAAATCAATATTCTCCTACAGTTTATTGATTAGTCATGTTTTTGCTCTTTTAAAAAATTGTTTCTTGGTTATAGTTAAATAAAGTTTTTAACCTAACCATAAGAAAAATAGTTTATAAAATAAATGCAAACAATATTTTTCCATCGATTAATAAAAATTCTCTCAAAATCATTGAAAGGATAAAGAAGAGAATTGACTGTCTTCAAATAAAACTCAGGTGATCAATATTCATAAGTCAACTTATAATCAACTTTTTAAATTAAATTTTCACCTCAATGGTGTTTGCTTAATTGAAAATGACACATTTCACCATCTTCAAAGAGAAGAAAAAATTATATTAGTCAAGAGACAGCAATTACTATTAAAAAAGCCACTGCATGAGTTAAGCAGGGAACATGATTTTTCCTCACTTAAGATTAATGGATGAAATTATAGCTGAAGAATATGCAGACGAAAGCAAACTGTGCAGCGTCCAAGTGGCAAATTCAGGAACCAGAGCACCTTCTATCATGTGATCGCCATTTATTAGCCCTTGACCTCCAGCCTTATGAACAAGGAAGAGAGCCTGGGAAACACAGCTTGGCATTTCAGCATCAAAGTTCACTGGCCAGAATTAGACACATGGACTCACCTTCTTGCAAGTGGACCAGGAAATAAGTGAAACACTAAAATGTTGAATACAGTCTTCATAAGTCAGATGACTACATGTTGAAACCTAGAAAAATTCTGGAAGCCAGAGTATGTTACCAAAATTTAAACGGGACCATGGATTTTATCATGCTTCTTCAAAATTATCTGGACATGATTTTTACTAAGTTTCCCCAACTATCAGTTAAACTTGGTCTTCAATCCATCACTTACTTTAGTTAACAGACATGCCCCCTTCCAGTCATCAGGTAAAGGTTTCACCCGGATGAAGCTTAGTGCAGCACTCTTGCACACACATACACAGGTCTGATGGATCTTATGATAATTGCAATTTTATTAAGCTCTTTCTCTGTGTCAGGTACTGGCTAAACACTTTGCAGATGTGCTCTAATTTAATTAACACAACGAGTTTATGGGAAAAGTACTGTCATTAATTCCATTTGAAAGTGAAGAAATTGGAGCTCAAATAAACTAATTTACATGCTTGAGGTCCTACGGCATGTTAGTTATGGAGCCGAGATCTATTTGTGAATCAAATGCTATTATGCTTCACTGGAGCCTTTACTCATTACATTCCTGAATGCTGGAGGGAATAACTACTGGACTACAGAGACCATGAACTTCTAAGCTACTATTAGACTGCTTTTACTTGGAAACTTTAATACACTATGTTGGGTTTTGGAAGGTTCTTGTCATGCAAGATAGGTGTAGACCAGGATGAGGCACTAGTTACAATATAAGGTCCCCAGAAACTTGTGTTGTCCAATAGTAAGGGAGAAGGAAAGGAAAAATCAGTTGGGAAAAATCAGACTGCAGAAGTGGCCTGCCTGAAAAGTCACAGAAATAGGTAAAAATAAAACAACCTGGGAAAAAACTCAGGCTGCACCTGCACACAGATAAGTAGACAGGGTCCAGAACAGAAGCCCTTTGTTCTTTGTATAATTACAGACCTCCCAGGAAAATGTTTGCTTCCTTTTTTAGGCGTATGCATGGTTGGCTCCATGTAAACTGGCACAGGGAGGAGGGTTTTAACTAAAACAAACCAGCAGTTATACATACAAGAGAAGCAGGGCTTTGTGCTTGCTGAGAGACATACCCACATCTGTATAAGATAAGGGGAGTTGCACAGACAGCTTTACTGATAAGTTACTCAAGTGCTCACCCTGGCAGCACATATACTAAAAATAAAAAGTTACTCAAACAGTTATAGGGAGTACAGCAGTTTCTTATAAAAGTTTCTTGCATTCAGCTGTAACCTGGCAATCCACTCAGACTCCCCTCTCTGCCACAGAAAGCTTTCATCTTTCACTTACTGAACATTCACTCCTACCTTACCCTTGTATCTGTGTTCCTTAATTTTCTTGGACATAGGACAAAGAACTCCAGGTACTAGTTCAGACAATGAGAAACTGCTATATTAAGGTGCATTGTTGAGGCAACAATAGCACTGATAGTGGGACCACTCCTCCCAAACACAATATTTCAGCTACTCATAGGATCTTGGCAATAAATATGCAACCAAAGCAGTCCCACTTCTTCGAGAATATTATTGCACATGGCAGCCATTGTAAATTCCCTATCTATACAACTTACCCAAGCAAATTCCTGCTTCCACTTTTCTCATGTATAGGTTTATTATTTATTATAGTTTTATATAGTCTAAATTATTATTGCTATGAGTTTTGGTAAATGGACATGAGAGATTGGGACAGGGGTATGATGGGTGCACTATGGACAAAGGAATGTCTACTCTAAACTTGCTGGTGACTACAAAGGTTGACTCTTCTAGATACAATGATGTCATATTGACTAAATTAAACACAATGACAAAACTCTGGCCAGTAAAGGATGAGCTCACTGTCCCAGGCATTCTGACTATCCAGGAAACATCAATCACTCTAGGCACACAGGTACAATGAGCTCAATGAGCTCACTGGGATTGAGATTCTTGCTCTCTCTCTGTACTTCCTTCTCTCCCTTTCTTCAACCCTCTCTTTTACATGCCCCAGTCGTAGCTGCAACAGCCTCAAGATTTCAGATTTCTTACAACCTTCATTGGGCATCAAATGCATGTCTGAACAATTCTTCACTTACTTGATCTTTAGACGCAATATCAGAATTTCTACAATATTTAAGTTTGAGTGTCTGGTTTTAATTATTACAGTTGTTATAAGAATTGTATACACTTTAGGTATCTCATAGGATCAACATTCTACAGACTCTTCTTACACCTTTTAAATTGTGAATAAAATCAAAGGCTTGCTCTCTCTTTAAAATGTGGCTCTCTTAATGTTATCTTTGGGTGACTTACATGATGAATTTAAAAAGATTGTTGCCGTTAGTTTTGTTTGCCATGGATTATATAAATAAATCAATAAATAATGTTCATTTTATGAGTTAGGAGACCAATATATGTTATATACAATGTTTTTACTATAATATTAAATATATGTTTTTAACATCAACAAAAAAAAAACATGAGAACTCAAAATGCTTTTATCAAAAATGGCAAATGCTGAAATAACTGTTAATATTTTTCATGGGGTTTTCAGATTTTTTTTAAAAGTTCTGTCTTGATTTCAGCAAACAAGTGGCAATGTTTTTTATGCCAAGAAGATCAAATTAGTCTTGGTGGCTGTACTGTTAGACATTACCCTTTGTATGTACAGCTGTACCAATTGGTTTACTCTTGCAGCATGAAGGCCAGGTTCACACCACTAGTTGAAACCTACAGTGTTCTATGCGACTCTAACAGAGACAAGATCCTGGAAATTTACAGTAGAAAAAAAATTTTTTATGTCAGTTGGTCAACTGTTGTTTAATTATGTCATTTAAGCATGTCATTTTTTGGACTTTAGTTCTTTTGCCTATATTTTCAGCAAATTATTACTGGATAGTTCTTGATATTTTGTGATTATTTGTCCTATGACTTTAATAGCCTGAAAATTGTTAACTTGTAGCCTGTGAGCCCCCAGGTAAGGAGGCTGAGTATACTTTAACAAAGCCCTACCTGTCTGAAATGGCAGGTAAACATTCTTATGTTCATATATTTCTGATGATTAGTGTTATTGCATACAAATGCCATCAGAAAAATGTTGGTAGAAATATGGCTATTAAAGGCAATTCTGATGAGATCTCAAACTGAAATAATGAGTAGTTTATTTGGAAAATGGAGCAAATATGATTCTTGTTATAAAGTGGAAAAGAACTTGCTTGAATTTATTTTCAGGGTTTGGGGGAAAGTAATACAAACAAGTGATAAAATTGGAAATTCAGGTGAGGGGATTTCAATGCAAAATGTACAAAGAGCAACTGGACCTCTTCATACTGCTTCTGGTAAAATGTGAGATGAGAGATTAAAACGAAGGGATTGTTAAGCTTAAAGTAGACCTGAAAGATTCGAAAAAGAGAAGCCTATTCATATGGCAAAATCTTGAGGAAGACTGTTGAAGAGAAAACCAAAGGAGTGGTTGGACAGTCACTCCTAAAAGAGATTATCCACGATGTTGTCCAGCCCTACAGGCAGAAGCCAGCCATATAGATGGAACTACTATGCAAGCAGAGATGCAGTCAGTTTGGACCAAAGGCACAGGACTGGACTATGGAGCTCTTCAGCTCTGAATGTGTTTTATTCCTCAAGATAAGGGAAGAGTGACTCCAAAGGTGATTCAGAGATCCCCAGGCCCACCAAGGCCCTGGGAGAAAGGCTGCCTCCACCTTAGTTTCAAAAGGGTTGAGCCACCACTGTGGTTTCAACAGGCCCAGCTTCTGCCCCAGCCCAGCAGAGCTTCTGGGACAAGATCCTCACCCAGCAGGCCCAGAAGTGGGGGGCACCAGGGTCACCTTTATGTCTTCAGTTGTAACAGAAGTTCTGTGGCTGGGTCTGGGACTTGCCCGCAACCTCTCACCCCTTCGTTCCTTTTGATGTCTCCCTCTTAGAATGAAAAATTTCATTTTAAAGTTTTGTGCCTGCTCCTCCATCATATTTTGGAAGCAGATAAGTTGTCTAGTTTCACAGGTTCACAGCTGGAGAGAAATTGCCTCAAGATGAACTGTAACTCCATTTTCAAGCATGTGTGACCTAGAGATTTAGATGACACTTTTGGCTTTAGAGTTGATGCTGGAATGAGTTAAGATATAGGGGGCAGTTTGGATGGAATGAATGCAAAACATGAATTTCGGAAAGCCAGAATGGAAGTATTGGATTGAACGTTTGTGCCCCCTGTAGAATTCGTATGTTGAAACCCTAACTACCTGTGTTGCTGTATGTGGAGATGGAGCCTCTACAGAAGTACCACAGGTTAAATAAGGTCATGGGTTTGGGGCCCTCCTCTGGTAGGATTGTAAGAAGAGACACCAAACATATCTGTTGTTCTCTCTCTCTCTCTAACGTACCCAGAAAAAGGCCTTATGAGGACAAAGCAGCTGTCTCCAGACCAAGAAGAGAGCCCTCACCTTAAACCAAACCCACCAGACCTTGATCTGGGATTTCCAGCCTCCAGAACCATAAATAAAAAAATTCTGTTACTTAAGCCACCCAATCTTTGGCATTTTGTTATGGCAGCCTGAGAAGATGAGAGAATGACAAAACTAATTCTAAACAGTGGTCATAAACATAGGCATTTTCATTTAATGTGATTTAGATGATTTAGATTTAGTTCATGTTCTAAAATTTCTTGTGCACTTTGGTGCCTAAATGGCTTGAACTCCACAAGTAAGAATTATCTTCTTTTGGTTTAGTTTCTTCCTTTCTCATAACCAAACATTTAAGGGGCAAAGCCAAGATTCGAAATATTTTCTAGAGGTGAGATGAGTGTAAGGCTATTGTGAGGTAGAGGAAAGGAGCAGATAGTGTGGTGGAGACTTATCGAAGGTTCCTTACAGCCACTTCACTGTCTGCCTGCCCTGACCTTTGAGAGTGACATATTGACAAGTTAAAACCACAAGTATCTCTTCATTTGCTATGTGTCGTTACAGTACATCTCACTCTACTGCCAACAGTTTGAATGTGACATAACTGCATTCTGAAGTGGTGACTCAAGCTGGCCTTCAGAAACGCTATTACCCAGCCGCTTGTCAACAAAGATTAATACACCACCACATTCCCAATGCAAACACACACCCCATCACCACTGCCACTGCCGCCGTCACACACGTTATGTGTAAACCAAGAACATTGGCTTTAAATATTTCATTGTAAAATCTGTGTTTGTTAAATGAATAACCCACATTCCCTATTCTCGAATGAAAATTCAGCATTAGTCAAAAGAAATGCTTGATGTTTTGTTATAATAAGCATTTGCTTCCAGAATCTCTTATTATTCTATTTGTTTTGGGAAAAATGACTATAATCTAATTCCAAACTGGATCGATAAAGTGGAGAAAGCTGTTCAAGGTTGGACTCCATAAGCAAAAGGAAATACTATGATTGCATTGATGCAATTGTTATATAGAATCTTAAAAATATGCAGAAAGCATATTAAAATCTAGAGATATAAAATTTAAAATTCTATTAAAACACAAAGTCCGTTTTTGAGCTTAATACAAAAGGTAAATAAGTTCTGTAAATTTTTAAATCAACATTATCAGATATTATAAATGAATAAAAACACACATCTATATGTTACCATAAGGGAAAGTTGAAATATTTAGTATTGTCCAAAACAGGGCTCCTTTCAGGCATGGAAAGTTTGAAGCCTACTCTTAGATGTGTCTGTCATTATAAAAACATCTGTTGTGGAAATGTCTTTTTGTTGTAAGTAATTTCAGAGAAAACACAAACCTGGTAAGAAGCCTAGCACTGCAGATGCATCATTTTGATTCTATAAACACTTGTTGAATGCCCACTGTGCACAGTTCTGGGCAACTCTGGCAAACTCTGGATCCCTGGCACCAGGTAAATGGCACAGCCAAGCTCTGCTCCTCCACCTTCTAAGAACACTCATTTAAAAATGCATAGAGGAAAACATACATTGTTCCAAAGACACTGAGGAAAGTGAAAGCAGTTGGAAGCTCTCCTTCTGTAATGTGTTTCAACGTTAATAAAGGAAAATTTTCCTAAAATAAATAGATGAATTCAACCTTGACTGGCAGCTTTGACAGATTGTGCTTTCATTTTGAAAACAATAGAATCTTACAGCCCCAGAGTTACTACCCAATGCAACTTAATATTGTACGTGGCACACAAAATTCATTTTGTGTTCTTTTATCTTAGAAGACAAGACATGGGGAAACCTGGCCAAAACACTCTACGAGAATGCTTCATGTACTCACAGATATTAGGGATAGTATCATGATCACAAAATCATAGCTGTGGATAAAAATTCTCCTGAATCCCAGGGTAGAGAAGAATGACTCATGAAAATAGATGCATTCAAGAGACTCAGTATTATAAACTACTTCACATGGCTTTATTTTTTAAGTATGTCTTCCACAACTTTGAGAATAGTAACATTTAATTTTTTGTGATCTTAAAAACTTTTGGTAGAAGAAATTTAATTCAATGGTTTCAAGGTACACATCATATCATACTGTACTCTGACTCCCTTCTCTGATCCACAATGCCCTCCAGAGTTAACTGTTCTCTCTAAGTTTTATGTACTGCTTTAAGCTATAAAATAATTATGTTGAGCTGCTTATGTAATAAAACTCAGAGCAGTGCATCCCAGATTATAAATATATTAAAATTCCTGGGCCCTACTTTTGGAAATTCTGATTTAGTGGGACTAGGGATGGGAAGAGGAATCTGAATGTGAAGTTAATCCTTCCCACTCAAGTGTTTCTGAAGCAAGTGGCTTACTGGGCAACTGCTTTAGAAGCACTAACCTGTAGGAAACTACAAGAAAATGTCTTTGCTCTCTTTATGAAATGTACACTGAAGTATCAGAGAAAGGGGGCACACCATCTCCGTATTCTCTCAAATGTTTTGGAGAGGGAGAGAAGGGGTAAGACAAACAGCATGAAATCTAAATGATTGCTAAATCTTAGTAACCCAGGTATGATAATTCATTGTACTGTTCTGCAGCTTTACATTAAGTTTAAAATTATATCTGAAATACTGGAAGTCCCTGATGGAATGGAGTTTGTGATTGATATAGGAAAAAGAAGAGGGGAATGGGGCACTCTGGGTATCTTAGGATTACAGCATAGAAACTCGAGGATGGTTAGTGCTGTAGAAGAAACAAAAGCATAATTGAACATTAAATAGCTTGTGTGTGTGCATGCGTGTTCACAGTCATATGTATCTTAATGTGTGTTATATTCCTATATATAATACACACATACACAAAAGTTACATAATAATGCAATCCTTAAACTCTAATAGGTGTGTATTATAATTACCTTTATCAGATGAGGAGATAAAAGTCATCATTTTAGTTAGCTTTATGCAGGTTTTTATGAATATTTATTTTTACATTACTATGTCTTAGTCTGTTCAGGCTGTTGTAACAAACTACCCTAGACTAAGTGGCTTATAAACAACAGAAATTGATTTCTCATGGTTCTGGGAGCTGGGAAGGCTGAGATCAAGTCACCAGCAGATTCAGGATCTGGTGCCTGCCACCTAGTTCACAGAGGGCACCTTCTCGCTCTGCCCTCACATGGTGGAAAGGGCAAGGTGGTTGTTGGTAACCTCTTGCATAAGGGCACTAATCTCATCCCTTAGTATGATTTTCAGCCATTTGTTCTTTAAACATTTATTTCTGTCCCCATCCCTCTATTTTCCCCTTCACAGGTATTAGGCTGCTTCCAGTTACTTCATAGCTCACTGATGTTCTCTTCATTTTTTTTTGTTCTCATTTTTCCTATGAGGTTCTTTTTAGATAGTTTTAATTGATATGTCCTCAAGTTTCCTCATCTTTCTTCTGCAATATCTAATAGGCCATTTATCCCCTCTACTGGATTTTTCATTTCAGACACTGTAGTTTTCATCTAACACTTTGAAAATGTGGGTTTTCCTGCATTTTCCATGTCCATTCTTGATGTGTTCGATCTTTTCTCTCAGTTTTGAACATAGAGAATATAGTCAGATTCACTGCATTCGCTATTTTAATGTCCTAGTCTGTCCTAGTGCTATCATCTTGTCAGGTCTGGGAGGGTTTTAATTTATTGCTTTTTCTTCTCTTTGTGTGTCATCTTCCACCAATGATGAGTTATATTTTATGATAGTATCTGATGCAAGTTTTAACTTGCAGGGTGCTGGATATTTTTGTATTCCTATAAATCGTCTGGAGCTTTGTTCTGATATACAATTAAGTTACATGGAAACAATTTCATCTTTTCAAGAATCGCTTGGTTGGACCAGGCGAGACACTTTTGAGTAGCCCACCTTTTGCCTTGTTAATTACACAATTTTCCAGTTGGGGATTGTGGAAAGCCCACCTTTTGCCTTGTTAATTACACAGTTTTCCAGTTGGGGATTGTGGAAAAAAACTAACACAGGTCCCATGAATGCCTTAGGTACCACTCACTCCAATCTTTCCAGGTGAATCTTTCCCCAGCCTTGGGTCTTTTCCTAACACGTATATGCTGCTCTGTACTCAATTTAGGACTCAAGGGTGGTCCTATTCAGGTCACATGTTTTTTCTTCACACATCTCCCATTTTTGGAGCTTTGCTCTATGAACTCTAGACACATTTGCCTCCCCAGAATTCCAACTGTGTCTTCCAAACTTAGGGAGACCACTTGGCTCTCTCTGAGTCCCTTCTCCTGTGTTGTGACCTGGAGAATATTCCCTGACAGACAGCTCGGAAAAATTCAGTCCACTTTTTCCCCCTTATTTTTGGGGGATGACTTTCCATCTTTGCTTTATGGCCAAGTACTTGAAAATTATTGTATTATGTATTTGTCCAGACTTATTTTTTCATTTCAGGTGGGATGGAAAATCCAGTGTTCATCTTTGCCAAAAGCAGAACACTCCAGATTATTTTTTTATTTTGATTTTTGTTTTTGATTGCCCAGTATTTTAGTTGGGGAGAGAGGATTTTTCTGTACCTTTCAAGTTCTATTAAGTAGGAAAACAAATATCAATCTTTTGAACTTTTAAATATAAAACATTTGTACTTTCTAAAACCAAAACAACAAGATAGATTAGATAGATTCATTTTCATTACCCTTTATACAAAAATTCTGCTTTATATTTCTGTCTACTTTTTTCCAATTCCAGAATTGCTTTGTTGATTAGAAGTTGAGAGCACTCTGCCCTACTCAGAATGTTCCCAATTTATGAATTTATTTAAAAATCTGACTTAATTTACATGATGCATTATTTTTAATCACTATCTTCAAAATTATCACCATTTTATCAACTTAATCTGGTTTAAGGTTTAACCTTCTGCTCATTACTTTTCTGAAATTCTTCAGTAAAATTCTTCTTTTGGTGAATTGCAAATAATTAACACAATTTAAGCTAGTAAGTGTTTCAAAATATTTATTCCCTATACAATCATAATACTTCCTCAAATTTCAACTTCATTGATAATATTCTCATTGTCATTCTTTACTCTCATAACAACTACACGCATTAATTTGAAGATATTCAAGGGCTACATTTTATCTTTGTATTATAATCATTTATTTAAAATACTTTCTCTTTAGTCTGTTTTCTCATTTTTTTCTGTGAAATACTTATATCTCTGTAGGTATTCACTACAGATTTTTTCTCTGTGTTTTATTAAGAACAACAGAGATTTTTCACAAAAGCATAAGCATATACATTAGAATAACACAAAGATCATCAATAAAGACAATGGGCTCGAGCTTGTGCCAATAACAAAATTTTGTGCAATTCCAGTAAGGCAGGACCCTGATGATTACTGTTTATCAGGAAGAAACTATTTCTCTTTTAAAAATATGTTCAGGAGGCCAAGGCAGGTGGATCACCTGATGTCAGGAGTTCAAGACCAACCTGGCCAATATGGTGAAACCTCGTCTCTACTAAAAATACAAAAAATTAGCTGGGTGTGGTGGGAGGCACCTGTAATCCCAGCTATTCGGGAGGCTAAGGCAGGAGAGTAGCTTGAAACTGGGAGGCGGAGGTTGCAGCAGGCAGAGATTGTGCCACTGCACTCCAGCCTGGAAGACAGAGTGAGATTCCATCAATAGACACACACACATGCACACACACACACACACACACACACACAGAGTTTGCCTTGTAACCTTTAAGTTGTCACCTTGCCACTATCCATTTAACAAATAATTTAAGTACTCGCTATTAACTTGGCATAATTCTAAAATACTGATTAATATACTGACACTTTGCTGATTCTAAAGTACTAGGGTTATAGTGGCTACTGAGACATGAGTTTAACAGAATTAATGCACTGCCTTATAAAAGTAAGGAGCCAGTTTAACAATACTTAGCATTAACACAAAATGGTCTCCTTTAAAACACTGAATATACCTTGAAATATATAGAGCATTAAAGTGAAAACAAAAAAAACCTAGCTCCAAAAATTTTTTTCTGCAGGCTTCATTCCAAATCTCCTAGAGATGATTTCTTTAAGGTAGGGTTGCCAAATAGAATATTCAGTTAAATTTGAATTTTTAGATAAATATTTTTTTTTGTACCGATATTTCTCAAATATTGCATAGGACACAAACTAAAACAAACAAGCAGGCATGCGTTTGTTATTTATCTTAACTTAAAATTGAGCTCATTAATCTGTATTTTTATCTGATAAAGAGAGTTATGTTATTTGCCCCAGGTTACACAACCAGTAGGTGATGGAGCAGAATTCCAACTCAGAAACCCCACTCAGTGTCTACATATGTAGTTTACTGTCTCTCCTTTGGCAGTCAAGGAGTGTCATCCTACTGTTACCTGATACTTTTTAAAACAATTAACAAATGTATACGTTCAATTTCCTTGTGAGTTCTAAAATTCAATTTCTGTTGGTTTACATGATTTTTACAGAGAATTTATATTCATAAGTTTCTAATCATGCCTTTTTTTTTCTTACGTTGGATTTGTGTTATTATTGTTAGTGTCTTAAGACACTTTGAAGACTTGGACAGACAGAGCAGAGTATGGAGGTTTGCATTGTAAATTCTAGCTCCAAATCAATGGCAAGTACAAACCGTCAATCCCAAGAGGACCCACAGACCCTCTGAAGGAAGTGGACTCAGTTTCTGCA
>CM052658.1:98496101-98522334 GCA_028533165.1 Leontopithecus rosalia
GCCACGTGTGTACCTATGCAACTATCTTGCATGTTCTGCACATGTACCCCAAAACCTAAAATGCAATAAAAATTAAAAAAAAAAAAGAACTCACATAAACTTAAATAAAGGGATGGAAAAAGGCATTTCATGCCAATGGACACCAAAAAAAAGAAGGGAAAGCCATTCTTAGACCAGACAAAACAAACTTTAAAGTAATAGCAGTTAAAAGAGACAAAGAAGGGCATTATATAATGGTAAAAGGCCTTGTTCAACAGGAAAATACCACCATTCTAAACACATATGCACCTAATACTGAAGCTTCCAAATTTATAAAACAATTACTAATAGATCTAAGAAATGAGATAGACAGCAACACAATAATTGTAGGAGATTTCAGTACTCCACTGACAGCACTAGACAGGTCATCAAGACCAAAAGTCAACAAAGAAACAATGGATTGAAACTATACCATGGAATGAATGGACTTAACAGATATATACAAAACATTTCATCCAACAGCTGCAGAGTACACATTCTATTCAACAGCACCTGAGACTTTCTCCAAGATAGACCATATGATAGACCATAAAATAAGACTCAATAAATTTAAGAAATTTGAAATTATATCAAGCACTCTCTCAGACCACAGTGGAATAAAACTGGAAATCAACTTTAAAAGAAATCTTCAAAACCATGCAAATACATGGAAATTAAATAACCTGCTCCTAAATCATCATTGGGTCAAAAATGAAACCAAAATGGAAATTTAAAAATTCTTTGAACTGAATGACAATAATGACATTATCTACTGAAACCTCTGGGATATAGCAAAGGTGCTGCTAAGAGGAAAGTTCATAGCTGTAAATACCTACACCAAAAAGACTGAAAGAGCACAAACTGACAATTCTAAGGTCACACTTCAAGGAACTAGAGAAATAAGAACAAATCAAACCCAAACCCAATAGAAGAAAGGAAATAACCAAGATCCGAGCAGAACTAGATACAATTGAAACAAACAAA
The DNA here is from genome assembly GCA_028533165.1 of Leontopithecus rosalia. Lineage (NCBI taxonomy): Eukaryota > Metazoa > Chordata > Mammalia > Primates > Cebidae > Leontopithecus > Leontopithecus rosalia. Next base: position 98,497,104 of record CM052658.1, read on the forward strand.
CAAAAATACAAAAGACAAAAGATGCAAAAAGCTGGTTCTTTGAAAACATAAATAAAATTGATAGGCCATTAGCAAGATTAAGAAAGAAAAGCCAAATAACTTGATTAAGTAGCAAAACAGGAGATATTACAACTGACACCATGGAAATATAAAAGCTCATTCAAGCCTACTATGAACACCTTTACACACATAAACTAGAAAACCTAGAAAAGATGAATAAATTCCTGGAAAAATACAACCCTTCTAGCTTAAATCAGGAAGAATTAGATACCCTGACCAGACCAATAACAAGTAGTGAGATTGAAATGATAATTTAAAATTTACCAATAAAATAAAGTCTGAGACCAGTTGGATTCACAGCAGAATTCTTCCAGACATTCAAACAATTGGTAACAATTCCTTTGACACTATTGCACAAGACAGAGGAAGAAGGAACCCTCCCTAATTCATTCTATGAAACCAGCATCACCCTAATACCAAAACCAGGAAAAGAATAACTGAAAAAGAAAACAACAGACCAATATCTTTGATGAACATAGATGCCGAAATCCTTAACAAAATACTAGCTAACTAAATCCAACAACATATCAAAAAGATGATCCACCACAATCAAGTGGATTTCATACCAGGGATGTAGGACTGGTTTAACATACACAAGTCAATAAATGTGATGCACTACATAATCTCAATATATGCACAAAAGGCATTCCACAAAAGCCAGCATTCCTTTGTGATTAAAACTCTCAGCAAAATTGACATACAAGGGACCTACCTTAATGTAATAAAAGCCATCTAGGACAAAGCCACAACCAACATAACACTGAATGCAGGAAGTTGAAAGCAATCCCTCTGAGAACTGGAACAAGACAAAAGATGCTCAATCGCACACTCTTCTTCAACATCGTACTAGAAGTCCTAGCCAGAGCAGACAAGAGAAAGAAATAGTGAACATCCAAATTGGTAAAGAGGAAATCAAACTGTCACTGTTTCCAGACTATATGATCATTTACCTTGAAAACCCTAAAGATTCCTCCAGAAATCTAGAACTGATAAAATAATTGAGCAAAGTTTCTGGATATTAGATAAATGTACACAAATTAGTAGCTCTCCTCTAAAGCAATAGCGACCAAGTGAAAAATCAAATCAAGAACTTAACTCCTTTTACAATAGTTGCAAAACATAAAATACAATATTTAGGAATATACCTACCCAAGGAGTGAAATATCTCTGCAAGGAAAACTACAAAATACTGTTGAAAAGAATCATAGATGACACCAACAAATGGAAATGCATCCCATGTTCATGGATGGGTAGAATCAATATTGTGAAAATAACCACATTGCCAAAAGCAATCTGCAAATTCAATGCAATCCCCATCAAAATACCACCATCGTTCTTCACAGAATTAGAAAAAAAAATTCTAAAATTCATATGTAACAAAAAAGAGCCTGCATAGCCAAAGCAAGACTAAGCAAAGAGAACAAATCTGGAGGCATCATGTTACCTGATTTCAAACTACACTATAAGGCCATAGTCACGAAAACAGCTTGATATTGGTATAAAAATAGGCACATAAACCAATGGAACAGGATACAGAACCCAGAAATAAACCCAAATGTGTAACAGCCAACTGATCTCCCACAAAGCCTACAAAAACATAAATTAGGAAAAGAACACCCTTTTTAACAAATGATGCTGGGGTAGTTGGTTAGCTTCATGTGGCAGAATAAAAGTGGATTTTCATCTGTCACCTTATACAATAATGAACTCAAGATGAATTAAGGGCTTAAATCTAAGACCTGTAACTATAAAAATTCTAGAAGATAACATTGGAAAAATCCTTCTAGACATTGGCTTAGATAAGGATTTCATGACCAAGATTCCAAAAGCAAATGCAATAAAAACAAAGATAAATAGTTGGGACTTAATTAAACAGCATGGCAAAAGGAACAGTCAGCAGAGTAAACAGACAACCCACAGAGTGGGAGAAAATCTTCACAATCTATACATCTGACAAAGAACTAATATCCAGAATCTACAACAAACTCAAACACATCAGTAAGAAAATAAAAATAATCCCATCAAAAAGTGGGCAAAGGACATGAATAGACAATTCTCAAAAGAAGATATACAAATGTCCAACAAACATGAAAAAATGCTCAACATCACTAATGATCAGGGAAATGCAAATCAAAACCAGAATGTGATACCAACTTACTCCTGCAAGAATGGCCATAATCAAAAAATCAAATAACAGTAGATGTTGGCGTGGTTTTGGTGAACGGGGAACACTCCTAAACCACTGGTGGGAATGTAAACTAACACGACCACTATGGAAAACAGTGTGGAGATTCCTTAAAGAACTAAAAGTAGAACTACCATTTGATCTAGCAATCCTGCCACTAGATATCTATCCAAAGGAAAAGAAGTCATTATATGAAAAAGATACTTGCACATGCATGTTTATAACAACACATTTCACAATGGCAAAATTGTGGAACCAACCCAAATGTCCATCAATCAACAAGTAGATAAAGAAACTGGTATATTTATACAGTGAAATACTACTCAGCCATAAAAAGGAATGAATTAACAGCATTTGCAATGAGCTGGATGAGACTGGAGACTATTATTCTAAGTGAAGTAACTCAGGAATGGAAAACCAAACATTGTATGTTCTCACTGATATGTGGGAGGTAAGCTATGAGGACACAAAGGCATAAGAATAATACAATGGACTGTGGGGACTTGGGGCAAAGAAAGAGAGGCCAGGGATTAAAGACTACAAATATGGTGCAGTGTATACTGCTTGGGGGTGATGGGTTTTGGCCAGTTGACTAGAGGAGTATAAGAAATAGGGGTTTGCTTTAGATTGAATGTTGTTATAAAGTGAAGGCAATTCTATGATTATGTATTTCAATGAATATTATTTCTCTACAAGGGAAACTGTACTGGGGATAAGGTTGTAACTTGTGAAGGAGTAGCATTCACTCATCTTGGCTAAGAAAGGGGATATATGGTAGTCTGTAGAAGGCATAGTCTGTAGAAGGTAGTCTGTGTTTATCCTTGATGAGACAAAATTATGAAGCGGCCTTGCTCTGTCTCATCTTCCTGTTACTAAAAGTAACCTTGTCTGAGGTTAGTATTCTGTGAGATTGCTTAAGAGTAATAAAAGAAAAATGACTTAGCTGTGGATGCCAGGTCAGTTTCTAAATTTCAGGAATTGGCATCTTTAAAATATTGGTATTTTAAAAATATATCAATTAAAATATCAATTTTAATATATCAATTTAAAATGTTGTTTTTAAAAAATATACCAATTTTTTAAATATACCACTATTTTAAAGCTATTGGATATATACCATTAAATTTTTCAGTAGTCAAAAATCATACTCCTATCAACAGATAAGTACTCAATTTACTACAGCTTTCTCATGAATATATGAATTATCAACCTATAACCTTGTGCTGGAACTGCAATCTTTCATTTGAAACTATCTATTTAACCTTTCACATGGGTGTCTAACAAGAACACACCTGGCATACCTTGAGCTCAGCTCCTCAGCTTTCCTCCCCTCGCCCAGCCCTGTTGCTTCTGCTGTTTTTTACTCCCACCTCAGGAAAGAGTCACCGAAATTTTCACTTGCATGGGACCAAAGCTTTGGACTCAAAGTTTGACACTTTTTCTTGTATCCTTCTTCTAATCTCTGCATCCTCTTAGTGCCACTGTAAAATGTACTAGAAGAAGAGAGCTTCTCCCTGTCTCCAGTGCAACCACCTTGTCCAAGACACCAGCCCCTCTCCTGGGGTTAAAGCAATTGTTTTTCCTTCTTTTGTCCTTGCTATCGCACATCCCAGTACCTTCGCAACAGGTAAGCTGACTTAGCTGTCTACCTCCTCTTCCAGAATCTCACCCCTGTCAAACCACTGGTGTAAGCCCGACAGTCCAAAGGCTGAAGAACTTGGAGTCTGATGACCAAGGGCAGGAATCATCCAGCATGGGAGAAAGATGAAGGCTAGAGACTCAGCAAGTCTGCTTCTTCTACCTTCTTCTGCCTACTGTATTCTGGCTGTGCTGACAGTTGATTATATTGTGCCCACCCACATTGAGGGTGGGGCTGTCTATCCCAGTCTACTGAATAAAATGTTAGCTTCCTTTGGCAACACCCTCACAGACAAACCCAGGAATAATACTTTGTATTTTCAATCCAATTAGGTTGACAGTTAATATTAACCATCACGAGTCCACCCCTTGTCAACTTGAGCCCATACACATCTCCTGAAATCACACGTAATCTCCAAATAAAGACAATAATAAGGTCATAATTACACGTAACATAATACAGCTATCCCTGTACAACTGAAAGCACACTAATCCTTCACCTAAATGCTATTACATAAAGTTATCAACATCATTTAAATGCTGATATGAAATCAATAAATCTTATGTCACATGATAAAGAAAAAAGAAAGAAAATTAAATGAAGATATTTACTTTTTACTTATTTTATTTTATTTTTTTGAGATGGAGAGATGGAGTCTTGCTCCGTAGCCCAGGCTGGAGTAGTGTGGCATGATCTCAGCTCACTGCAAACTCCACTTCCCAGGTCCTGGTTCAAGCAATTCTCCTACCTCAGCCTCACAAATAGCTGGGATTACAGGCATAAGCCACCATGCCCAGCTAATTTTGTATTTTTTATTAGAGAGGGTGTTTCACCATACTGGCCCGTCTGGTCTTGAACTCCTGATCTCATGAACTGCCCGCCTCGACCTCCCAAAGTGCTGGGATTACAGGCATGAGCCACTGTACTCAGCCAAATGAAAATACTTTCTTAGTACAAGTACATTCATGCACAAACATATTCCTAACAAAATAAGGGAAAAATATTTGTGACAATTACAGTCCTCATTTCTTCAGCTGGCCACATGGTCGTAGCTAGTAGCTACGTTCTTCTACTATCTGTACTGTATTGCTTTTTGCCTTAAGTAAGAACCTCAACAGGTCATGGTTTTTCTCCTGGTGGAGTGACCCAAATCTTCATTCCTGAAGGGTCAGAGCCATTTGAAGTCTTGCCTGGACTGGGCTATTGTAGTTTCCCATTGACCTTAATCACAAGGCATGTTAATACTAAGAGACACCCTAAGGGACCTCCTGTATTCCACTCATACTTTTCCTCACCTCCGTTGTGGAGTCGTAGACTGATTTTATTTTGATAGTTGAGGTCAATCACCTCAGCAAATACTGTAAATCCCTTCTTAACCCGTTGACTTAGAAGTAGGAGGAGCCCAAAGTGTCCAGGTGGCAGTCTTAACTTCCAATTTAGAAGTTAAGCTTCTATGTGGTAAATGGACCACACAGACATACTTATGCCACATGATAAAGAACATGAAAAGTAAAAAGTAAATATCTTCATTTTTAAAGTAACTTTAAGGTTATACAAGATTGTGGCTATGGAAGGCACCTCACCTTAAATTATGTTGTATCAAGAGAAAAAAGAGAAAGGGCTAGACTTCCAGCCTTGCTAAGTCAGTGCAGACTTTCTTCCTACAGAGCGTAAGGCAGATGTCACTTGAGGGCAGGTCAATTTACCTGTACATGAAGGCCAAATTTTACATAAATTCATTCCAGGAAACAATATAGTATTTAAGCATTGTTAAATCTTGAGTATTTCCATAGAAGTGCAGAATAGGTGTGTGTGATTCAGAAAACTCAGGACATATTTCCTTTGTTTGTAGGGGTATTTTCCCAATAATTTGCTGATGGGCATAATTGGAGGCAATTCTGATGACACTAACATCACAATAATTTATATGTTAAATATTGTCAAGGGTCATTTTATACAGTTTATAATGTTTATAAAATTATATGAACAAAGCTGATTTGCTTGGGGTTAAAAGACATCAAGTTCTGACATATTTTCCATTAAAAACAAATAGCATAGATCTCTTGAACTTGTTTCTCCTGTTTAACTGCAATTTTTTGTCCTTTAACCAATATATCCCCTCTTCACATACTCCCATCCCCCTTCCCTCCAAGTCTTTGGTAACCACCACTCTATTGTATGGCAAGGTGACTATTCTTAATAATGATATATTGTATTCTTTTTTTTTTTTTTTGAGACTGAGTCTTGCTCTATCACCCAGGCTGTAGTGCAGTGGCACTATCTCAGCTCACTGCAACCTCCACCTCCCAGGTTCAAGTGATTCTTCTGTCTCAGCCTCCCAAGTAGCTGGGAATACAGGTGCACTACACCACGCCCAGCTGATGTTTGTACTTTTAGTAGAGAGGGGCTGTCACCATGTTGGTCAGGCTGGTCTCGAACTCCTGACCTCATGATATACCCACCTCAGCCTCCCAAAGTGCTGGGACTACAGATGTGAGCCACTGTGCCTGACCAGATATTTTGTACTCTTAAATATGCTAACAGCCTGGATGTTAACAGTTATCACCAAAAAATTGATAACTATGAGCAGTAATGCATATGTTAATTAGCTGCATGTAACCATTCCACAATGTATAACTACTTAAAAACGTCATGTTGTAAGTCATAAATACATACATTTATCTGTCAATGTAAATAAATAAATAAATTTGAAAAAAGCAAATGATAGGTTCTTTACATTTATTTTGTTTTAGATTCATAGGAAGTTTTAATCTTGGCATATTCTATCAGTCTAGAAAAATTCTTAATGAATAGATCTTAAAATACTATGTCTATCCTCCCCCCTTTTTTTTTAACACAGTAAGCTTTTTTTTTTTTTTAAAGATAGGGTCTTGCACTGCTGCCCAGGCTGGAGTGTCATGGCGTGATCATGGTTCAGTGCAGCCTCAACCTCCCAGGCTCAAGCAATCCTCTCACCTCAGTTTCCCCAGTAGCTGGGACACTAGGTGCACACCAGCATGCCTAGAGAATTTTTAAATTTTTTTGTAAAGACGAGGTCTCACTACATTGCCAGGTTACTGAACTACTGAACTATGTTGAATTACTAGGCTCAAGCAATCCTCCTTCCTCAGCTCCACAAAGTGCTGGGATTACAGATGTAAGCCCCTGCACCTGGCCTCTGTCCCACTTTCTATCTCTGTTAGAATAGGTGGAGACATAGACAAGAGCAGGAAAGGCAGCCCTGGAAATGTTGCTACACTAGGAATCAGAGAAAAACCATAGTCACATCTTTAGCTGGCCGTGGTGGTGGGTGCTTGTAATTTCAGCAACTCAGGAGGCTGCAGCAGGAGAATCACTTGAACCCAGGAGGCAGAGGTTGAAGTGAGCCAAGCTCACACCACTAAACTCCAGCCTAAGTGACAGAGCAAGACTCTGTAGGAAAAAAAAGAGAGAAAGACAACAATGAAAAAAGCAATAGCCACATCTGGAATTAAAAGTAGGCTTCTATGGCCCTAACTGGGACTTACCTGGCCCTAAGAGAAGAACACTTTAGTAGGGTCTTTCACACTAGGGAGCATGCACACTTTGATTTGGTTAGCACTAAAGCTAACCTCTTGCTCATTACAATAGTAAACAACACACCTCTGGGTGAGATATATGATGCCAATGAGACATACAATCTATGTACTAGAATGTATAGCCAAAAGGCATGCATTCCCAAGGCACCACCCAAAACATGCTTATGAGAAACACCTCTTCACACCCCTTTCATAAATAATCATGGAAGACCTCCATAAAGGGGGTTCCTCAGTTTCAGCCCAGTGTGTGTGTTTTTCAGAGCAGCCCACCCTGACTCAGCTTTCAAAGTGTACTGTCACTTTAACAAAACCCAGCTACTGTTTCACGGTGTGTGTGTGTGTCCCTTGGCTGAATTCTTCCCTCAAAAAAGACGAGAACCAAGGACTCCACACTTCCTGGAATCATTTCCACTTATTTAGGGGCTTCAATTACATATAATGTTCACTCATATGCTAACCCTTGGCTCCACGTCTCTTTTGCACTTTACATCTTTGTTTCACTTTCACTACACCTTTACTGCCAGTGCTTCAGTTGCCATAATTTTCTTATGACCTGCTCTCGGATCATTAAACCTCCAGCTCTACCTAAGCTGCCCATAACTCTAACTACAGCATTTAGAAAGTTAAGAATTATATTTATAAAGGTAAAAATTATATTTCAGCTTTGGAATTTTACTTCTATTTTTAAATGTATATCCTTTTAAATTTCACAGTTTTTTATTTCCTCACACCTACTAATCACAGTTTTTGAAGTTTATGTCTAATAACTTTGATATCAAAAACTATGATTATATAAATAGTTTCTCCTTCTTCTTCTCCTTCTATTTGTTCTTCTTCATTTGCAAGCATTTGGTCTTTTTGGTTTTTATAAATATTCCTGATGATCCAACTGCAACAGATACTTTGTATTAAAAAAAGGTGGAGAGATAATTGAGACCATAGTAATACTTTACTTTCCCAGAGAGGATTCACCTTAATCCAATAAAATATGGAACTGATTTAAAGCTACACTGTGGTCTTTATGAGGCAAATTTATGGCTCTAGATTATCATCCTTCAGAAACAACTGGAAATCTGATTTTTTTAAAACCCAGGGCCCTGCCTCCTTGGAGGATAGAGCCAATTTAGTCTAATTAAGCTTCTTGCAGGTTTTTGACCACTGCTTATGCTAGAAGCTGATTCTCACAATACACACTTGGACTGAGTTGATTTAAGCCTGGGTTTCAAGCTTTCATTAACATAGTAAAAGGCAGTCTAACTTTCCTGGAAGTGAAAGCCAAAGCATGATCCTCAAGAGAGAATTTCTCAGTTGGCATACAAATGTATTAATAATTAATTGGCTTAGGACTTCTATAATTTGTTTAGGGTGCTTAAAGGGCCAGATTATGAGAAACAATAATTTCAAATTACTCACTGCATAATGGGAATACATAATGGGGATTATGTTTTAGAGAAAAAGGTTCATGTGATCCTCTCTAATGTGATTATTGCATAAATGTTCTAATAATCCTACACTGTCCCTTTAAATGCAAGTGTAAAGCTCAGAGGATGGGGAGAGTAGGGGAGACAAGGTGTGAGAGAATGAGGAGACTGAGGACCCAATTAAACAAACTGAATTGAAACAAGGTCCACACATCTAGCACAAAATCTTTTCAAGGCATATGATTTATTGGCTTTTTCTTTGGGTTCCCTTGACAAAGAGGAGATCATGTGAATTATTTGGGGATTTCCACTGCAATGTAAGAAAAGTGAATAAACCACAGTGAGAGAAGCATGAGGCAGAGAACTCTGCTAGGCAGATGGGGAGGGTCACGGAGAACCTCCAACCACCCAGATCATTGTGCACAGGGAGTTTGCCTAAACATGCTCACAGTGAAAAATTCCATCCTTTAACACATGCACAGTAAAGGAACTAAATCAATATAGAGTGGCTCAGACTAGGGGCCTGCATATGCACTGGAAGGGCAGGAAGGAGCCACCAGGAATTCTTGCCTTGTGCCAGGCAGAAGCCTGACCTCTTCAGCTCATGTGTGGAAGTCCTGGTACTCCATTGTGAGGGAGAGAATCCCCCTCTTTGCCAAGGCTTTCCTTTTGCTTAATAAATTCTGCCCTTCTCACCCTGTGATGTGTCTGCATGCCTAATTTTTCCTTGTCATGAGACAAGAACCCAGACTTAGCTGAACTAAGGAGTAAAAACCCTACATCAACAGGGCAAGGAAGCAATAGCATCTCCAGCAGGAATGCCATCAAAAATACTGCAGTCAGCATTGTAGAACCTTGAGTTATTGGGGAAAATGGTGTAAGGAAGCAGAGTCATGTTAGACACAGGAAGGAACAGTCAGTGTTATCCTGGTGCAGGACTACTTGTTTCTTACATCTAAATGCTCCTGCATGAAACAGCTTCCGTCACTCTCCTAAGCAGAAAGAATTTGAAGAGTAAGGGAGGGATAAGCTGAAGCTCCAGCAATGACGACTCCATAGAGTAAAACTCCTTAATTGTATAGCCATGACTTCAAAAAGTGGGGGCATTTTATAAATGTCATTCCCAGATAATACTTCTGAATCTACCATCTGAAAACCAAGGTTTACATATGTTAATGTGTAAGACTGTCTAAAGTACACTAACAACTCTTTTTTTAAAAAATCTTATTTTTCCCACATTTAAAAGCCATTTACTATGCAGTCCATTTTCCTTATTTTGTGCACATGTGCAAGCATGTTTTTGTTAATGTTTGGTGTGATGGTTAATTTTATGGGTCAGCTGGAGCTAGGCAATGATGCCCAACTATGTGGTCAAGCATTATACTGAATGCTTCTCTGATGGTGTTTCAGATTAGTTTAACATTTAAATTGGTGGAAGTTGAGAAAGTAGATTACACTTCATAATGTTAGTGGGTCCTATACAATCATTTGAAGACCTAAATAAAACAAAAGACTGACCTCCATTGAGCAAGAAGGAATTCTCCAGAATTCGACCTTCAGACCTCAATTGCATCATCAGCACTCCCTGGATCTCTATCCTGCCAACTCTCCATCAGATTTTGGAGTCACAAATCCTCCATAACTTCATAAGCCAATTTCTTAAAATAATTATCTCTCTCTGTCTCTGCCTGTCTTTCACAATGCATACAACATATATGCATACACACATACACACCCACACACCCACATTAAGTCTCTCCTTTTTGACTTACTAGTCACTATTAAGCTACTGAAAACAATGAAAACAGTGCTATGTTTCCTTTCATTCTTCCTACCCACTCCCTCTATAATAATGCTACCCTAGTTAAGAAAATATTTATTGGTATTCTCATTTCAAGAGTTAAACATGAGTGTATATTATTTGCTAAATTAAACAATATAATTTTTCTCTCAGCTTTCAAATGAAGCTATTAAGTTGGTGTCTTTGTGGGAATATAAAGAATTTATACCACCACCAATTTTCTTTATATCATTCTTTGCAAAATGATATTAGTTACATCATTTCTTTTTGTCAGGATTATATAATATTTATAATCTGTTTCTTCACCCTAACCTTTACATTTATTTTTGCCTTAATTCAATAGCTAATTCACCACCAGTTTATTTTTGTGGATGAGTCTTTTCCTTTTTGTTTTCATTAACATGTTTTTTAGACAGCTTTATTGAAGTATAACTGGCAAACAATAAACTGCATATATTTAAAATTATAATTTGATAAGTTATTTTTTGAAGAATTCTAATTTACTTTTTTCTTGTGCCTGACAGTTGTTGTTTAGTATATTAAAATCTTTGCCTGACTGTTTACAATAGCAAAGACTCGGAACCAACCCAAATGCCCATCAAAGATAGAGTGGATAAAGAAAATGTGGCTCATATACACCATGGAATACTATGCAGCCATAAAAGATGATGCATTCATGTCCTTTGCAGGGACATGGATACAGCTGGAAACCATCATTCTCAGCAAACTGACCCGAGAACAGAAAAGCAAACACCGCATGTTCTCACTCATAGGTGGGTGTTGAACACTGAGACCACATGGACACAGGGAGGGGAACATCACACACTGGAGTCTGCTGGGGGGTGGGGGGATAGAGGAGGGAGAGCAGGAGTGGGGAGATAGGGGATGGATAACATTAGGAGAAATACCTAATGTAGGTGATGGGGGATGGAGGCAGCAAACCATCATGACATGTGTGTACCTATGTAACAGTCCTGCAGGATCTGAATATGGACCCCGTAACTTAAAGTAAAATAAAATAAAAAGAAAGAAAAAGAAAAAAAAAAACCTTTTCCTAGCCTAAGATCACATACATTTTCTCCTAGAAGATTTACAACTTTAGGCATTCATGAAGGTGTACAATCCTTTCTGAGTTAAATATTTTTTGACAATATTTAATTTTCAAATATCTTTAATAAATATTTACATGAAATTAAGAATATATTTTCCTTTTTATTTACTTTTCAAAAACAGTACAAAATTGTATCCCCTTACTTTCCTCTAATGTAAATATCTTACCTAGTGTGATGGTTAATTGTAGATGTCAGTTTGCCTGCTTGAAGGGTTATCTAGGTAGGTGGTAAAGCACTATCACTAGGTGTGTCTTTGAAGGTGTTTCTGGAAGAGAAATCAATGGACTGCAGAGGATCCACCCTCACCATTGTGGGATGGCACAATCCAATCTGCTGAGGTCCCAGATTAAAAAAAAAAGGGGCAGGAAAAAAGGCAAATTCTCTCTGTCTTTTGTGGAGCTTCCCTCCTCTCCTTCCCTTGCACATCAGAACTCCAGGTTCTCTGGCCTTTGGACTCTGGAACTTACACTAGTGGGTCTCCAGTTTCTCAGGCCTTCAGCCTCAGCTGAGAGTTACATCTCTGTCTCCCCTCGCCCTGAGACTTTCAGACTTAGACTAAGCCACATTATCAGCTTCCCTGGGTCTCCGGTTTGCTGACTTCCCACTGTGGGACTTCTCAGCCTCAATAATCATATGAACCAACTCCCCTAATAAATTCCTTCTTATATGTCTCTATATAAGTCTAAATCTATATCCATACCCATATCCAGATCTATCTCATTGGTGCTTTTTCTTTGAAGAACTCTGACTAACACACATAGCCATAGTACAGTTTAAAAAGCTAAGAAATTAACTTGGGTGTAATGCTATTAGTTAAGCTACATATGTGGATTTCACCAATATTTCCAACTATAATTTTAAAATATTCTGGGGCCGGGCGCAGTGGCTCACACCTATAATCCCAGCACTTTGGGAGGCTGAGGTCAAAAGATTGAGACCATCCAGGCCAACATGGTAAAACCACAACTCTACTGAAAATACAAAAAAAAAAAAAAAATTAGCCAGGAGTGGTGGTGTGTGCCTGTAGTCCCAGCTACTTGAGGAGGCTGAGGCTGGACAATTGCTTAAAACCGGAAAATGGAGTTGCAGTGAACCAGGATTGCACCACTGCACTCCAGCCTGGCAATAGAGGGAATCTTCATCTCAAAAAAATAAATAAAATTAAATATCTTAATAAAATTATTTAATTGTGGTAAAAACAACATAAAATTTACCAGCTTAACAACTTTTAACTTGACAGTTGAATATTTTTAAGAATGTTTCCATTGTTGTGTAACCAATTCTCAAAAACCTTTTCATTTTGTAATCCCAGCAATTTGGGAGGCCAAGGTGAGCGGATCACGAAGTCAAGAGATCAAGACCATCCAGGCCAACATAGTGAAACCCCGTCTCTACTAAAAAATAAAAAAATTAGCTGGGCATGGTGGCACATACCTGTAGTCCCAGCTACTTGGGAGGCTGAGGCAGGAGAATCGCTTGAACCTGGGAGGCAGAGGTTGTGGTGAACTGAGATTATGCCACTGAACTCCAGCCTGGCAACAGAGAGAGACTCCCTCAAAAAAAAAAAAAAAAACAAAAAACAAAAAAAACACCTAAATCTATACTCATTAAGCAACATCCCACTTCCTTCTCTACCACATACCCGGAAACAACCATTCTACTTTTTGTTTCTATGATTGACTACTCTACATAACTAATAAAATAGAATGATACAGTTTTTGCCATTTTGTGTTTAGATTATTTCACTTAGTATAATGTCTTCAAGGTTCATCCATGTTGCAGCATATGTCAGGATTTCCACCCTTTTATGGCTGAATAATATTTCATTGTATGTATGCATCATGTTTTGTTTATTCATTCCTCCATAGATAGATATTTGGGTTGTTTTTACCTATTGGCTATTGTGAATAATATTGCAAATAACCTGGGTATGATATCTCTCTTCAAGATCCTGCTTTCAATTATTTTGGATATATACCAAGAACTGAGATTGCTAGATAGCATGGTAATTGCAAAAAGGTTTTTTGTTGTTGTTGTTTGTTTTGTTTTGTTTTGTTTTAGGAACACACCATAATGTTTTCAATTGCAATCTATTTTACATTCTGACCAATAGTACACAAGGATTCCAATCCCTCTATATCCTCACCAACCATTTTTTAAATAGTAAAAATACTAGTAGGGATAAGGTAGTTTCTTATTGCAGTTTTGATTTGCATTTCTCTTGTGATTTTGAGTATTTTTTCATACAGTTGTTGGTCTTTAGAAATAATCTGTGGATAAATGTCTATTCAAGTCATTTGTCCATTTTTAAAATTTACTTGGTTTGTTGTTTTGTGTTGTTTATTTGTAAATCTTTGTCTATTTTGGATATTAATCCTGGTCACATTTGTGACTTACAAATATTTACTCCCATTTTGAAGGCTGACTTTTTGCTTTGTTGATTGTGTCTTTTCTTGTGAAATTTCAAGTTTGACTTAGTCCCACTTCTCTATTTTTGATTTTGTCACCTGTATTTTTGGTGTCTTAGTTAAGAAAGCATCATCAGATCTAATGTCATGTCTTTGTCCCTGATGTTTTCTTCTAGGTGTTTTATAATTTAATCTTTGATCCATTGGGAGGCTTTGGGGTTTTTTTTGTTTGTTTTTTTTTTGTATATGATGTAAGGTAAGGGCCCAACTATTCTTTTGCCTGTTTTCTCATTATGATTATTTCATTATCCCATTATAAATTCTTAGAGTCTGTCTTTTTGCTATTCATTGTCCTGGAAATCTTGTCAAGCATCATTTTCCCATATATAAGAGGGTTTATTTTGGGCCTCTTATTTTATTCAATTAGCCTAAAGATCTGCTTTATGTCAATATCATACTATTTCGACAATGTTAGCTTTGTGAGTTTTGTTTTTCAATAACTTTTATATTTAGTAGGCAAATAATAATTACATATATATTTGTGGAGTAAAATATGATTTTTCTATACATTTATACATGGTGGAATGATCAAATCAGGCTAATTCACATATCTGTCACTTCACATACTTTTCATTTATTTGTGGTAAGAACATTTAAATTCCACTGTTTTAGCAAGTTTGAAATATACAATACATTATTATTGACTATAGTAACCATGTTGCCCAATGGATGATCAGAATGTACACCTGCTATCTAGCAGAAACTTTGCACCCCTGAGCAAAGTTTTCCTTTTTCATCTACCACTCCCCACCATGGCCTCGGTTAAAAATCATTCCACTATCCATGAGTGTTGTGAGCTGAACGCGAGCCCGGGAATCTCGTCCAGTGAGAGGGTCCCAAACCTGGAAGACAGTGTGTGCTGGAAAAAAAGGAGAAAGGAAAGAGTGGGGTCTGGAGGGCTGGCTTAGGCTACGTCCAAGCAGCAATTTTATTTTTGTAATACGTTCCATTATATACTTTTCTGAAGTTAATGTTGTTTAAGACAGATCAACATACTTAAGTTACAGTAAGCAAGTTACACCCAGTAAGTTACAATAAGTAAGTTACAGTTACACCCAGTAAGTTATGGTAAGTTAGTTAGGCCCAGTAAGTTATGGTAAGTAAGTTACAGTTACGCCCAGTAAGTTATGGTAAGTAAGTTACGCCCAGTAAGTTATGGTAAGTAAGTTACACCCAGTAAGTTATGGTAAGTAAGTTACTAAGTATAAATACTTAAGTTAATATTTTACAACGAGTGTAACAAGGGTCTAAAATGAACACAATCAAGGAATAAACCATAAAAAGCCGAAAGTAGACACAATACCTCCCCAAGTCCTCATATCCATAAAGTAATGTCTGTTAATTATTTTGAACAGCATAGTCCCTCTCTCAGTTCCTGCTTTCCCTCAGCTCGACTCCCCCAACCGGGGATCTGTGTCCAGGCTCAAGCTCACCATGTGGTGAGGCCCATTTCCTAGTGGCCTCACATGGGAGCGATCCCCACAGATCTCCCTCAGTTCATCTAGATTTCTTGTGTGAGTAAAGAAGGCAAATCTGTGAATTGAGAAAAACAATACAGTGGTATTAATTAGCAGTTTGTCATTGTTGTCATTTGGGGCTGGTACTACTGGTTACTCTCAGAAAGGCCAAAGAGAATGGAGGGATGGGTTAACTGACATGTGTACCCATCAATTCCAACCAGTTAATCCTTGAAGGGTGCTCCTATGGGTGTTAATTACAAGCAATTCTGGGCTTTCAAAGGAAAAATCTGTCCAAGATCCCAAGGCAACCTTCCAAGTCCTCTGGAAGAGAAGTAGAAGTACAATTTATTCTGCTAGAAACTGAAGTGCTGAAAACAGGCTCCTCTTTGCAGAAAACTCAGATGTGGGCCAGGTGTCGATGTGGTGATGTGTCAGTCATGTGTGCTACCATACACTCCTGTCCTATTCAGGACTACTCATGCCCACTGGGAATCCGCTTTGTTACGATACCTCATGCTGGTAGCCAACTTTCATCTCTGAAAGTAAGTGTTTAAAATAGGGAATATGCAAGACAGGTCACAGTTCTACTGCTGCGGCTGGTCCTCTGGCTACAGCTTATTTTCATCATTTCTCTTCTATTAATATCACATGCACTGTAGATTCCTTCTTTTAAGCCAGTTTTTCCACTCATTTAGTTTTACTGTGCAGTTCAAATATACTTTCTTGAGGAGTCTGAGTACCTCATTAACTGACTTCATCAAGTTCCTGT
This sequence comes from Leontopithecus rosalia, assembly GCA_028533165.1. Lineage (NCBI taxonomy): Eukaryota > Metazoa > Chordata > Mammalia > Primates > Cebidae > Leontopithecus > Leontopithecus rosalia. The sequence goes on from CM052658.1 coordinate 98,513,597, forward strand.
TGCTCTAAATTCCATTTTACTATGCTCGCCAATCATGGGACCAGTAAAAGTTACCTAACTGAATCTCTTGTTTCCACAGAAACTCATCCAGGCCCCGATATGTAGCAGTAATCTTAAGTCCTTTGATTATTCCCACTAGGATACAATTTTTTTTGTGTGTATGCTTAGTGGTTTACTGATAACACCAGGTGTCCACTGTGGCTTTAGAACCAGTGGAGCACTTACCGTATACTCTTGAAAAAAACACCCCCACTCCACATAGACGCTTCTAGTCATACTCAGTCTAAAAGTGGAGTGAAGTTGGAAAGGGTAAATTTTCTTCCTACCCTCTTGATTCCCAAACCAAAGAGACCCATGACTACTTAAACCCATATAATGGATTTAGGTTCAATATATATGCTACATCCTGAAAAAGCACGGCACTCTACAAGAAGACATCCTCAAAAAGATGCCCTCACTGAGACCTGACTATATTTCCATATTTAACGATGTCATCTGTTTCTGGAGGATGAAAGCATATTCTATCATCATAGTTTCATTGTTTATACCTATGTCACCATAAAATGAGGCCCTCATTTAAAGATAATGTTATTTTTGATTTAATGTCAGTAAGAAAGAATGTCTGTAGCTTTTTAACACTACTAAAGGCAATACTGACAATGGATAGAATCCCTTATTCAGATTAAGAATCAGTTGTAGTAGGGACAAAATGCTGCCCTCCCCGTGATTGAAGAGGTCTGATGTCATCAACACCTCAAGCATTGTTTTTGATCTCTTTCAAGTAAGGCGCCATATACATAGCTTAGCATCCATCATGACAGTGTGTTGGATGTTCAGCAGAGGCAGTGGCTGTGCCAGCCATGTGGAGGAGAAGTCTATGCTGTTAAATCTGCATGTAGGCAGAGACTGGCTCACATCCACTGGGAGTATTCTGTAAAATACTTGCTTGTGACTTCTGTGCACTAATGGTTTACAATAAACATTGGTGTCAGATACAAAGACCCTGACCCTTTGTGTGAATTCCAGAGGTCCAACCACATGCCTCTTACTCAGGCAACTTTTTCTCTGATATTTTAATCTTATTCCTTCCAAGCTTTTTACCAATAAGCCAAGCCATTTACTACTATCGAGTCTCTATCCGTACCTCAGACTATTTTGTCATCATATTGTATAAAATTCTATGAGACCTTGAGTGTATTACCCAAGCTCTGAACATTGAAAGACTGTCTCCTTACTGCATTTAAGGTCATCCATGAACTGAGTCCTATGTAATTAATAGTTGTGGGATCCTTCCTCAAAGGTATCCAGATTTCCCTTTATTTGATGGGCTCAGAATCTGAGAGCTGGTTCAGAACAAGAAGCAGGCGGAGGATCATATATGCCTTACTGGGGAGACTGAAAACATCACTTTACCCGTCAGTCAGTTACTGATCTCCTTTGTTATACAAGACAAGCAATATCCTTTTTGACTCACCCCAAGGCACACCATGCTATATTAGCTAAATTCAATGATCCTTGGATTTTAATGTGACCTTGATAACCACCACTTCCTGTTTTTAGAAATGGGTGCCACCTCTTAAAATGTAGCCTTCTTTGCTACTTTGAATAGTCTCATCTCCTCTGCTTCTCTGAACTGAACTTCCTCTGAAAGGGCTTCTGCTGCCATGCCATTCACCCCGGTACTGTCTCAAAATTGCTATGCACGATTTATATGGCTTCTTGTCAAGTGAGCTCTCACCTTAAAAACAATGTGTGTACTGAGACTTTCTGAGATTTGCCCCCTCTGGGCTGAGAGGCACTAGATCTCTACTCCCCTTTTGTTTTCATGTTTTATTGATGTTGTTCCAGTGTATTTCCTTCCTCATGAGTGCTGGCTCTCTGCCCCATTCCTAAGACAGGACCTGGAACTTGGAGGAAGCACTTCTTCTGTTGGCACGTTTGCTGGTTCTTTCTCAAATGGACTGTCTTAGTAGGTGCCACCTTCTTCGGTACAGCCCCTCCCTGGGAGATGTGCCCAATTGCAGCAGGATTTGAAAGTAATTAAACATTTTTTGGAGTCTCTGAATTGTACAGCTCTTTGACTTTTGCTGAAAATGGGGTTTGTGAACCTCCCCCCATCGCTCATTCACCTTGTTGCCGTAGTGATGTCCTGGAGGACAGGAAAAATACTGTCTCACATCACGTTGCTTGTATAAGAATATGCAGATCAGGAAAATAGAAAAGCCAGAATCAGAACTTCTTGCCTGACTATAAAACTTTAATATAGAGATTTCAAAAGTTGAAACACTGGGAGTATATTAGAAACTAGTTTATTAATAACAAGCAATTCATATAGTAGACATGAAACTTCTCACTTTATTTGTGCTTGCATAGTCTTATTTAAATGATAACATGCATAGGCATTATGGTTTCAGTATCTTAAATTTATTATAAGGACATCTGCAGCTCACAGAGCTAGGTAACTGACCAGCTTTACTCAGTTACTAATTTGTAGAGCTGAGTTTTGAGTCCACAACTAGTTCTAAATGTATTCTTTTCAATTTTTTTTCTGTTCCCTTTTCCTCTTCTGCTACACTATTATGAGAATTATACACAGAAGTATTTGAAGTCTCCCTGACAGAGTAAATGTAGAAGTTGTTTACTACATCAGGCAAGGAGGTTCTCATTTTCGGTAAAGCTCTACTTTAACCCAAACCAATCAACACACATGCCACAGTGGGAATGATAAATTAGTATCATAATTTATTTTTTATTTGAAAGTCCACAAAAGTTCCAGATACTTAGATGAAACAATAAAATATACTGACTACCAAAAAATTGTGTTAAAAATTTAGTATTAATCTACAACCAAGCCATGGTTTGGATTTGTGTCCCCATCCAAATATCATGTCAAATTTTAATCCTCAATGGTGGAGGTGGGGCCTGGTGGGAGTTTATTAGATCAAGGGGGCAGAGTCCCCTGTGAGTGAGTTTTCATAAGATCTGGTTGTTTCAAAGTGTGTGGCACCTCCCCACTCTCCCTATCCCTCCTGCTCAGGCCAGGTAAGATGTGCCTGCTTCCCCTTTGACTTGCACCATCATTGCAGGTTTCCTAAGGCCTCTCTAGCCATGCTTCCTGTACAGCCTGCAGAACTATAAGCCAATTAAACCTCTTTCCTTGTAAATTACCCAGTCTCAGGTATTCATTTATAGCAGTGTGAGAATTGACATACACATCTGAAATCTCTGTTAAGGAGGGTGCTGTCTGACATATGTCTGGTATTTGTAATCATTTCTGAACTGGAAACAGCTGAATAGTCCAAGTAGTGTTTTTAAAAATGTTATTCTTTGCTTTACTCTGATTTGTATATTCTCACTCCTCATGTTACTTTTTTGTCCCTTTGCCTCTGTGATGTTAAATCTCAAAGCTACCATCAATCATGTTTTCACCTTTTGCACTTTTCCATTCTTAAGCTTCCAAATGCTTCTGGTGTTCATCAGAGCTGAGGTACGAATTGGGTTAAAGAACATTTTATTCCTTCAATATCCATGATCTATTAATTCCTGTCCTCTCTAATCTCTCCACCTCATTTAGAGGATTACAGAGAGTCAATTTGAGCATGACATTGCTTTTCAGTTATTGGATTGGAAATCAGGCTTACATTAAAGAGACTCTTCTTTCGTTTGTGGAAAGGTTAAACTACAATTGATAATTCAAAATCAGGTACTTCTGACACCACTGGATTAGCAAATAAGTAGTTAGAAAGGAAATTGAAACAATATTCACTAGATTACTTGGATAGGTAGATGTGTGTGAAAAATGGCGAGGAAGATCAGTAATTTTTTTTTAATGACTAAAATGTGCCAAATACTGAAATAGGAAATAAGAGACAAATAGAAAGACATAGAATAAATGAGTGAGCAAAAGAGACAGAAAAAAGAGAGTTGATAAGGCTGTTCATTTGACACATACCCTCAAAATCCCTCATTACTCAAGCTTAAAAATTATTTCCAAAAATGATTTTATCATTTCATTATTTTCTCTCCACTTTAGCCAAATCGTCATGAACTCCCTCGTAGCCTGTAAGTGCTTGTACTCTACAACACTGGCCCCTCCCCACTGGTGGCTTTTCTAGGTTGGAGCTGCAAAGCTAGCTTCAGTTTGTCTTCCTCCACGAAGCACGGCTCCTTCTCCAGGCCCCTTAAGGGGCGACCTCCGTGAGGCGCTGCAGGGCTCCATACAAGGACTGGCACTGGGAGAAGGACAAAATTTCAGAGGCAACAGCATACACCAATCAGGCTGATATCTTTAAGTTGCTAGAGAAAGAAGCCTCCTGCAAAATCAAGGTCCATCTTCTTAAGAAGGATTTCGCGTCTATGGCCATACCACCCTGAACATACGCCCTCTCGTCTGATCTTGGAAGCTAATCAGGGTCAGGCCAGGTTAGTACTTGGATGGGAGACTGCCTTGGACTACCGGGTGCTGTAAGTTTAAAGAAAAAAAAAATTTAAAAAGAAGAAAGATTTCACCAATCTGAAGCAATGAAAAGTACAGGAGGTGGGGAGAGGCAGAGAGGATAATTGGAGCAGAGGTACGGAGTTTCCAAATGGGGAAGTTAGGCTGGGTGCGGTGGCTCATTCCTGTCATCGATGCCAACACTTCAAAAGGCCAAAGCAGGAAGATCACTCAAATCCAGGAGTTTGAGATCAGCCTTGGCAAGGTAGTATGACCTCATCTCTATAAACAAGCAAACAACACAAAACAAAATAGGAAAGTTGCTTTCTATTTTGTGATATGATCAGAAGTATGATCAGGACTCAAAACAGGAGGTAAGTGAAGAAAATAGGAATCACTTAGACATTAGAAAAGGGAACTAGGGAATGGGTGGGGTTACAAGTGTTGTGATAAGGACAAAGAATAAGAGAAGACACACGGGGGATGCAAAGGACCAGTCAAATCCAGCCACAAGATGATGGCTAGGTCTGCTTAATGATAGATGAAGGCTCTGAGTAACTACCTCTCCCCTCCACCTCAGCATCCCTGCTTGAAGTTGGAGGGATATGGATAAGACATTCCAGTTGGGACATTTTCTCCTACCGCAATGCTTTGCAAATGCACTATTTGTAGGCAGGGACAGGTTGTCAAATGAAGATCATTGCAAGGTCATTCTCCCCACAGAAATAAGAAAGCTCACAGGGACTGTCTCTAGAAATGCCTGAGCTTCTTTTTAGGATAAGGCATTTGGTCTACAGTCATGAGTCATATCCCATTTGGGATTCTCTTACTGCCTGGCCTCACAGGGGTAAGACTTCAAAAGAATTTGATAGCTTGAATGCCCAGGTCATCATGACTTATGTGTAGCATCTTTAAAAGGCTGAAAGCAAATTTACAAAGTCTGAAAAGTGGTCAGCATTTCAAGCATGCAAAACCTCTATGGCCAGATCTCTAAGGAAAGCATAATAATAACCTAACTGTGCAATGCAAGGAGTCATGAATTTTTTACAAACTACTGTTACTGTTTAAATAAATGTTCATTGAATTGAAGGGAAACACTGGTAATAAATGTAAGGAAGAAGGTAATGTTTACAGAGCACTAACCTTGGTCCTATGAATTAAACAAAACTCTTCTTGCTAGCAGGGCAAGGCATCAACATAACCAGGGTACAAATTGCTAAATAAACAGAATGCTGGACTTCTCCTGTACACTTTTTTCTTTTGTGGAATTGAGGCTACCCATGGGAGAGCATTTGTTCCCATCTAGGCTTCCTTCACCAACATTACAAGTTTCAGGCAGAAAGGCAGGCAGAAGTAAACACACTCAGGCCACCTTCACATAGCTGCTCTCCTCATCCCATCAATATTTGCTGATGAAGTCTAGATAAAGGGCATTTAACAGCAAGTATTGATATGGAATAAAGGAGCAGGCCATCAAGAATCTATCCATGAACAGTGAGAGGCAGATGGCTCTGGAAGTGAGAGGGTGGCTTTTCTGATACAGTTGGTGATGAATTACATATGATATTGCCCTGCAATCCCATGCATTCTAAGCATAAGACAGCGCCATAGCCTCTTCTTGTGGTTGCTCTTGAGGATAATCCCTTGCATTTTGTGGAAAGAGAGTGCAGTGAGAGGCCACATCCTCTGAACACAGGAATGTGACAATGCTAAGGCCTACCCACAAGAGGCAAAGTCAATGAACAGAACTGCTTCAGATCTACATTGACACCAAAATCTCATCCCTGGATAGATGTCCTTCTGGTCTCTGGCCTTCCCATATTCCTCACTGAGTGATGGGAAGAGGAGATTTCTAGATTTTCATTCATTTCCAATATTTTAATTTTTTGTCAGAGTGGGTCCAGTCCCCAGAAATGCTCAGTTGCTGTTTTCAGATGTCTTAGGAAATGGATTGGAGAACATTCTGAACTTATACTGAGTGCATGATAAAACAGAAGGATGACTGCTACGCTGTGAACTGCTATGTAGGATGGAAGAAGCACAGCTCAGGAAACCAAGGGAATCTGAGTTTGGGTCCCAATTCGGTGCCCCAATTTCAGTTATGTGATTTGGGGCAAACTATTTTATCTCATGGCATCGGTTTGCTCACTGGTAAGGTTTATAATTATTCACATGATTACTTGAGGGAGAACTGTGGGGATCGCTCCCGTGTGAGGCCACTAGGAAATGGGCCTCACCATACGGTGAGCTTGAGCCTGGACACAGATCCCCGGTTGGGGGAGTCAAGCTGAGGGAAAGCAGGAACTGAGAGAGGGACTATGCTGTTCAAAATAATTAACAGACATTACTTTATGGATATGAGGACTTGGGGAGGCATTGTGTCCACTTTCGGTTCCTTATGGTTTATTGCTTCATTGTGTTCATTTTGGATGCTTGCTACATTCGTTGTAAAATATTAACTTAAGTATTTACACTTGTTAAGTATTTACTGGGTGTAACTTACTTACTGGGCGTAACTTACTTACTGGGCATAACTTACTTAGTGGGCTTAACTTGCTTACCTTATGACTTAAGTATTCTGATCTGACGTAAACAACATTAAGCAGAAAAGTATATAATGGAACCTATTGCAAAAATAAAATTGTTGCATGGGCATAGCTCATGCAGCCTTCCAGACCTCGTTCTTTTCTTTCTCCTTTTTTCCGGCGCACTCTCTCTTCCAGGTTTGGGACCCTCTCACTGGACAAGATTCCTGGGCTCGCGTTCAGTTCACAACAATTACTGATATTGTTATAATTTTAAAAAGAAAAGAAAAGCATTTGGTGAGTCTCTACCTCCTAGATAACAAGCAGTAAGCCCTCCATCTAATGCCACTTTTCCCTTCACCCTTCCCTTTCCTCACACTTCTTACTTTGTGACCACCAACAGATCTAACACAAGACAGAGAGACCCCAGGTAAGAAAAAACATGAAGCCACAGCAGATAATCATGTGCCTGAATTCTGTTCTCTAAGAAGGAGCAGAATGTATTGTAATCTAATAAGACTAATATACTGAGAGATACAAACTCTCTTCGACTTTCCGCTTTTTTCTTTCAACAAGACTTCATTTTAATATATTCAACACATTCCTTATCAAACTTTCCCCATTCTCAGGAGAAAAGTGTTTTAGAGTGAAGATTCTTTATTTTTAGTCAAATTACCACAACTCTCAATAGCACATGTTTTTTCAAGTTCTATTGATTCTAAAGAAGTTACAAGAATAACTTGGATTATGTCACCTGTAGTATAACAATCCCCTTGAAATGTCTACATCTTCATTCCCAGAACTTGGGACTATGTTGGGTTATGTGGTAAAGGTGAACCAAGGTTACAGACAGAATTGAAATTTCTAATCACATGACCTTAACACAAGATGATTATCCTCACCTATCCAGGTGGGCTTAATGGACTCACAGGGGCCCTTAAAAGTGTAAGAGAGATTCTGAAGAGAATCCCCAGGAGAGAAGGTCACTACTGGAAGCTGCAAAAAGCCAAGAAGCCAAAGCCTTCAGAAAGAAATGTATGCTTCACACACCTGGATCTTTACTTAGATACATTTCAGAATCTCTACAGAACTGTAAGAAAATGAATTTGTGTTGTTTCAAGCCACTAAGTTTGTGGTTAATTCGCAGTAGAAAACTACAAAATACAATGTATGAGCAGGAGGTACAGAAAACTTAGAACTCTATAATGATTTCACGAAATGACATTATTGACTGAGAAATCCTAGTACTTGAGAAGACGATTGATTTTGTGTTGTGCATGCCAGCTCAGGTGCTGAGCCGGGTGACTGACAGAAGATCTTCATTGACATCAGTTATTTCTTTCTTTGTCAATAGGCAGACTATACACTCTTTCATGACACATTTCCAACATACAGTGAGAAAAACCATTGTATAGTTGTGATTAGAATGAATTATTGTTAAGACTAATAAGACATGCATGGAGTCAGAAAATAATTATAATTTATATTTATATTAAGACATTTATATTTATATATTATAAATATATATTATGTAACTATATTTGCAAATTATAAATATGTATTATAGATTTTGGTAGAATTCATATTTATATATTATGAATATATTTATAAAATATAAGTATACTAATAACATATATTTATATATGATGTTATTTATACTTAAACGTAACATAAAATATAGAACTATGATTATTTTATGTCATGGCCAAAAATATTTGTGGAGAGCACACACTCAGTCTAGGAAGCAAATAAAACTATGTCACAGGCAAGTAAACATC
>CM052658.1:98522834-98539744 GCA_028533165.1 Leontopithecus rosalia
TGGATGAAAGGCAGAAATCAGAGGAAGGAATGGTAATTAGTGAAGCAGGACAGAGGAAGCTTAGGTGAGAATAGATGCGTAGCAGAGTGCCTGGGGCAGATGAGAATAAGAGAAGGTGGCTTGCAGAGACAGAGAGAGGAATGAGGCTTAGAGAGGTTGTTATAAATGTTTGTAAGAATGAATCAGGACTATAAAAAGGGAGTTCATAGAAACTCAGTATTACACACAGAAGGGTCAACCTTGGCCCTGGCTCCAGCCTACTCAAAGCACAGTGGATTGCCAGCTAGTGATTTACTGTGTAGGCAACACACTGAAAAATGTTTCTCTAAAGAAAATGAATCAACCCTTTGGGGAGCAGTCCTAGAAAAGATATTGAGGCACTGGTACCCTAAATCAAAGATTGTCACTTTCAACAAGTTTTTTTAAAAGCCAGACACTAGTTAAAGGTAATAAAGACAGATTTCATTTGTTGATAAGTATTGCAATAAAGGTTAAAATCCACCACTGTATGCCTCTAATCTCAGTGACTATAGAGGCTGAGGTGGAAGCATCACGAGCCTGGGAGTTCGAGACCAGCCTGGAAATATACTGAGACCCTTTCTGAGAAGAAAACAAAAAGAACAAAACAAAACAAAAAAAAAAACACAAAAAATCCCACTGTATCCTGAGCTGAACTCTGCTGAAACAAGAGGCAGAAGAGTTTTTAAATACTATGGTATACTTAAAAATAAAAAAATAAAGGCAATGAAGGGCATTAGGTTTTGGTCCCTGAGACTAGCCCATCTGAACTTGTAATATGGCTTGGCTCTGTGTCCCCACCCAAATCTCATCTGGAATTGTAATCCCTATGTGTCAGGGGAGGGACCTGGTGGGAGGTGACTGGATCATGGGGCGGATTTTCCTCATGCTGTTCTGATGATAGTAAGTTGTCATGAGAGCTGATAGTTTCAAAGTGTGGCACTTCCCCTCTTGCTCGCTCTCTCTGGCTGCCTGGTTTCCCTTTTGCCCTCTGCCATGACTTAAAGTTTCCTGAGGCCTCCCCAGCCATGTGGAACTATGAGTCAATATTTTCATCATAATTATATAATTCATCAGTCTCTGGCAGTTCTTTATAGCAATAGGAGGATGGACTAATACAGTTTGCTGCTTGGCGCTTTATAGAAGAGAAACAAACATCTCATACCTTCATGACAGGAGGTAGTGATGCAAGTTGAAACAAGGTGACCTCTGAGATTAGGCCCTTCTGCTTCCTCAGGGACTGGGAGAGCCAGGGAGAGCTACTCCTTCAGTGTCTGCATTTCAAAGAGGTGGCTTTCAGGTCCTTGAGGAGACAATTCTGGACAGCAGAAGATTTATATCTCAAAGGGGTGGAGAAAGGATTTAGAACTGTAAGCTTTCTAAAGAAACTGCTCTGAGAGGTGGTCCAGGGGCTTATCTGACCATCACTGGGTTTGGCTAAAACCAACAGTAAATTCTTCCAGCAATGTTGAGGTTTCTCAATTGGGCACTGAAGGGCAGATAAAGTCATCCTAAGGACGTGGCCTGAAGCTGCTAGAAGTCATGCTGGAGTTTGATCAGGTCTCTTAATGCAGGCATTTGGGCAGAGTCATTATGTATTAAATGTGAACGGTAACCAACATACTCGAGGAGAGCTGGCACCTGGAAAGAGAAAAATGAGTTTAAAACAGTGAGGAGAAAATAGGCCTAGAACAAAATAATGATGCAGATTCAGGGTACAGAGGAGAATTAAGCAACAGCAGAATAAAACCGGGCCAAATCAATCTTACAAACCACTAACTGGCAACGTTATAGGCAGATATCTATATATTTACACGACTACACAGACACATCAATGTGTATATGTATATATATAAAACAAATGAATTTAGCTCAATAGAATACCTTTAAAATAATGTTGAAGATTATTATCTCAAAAAACAAAAGAAAACAACGAGATAAAGATTTAAAATAGTTAGAACATTTAGACATATGAGAGACTAGAGGATGAGTTCAAAAGGGAGTATCAATGCTGTCAAGACCATCAGGCAGCAGACTGCATGGGTGCAGTGAATGCCCAGCAGATTTAGTGAAGCAATGTCCACATCTAAAAACCTTAACACATCATAAAAGCTCTTAGAATGTAAATACAATATCCTAAGAAGGAATAAGAAGTACTTCAATATCAGGCTTCTCTTTAGCACCCAGTTAGCCAGAGGTTGATTGAAGAAGGCCTTTACACACTGAGGAAATTTTTCAAACCTAAAAGACTAAATCATCTCTGAAAATAGAAAATAAATGCAAAGACAGGATAAACAAATTTGCAACTCATCTATTAATTCTAATTAGATCACACTTCTAGAAGAGTCCAGAAACACTCTTGGGAATGAGGGAAATAAAATGTTTCAACTAAATGAACTTTAATCAGCCCAGAGGTTATGAGGAACAACAGAGTGCAGTGCAGGAAGCTGTTCACATTTGCATCCAGAGTAGTCTCATCTGAAAGTCACAGGGGTCATGACTTTAGGCCTAGAGAAAGGAAAGCATAATCATAGCATGCAATTTGCGTATTAAATAAACCATGTTAAGTAGTGATAATTATGTCCCAATTGTTTATTTTTAGAATCAGTCTGCAAAATCAAATATCGTTATGCTTAGTAATATGAGCAGTACCAAATAAAAGATTCAGAGTTTTGGAGGTGGAGGTGATGGGAAGGATAAAATGATCTAATAAGAAATGGAAATTTGGGCAAGCCACAGTGGCTCATGCCTGTAATCCTAGCACTTTGAGAGGCCGAGGCCAGGTGGGTGGATCACTTTAGGTCAGGAGTGTGAGACCAGCCTGGCCAAAATGGTGAATCCACTTTTCTACTAAAAATACACAATTAGCTGGGCATTGTGGCACGCATCTGTAATCCCAGCCACTCAGAAGGCTGAGGCCGAGAATTGCTTGAACCCGAGAGATGAAGGTTGTAGTGAGCAGAGATCATGCCACTGCACTCCTGGCTGGGCAGCAGAGTTAGACTCTGTCTCAAAAAAAAAAAAAGGAAATTTGTTCTTTAACTTTTACCACTGGGATCTGAAGAGCTAAAAGTATCCTAAGTTGTGGGAAGAAAATGATGGTGGAGAGGACACTGGAGGAGGTGGTGAGAATGCACACTCTCATATCAGCATCTCTGAGATACAGAAATGGCTCTGTGCATTGGTCTCGGCTTTATGAGGTGAAGCCCAGCAGTATTAGGGTAGCTTTTCATCCATTTTGTTCCAGCTGCAGAACAGGGAAGATGAAGCCAGTATTCTGCCATGAGAATAACTGGCGAGTTTATTTTTTAGAGTTTTATTTTCCAAAATTTTATCTTGATTGGCCTGTTTTATTTGGAATTTGGAAGAGGTTTTATGAAGGCTGTTTGCCAGTGGACATTTTGTACTATAATTCTTTTGATAGATCTGAATCAGTTACGAGTGCTGGCCCTTCCAAAGATCTTTTCCTGACATGGAAGAATTACAATCAAGAAACATATTTTTGCTGCTGAGGTTCTAGATAAAGACACAGTTGCAGGCCAGTAGAGAGGTATTATTCATACATTCTTCCTCCTATTCTTCTAGAGTTTGTCTTATGCTATTAAGGTTACTCATTTTCTGTGTTTTCCTTTAATCTTTGCAATTTTGAAAGTAGTTAAGTATAAAAATTTGCCATTCGGAAAAGCTTCAAAATATTTTGTGACATTTTCACACACACAGCGTCTGCGTTATTGTCCAAAAACTTACTATTGGGGCTTGAATTTCCCCTTTGAGTCAAAACAATTTCAGGAATGTACATTCAGTTTTTCAGCGGTTGCATTTGTTCTGACATTTTTATTAGTAATATGTAGGTTTAACCAATTGCTACCTCCACCCGTGATTTGTCTGGAACATCTCCACCTACATGCCTGAGTGCCATTTCAGGTTTGACATGGCTGAAAAAGAACTCTAGATTCCACTGCCCCTCCCCAACCTTTTCCTCTTCCAATCTTGTCCAAACAGCATTGAGCAAATGGCACTACAAGCCATTTATCACTGCAAATACTCGTGCCAAAACACAAGCACTATCTATAATTCTTAGTGTGTGTATCTCCAATGTCAGATCTATCATCCAGTTCCATGTTACCTGGGTGCATTCCTCCTGTGCTCACTTCTCCCCTCTACCTCTACCTCCTTGCTCCACCCATAGCCACCTCCTCCTTGTGCTACTGCATAGTACTGTCATTTGTATTCTCACTTCTGTTCTTTCTTTCTTATAATCAAATCACACAGCAGCCAGTGTGATCTTAAGATGGAAAACAGATCTTGCCATCCTTTCATTGTATTTGACATAAAACCCATGCTCTTGGCAATGGGATAAAAGCCTGCACATGAACTGTTGCCTTCCTAACTTGGAGGTCTTGGCTCTTCCCTCTCTTCCACTCATTCACTAAACTTCTTTCTGTTCATGCACTTCTCGAGCTCATTTCTACTTTAGGACTACTGGAAGTTCTCTGTGGCTGGAAACTCTGTCCCATTTCTTTGCACACCTGGCCGTCCACATAGAGACCTCTCTTCATCACCCAGTATAAATTGGTCCTCCTTATCCCTACTTAGTCACTTTCTGTCATAACATCCTATTTTTTTCCTTCTTATGTTGTTTCTTTCTTTTTGCAATTAAATAAAGCTCATATTATTTAAGGTATTACTCCTGTTTTAATTATAATATTGGCTATCTCAATTAATATTTAATTGTCTAATAGCAATTTAATATTTAAGTCTCAAATTATTGCCATTATTTAAAAATGCCTAATGCAACTCTATTAATAACTTTAGTAATTTATAAAAGACATTAAATGAGTCTCAAGAAAATACAGATAAAGTTATTTACATATTCTCAAAAACAAATCTTCAAAAAAAAAGTAGACCAGGACTATTAAAGCAACCATAAGGACCTGATTGAAAATTTCACTCATCACAAAGATCTACATGGGTAATGCCAAAGACCTTAGAGCAGTTTTTATCTTTAATGGTAGTACTGACAATATTCTAGGGCAGAAATGATACCCCAGTTACAACAGAGACATAAAGCTAGAGATGGACGGCTGACAGACATTGATTGTCTTTTTCTTATTGTTGCCTGTTGCTCGTTGGTTTAACAGAAACAGTTATCTGAATCCCTTTGGTCAAATTCATGAAACAATGGCCACAAATGGATTATTTTTGACACCATGGCCACCTTGAAAATAATGTGTAGAATAATCTGCAACTGAATGCAACATCTGCATAAAATTAATGGGAAGAAGATGAGCTGTGTGATGGTCAGGAAGCAATCAGAATTTCAGTAGGCACAGAATATCTGGTATGGTTCATTAGGCAGTTGGAATGCCATTTGTGTACATACACAGACACACCCATATAGGAGTCTAACTTACACATGCATGAGAGAGAGAGACAGAGAGAGAGAGACAGAGAGAGAAGGTCTAGCTTAGAAAGCAAAGATTAAATCAAATGCCTTATACTTTGTGTAATGGCGACTAAATATCATTTCCCACTCTCATATTAGAAACCAATCCCCAGCAGAAATCCTCTGCCCCAGGACCCAGCTGGCATGAAGAAGTGAGCTGTATGGCAGAGGCATTCTCCAGGGTGCTGCAGTTGACCCACACATTTTGCTTCTCCACCAATGATTTCATCATCTATCTTTATCGCACCTCTAGGGGATTTCAAACATCTTTCTACAGTTTCTCATGCCACCAATACAGCAGCGGATGTCATTTTAGGCATTTGTCATTTAGACAATCTTCATCTTGACATTTTTTTCTTGGTAAGCATGTATTTATCAATAGGCACATGTATTTTCTCTTAATCTTTGATAAGTAATTTATCAAGGTAATGTAATATGAGAAATGTAGGCATTTGTATTGTACTTTCTCCATAAATTATGTCTGTTGCTGTCCATTGAATCACCACTATCATTTCTGTCCAGTTTCTCACTGAGGCTTACTGGGGATATTTTGAAATAAAAACAATCAATCAGGCTTTTATTATGTGAGTGCCATAAATGAATATACATATCATGTTTTTAAAAAATTGACTTGGAAGCTGGGTGCAGTAGCTCATGCCTGTATATCCCAGCACTTTGGGAGGCTGAGGTGAGTGGATCACCTGAGGTCAGGAGTTTGAGACCAGTCAGGTCAAGATGGTAAAACCCCATTTCTACTAAAAATACAAAAATTAGCTGGGCATGGTGGTGCATGCCTGTAATCCCAGCTACTTGGAAGGTTGAGGCAGCAGAATGGCTTCAACCCAGAAGTTGCAGTGAGCCGAGATTGTACCACTGCACTCCAGCCTGGGCAACAA
This sequence comes from Leontopithecus rosalia, assembly GCA_028533165.1. Taxonomy (NCBI): domain Eukaryota; kingdom Metazoa; phylum Chordata; class Mammalia; order Primates; family Cebidae; genus Leontopithecus; species Leontopithecus rosalia. Next base: position 98,529,195 of record CM052658.1, read on the forward strand.
GAATGAAACTCATCTCAAAAAAAAAAAAAAAGGAAAGATAAAGAAAGAAAATATTGACTTGGAGCAGAACATACATCTTTTATGTATCTAATGAAGTACAAATTAAAATCGTTTAATTGTAGGCAACAGAGAAGACGGGATAAAGCAAAGTCTTTTTTTTTCTAGCCTGCTGTTAGAAGGTGAAATAAAGCAAAATCTGGACTCACATAGGAACTCTGGTGAAAAAGGTGCTACAGTAATACACCAAGCTTTAGCAAGGGGATGAACGTTACCACTGAAGAGGAGAAGGTTGCCCACATTACATTGTGTGACCACTGTCAACATGATCATGGAACTGACATTTCTCTAAACTCTAAACACTCTGTCACACTGAACCAGTGTTTTTCAATCTTGTCTACACAGTAGAATTATCTTGGGGTGGTGTGTGTGTGTGTGTGTGTGTGTGTGTAACGCCAGTGTCCTATCTTTAAAGTCTAATTGTATCAAAGCCCCATTTTGGGAAAAGCTTCCTCCTTTTGATTCCATTGTGAAGTCAAGTATAAGAAGTTAAGAACTGGCCAGGTGCGGTGGCTCATGCCTGTAATCCCAGCACTTTGAGAGGCCGAGTTGGGTGGATCATGAGGTCAGGAGATCAAGACCATCCTGGCCAACATGATGAAACCCTGTCTCCACTGAAAATAAAAAAGTATTAGCTGGGTGTGGTGGCACACATCTATAGTACAATCTACTCGGGAGGCTGAGGCAGAAGAATTGTTTGAATCAAGGAGGCAGAGATAGCGGTAAGCTGAGATCATGCCACTGCACTCCAGCCGGGGTGACAGTGCCAGACTCTGTCTCAAAAAAAAAAAGTTAAGAATTACACTGATTTTTGTGATGGGGAACCAAGGAGAGCCATCAGTGCCCACAGCCAATGCTTATGACTTACAGTTACTATTCTCAAATTTTGATCTAGTTGTTATAAGTAAATTTTGATGCCGCAAAAGAAACAGCACTCAAAGATAAGTCCTTTCAGTAAGGCAGTTTACTTCTTTAGAAGGGTGCAGCTCATGGATGGAACAATGGGGGCTGCATGTTTGGACAAGGGGGAAGGGGTACTTATGCCTGAAGAAGGTCACCCTACTACTGTGTTGTCCCCTATTGGCTAGGGTTAGACTAGCTAGACTCAACCCAATTGGCTATTTTAAAAAGAGCAGGGGTCCAAGCTGCAGGGGCAGGGTGGGTGTTTTGGCAGGAAGGACGGTTACAGTGGGGTCAGAGCAGGTAGCCAGGGGTGATCAGGTGACCAGGATGAGTCAGGATGGAGCTGGGGTGAGGGGGAGCAGATGTGAACTACTGATTAGAACCGGTGGAGAAGGTTCTTTACTGAAATTACAAGGAAGTTAAACTTTAAAATCGAGAATTAAAGGTTAAAAGAGCTGAACATACTGACATACTGATCTGCTTGATGTAGAAATTTTTACTCACATTTATTCTGATGCCATATAATCCAACTCCTGTCACTACCAACTTAAACAAGCAAAAGCAGATACATATGGAATCTAGTAGGAACAGAATCAGATATATATAGCCAGGGGATTTGCATGTCAGCAGATAGAAGTGACTGGGCATGGCAGTTCTTCAGGAGGCTCAAAGACCATCTCACACTAATTGGGGCACAGCATTGTCAGTTACTTTTGTGAGCATGGAGTCCAGAATAGAAACGGAAATCAGAGGCAAAAGCTCCGTCTGAAACTGGTCACACAGGTGGATTCCCCTGGCTCTGGCTTTGGCAAATGGTTTCTTTTTTTCAAATGAGGTTTTTTGTTTTTTTTTTTTACTTGGGTATGTGAGTGTGCTAGTGCAAGACCACTGCTCAAACTGATTACCAGATAACTGTGCATGTGTCAGTTTAATTACAGGCTATAGTTGTTCTGTTGGATTATGGGAAAAAGAAAATACCAGTTCAGTGAATGGCTAGACTGTAGGCACAGGGAAGCACCCAGGATTGGCTGCAGCCATGGCAGTGTGGACCTCTGCTGTCTGGGTGACTAGAGATTGAAATTATTGTCTAAGGGGATAAAGCACTCTTCTTTATCTTGGAGGAATGTCTTCATTAGTGCTAGGTACTATGATTCTGGTAACAAAAGCCCGATTCCTAGGTCACAGGGCAGAATTAATAGGATTCCTCATTCATCCCCAAGGGCAGCTGGTGACTTTTGTCTGTTTATCTATTTAAAGTTGTTTTGTGGATGATTAGCAGTCTTGTATTCTAAATTCTTGATATTCTGGTGCTAGCCACCACCTTTTTCCAACTTCAAATTAGTTGCTTTCACTACCCAGCAAGAAATAAATTCTGGTTATGACAAACTAATCAACCATAAGGCCTCTTTTTATCCAGGAAATACATCTGTGGTCTATATGAGCTAAGGGCATCCTGCCTGACAATGATAAATGACCCAGGAATTTCATTCATCATAATAGCAATTATACCAGACTTGCACTGATATTGTATCTAATTTTTAAGCCTCATTTAGGATCTATGTCTGACTGAATTTAATACTTTACAGGAGTAACATTAATTTTTCATTTGACTATGGATGATATTTCCTAACAGGTACACTGGTGTTTATTTTAGTGTAAAATCTTGACTCTTAATTTCCTACAATGCAATTTGCTCTCTGGTGCCTCCAGCAAATAGTCCCATCTACAGTTACAACTCTTGGAATCAGATAATAAAATGACCCTTTGGTCAGTGCAGTAAAGATGTTTTGACATTGACTGATGTTTTAATAGCTTGTGATGACTTCTTGTGAAGAGGATCCCTTGGAAATGGTCTTTCTTCTAGCACTTTCCACTCTTCTTTTTCAATTTAAGGTAGTGAATTAATGGTGCTTTACTATTGTTTAAGTGAGCCTTCCTTTCAGTTAAGTGGTGTTTTATGATGTTTTGCCGTAAAAGATATTTTATGAACCATCCCTAAAACGTTCACAGGGCTTGGAAAAAAAGTTCCCAAGTTTTGGATCTATTAAAATAAAATCTCCCCAAATGACAGACTATATTAAACCTATTAATTGCCTCCCCTACCATGAAGAAAGCTTACTCCTCCCTTAACACAACTTTTATATGCTACGCTCCACATGAAATATTCCATGGGGTTTTCTACTCTGCCTAGAAGAGCTCCCCACTCCTGTATGCTTTCATAGCACTCTTGGGTCTCTATTCTCTGGGAATTAGGGAATTCAGAATGGACTGGACATTATCCTCCTATTTCTTCCCATTGACCCCCATAGCTAGCACTCAGTGAGTGCTGCTGAGCTCCAGCCACCTACAGTTTTGTTTCTCACTTGGATTAAAGCATGCCTAATGTTGAATTACTTACATCATATAAATTTAAAATCAGTAAAATCATTTTTATTTTGACTTCAGTATTCACGAAAGTACATTACTGAATATTTCTTAATAACTCAATAAATGACGAAAATATATCAGTATAAATGGAATTCATTATATATATAATGTCTATGTATAATGAGTATATATTTACTTCAGCATACTTTCCATCTAAATATGGAAAAATTTATATTATTTTAATTCATACATCAATACAACTAGAATTTTAGTAATAAACTGTGTTCACTTTTGAGACTGAATTTTCACATATTTTGATTTTCCCAGATAGTCCTATTAGCAAAGCTTTTCAAAGGAGACCAGCTGGCTAAGATAATCCTTGTGTTCTTTAAAACAAAAAGAAGTTGGACCGGGCACTGTGGCTCACACTTGTAATCCCAGCACTTTAGGAGGCCCAGGTGGGTGTATTACAAGATCAAGAGTTCAAGACCAGCCTGGCCAAGATGGTGAAACCCTGTCTCTACTAAAAATACAAAAATTAGCCAAGTGTGGTGGCATGCACCTCTGGTCCCATCTACTAGGGAGGCTGGGGAAGAAGAATCATTTGAACCCGGGTGATGGCAGAAATTGCAGTGAGCCAAGATTGTGCCACTACACTATAGCCTGGGTGACAGAGTGAGACTCTGTCTCAAAAAAAAAAAAAAGTTTAAATTTTTAATTCCAATGATGGCATCAAATTATTTTACCCAATCTTTTTGCAGCACAGAATTTTATTGACTCTAACACCATTATATCTCGCTTTAAAAAATATTTTAACTCTAATTTTATCTTCTAAGATGTGTCATTTTTCCAAATACAGTTATGTCATTCTGAGTCCCCCTTATTAGAAAACATATGTGACTGGCTTTTGTTTGTTTGTTTGTTTTTGTAGGACTCTCCCTAAATGTCTTCTTTCTCTATAATCACATTTTCTAAAAAAAGCCATAATCCTCAATCTTTAGCTCCCATAGCTCCCAAGGTTACCTGTCTGTGCAGTGTGTCTCTCATCTGTGCAGTCATTCATTTGTGCACACCTGTATGTTTTCATTTTCTAAGTCAGGTTAGAATATCTCTCAATTTTATTTCTCCCCTCCCCTCCCCTCCCCTCCCCTCTTCTTTTTGAGATGGAATCTCGTTCTGTAGCCCATGCTGGAGTGCAGTGGTGTGATCTCAGCTCATTGTAACCTCTACCTCCCAGGTTCAAGCAATTCTCCTGCCTCAGCCTCCTGAGTAACTGGGACGACAGGCGTGTGCCACCACACCTGGTTAACTTTTGTATTTTTAGTAGAGATGGAATTTTGCCATGTTACTCAGGCTGGTCTTAAACTCCTGACTTCAGGTGGTCCATTGCCTCAACCTCCCAAAGGGCTGGATTAGAGGTGTGAGCTACTGCACCGGCCTAGAGCATCTCAATTTTCAATAATATTTCAATATGTGTTACTAGCCATGTATAAAAAAAATCACTCTCCCTGCCTAACTTCTGCATGTTGGAAATGTTCTAAATTAACTTTCTGTTAATTTTATGATTTTTTTTCAAGATCATAAAGGATCTGAAAATTTTCCACTGGTTTATGAAAGAAAAATTTACTTTTTCTCATTTAAAGAATTTTTTTTTAGGTTTCCAAGCTTTGGAAAAAAAGCCTGGGCTCTGACAATAAATTTTCAGGTGCTATTTTCTCCTAAAATATTTGTGGTGATACTTATCATAGTGAAAAAGTGAATGCAATTCTCCTTGGGGAAATACAGCCCAATTCCCTGGAGTCCTGTACGTTACAGATATTAATATGCTCAAGCAATATAAAATGATCTTGAAAAGACAGTGAAATTAAAATGGCTGCATTTTATTTTTATGTGTATGCAGGGAATGCTTTCTGGCCTAGAGACTTGACACCAATCTGTGTGTGTGTGCTTGTGTGATTTTTCTGTGTGTGGCAGGTGCTCTGGCCTGGAGAAGCCCATTCAGCAGCCATGTCACCTCCCCTGAGTTCTCTCTTTACTGGCAGTGGCACCAGACCCACCAGCCACCTCAGTTCTTCACTCCAGTTAAACAGGTTTGCTGTCTTTTTCCATGACCTTCCCATAAAACTTGACCGTCAATAAATCACAATATTATTTACTCAACCTATCTTCATGGTTGTGTCTGTCAAATCTTCAATTTTGCCTTTGCCAGCTCATAAAAACCACTGGGAAATAATTTTTTAAATATAATTGTCCTTAGCAACAATAAGAAAACAAGATTTTATTACAATTTTAGGACCTTACCTTACCACTAACTTCACATGGTACTCCCAAGGGGGAGCCTGAAAGACACAGGATGAGGTTTTCTGTACTCAGAGTTTATATAAATAGGCATGCAGTTCAAAAATGTATCCAAATATACTCTTCCAATTAAGTCACATCTTTTCACAAGCTCATCTTTTGAAATCATCACCTTCCTATGAATAATTTAATCAAGTCATCAGATTGCCTAAAGCTTAATTTAATTCTACCATTTCCTTAGGAGCCAAAGGCAGTTCTGGTGCATTGGAAAATTCCTAGAACACATTCCCGCACGTTCGCAATGGACTTTCTAAAAGAGACTCCACGGTTGAGCCATGGATGAGCTGCCCCTCCTTCTCTAAATGAGTCACACCAGATTGGACGGGAAGGGACTCAAGAGGACATACATCAAAACAGGCCCCCATCACTCAATTTCTAGAGATGGAGGCGCACAGTCCCTGGGGTTGTATGTTGCTTCTTGTCTTTTCTTTCTTATGACACCCAGGCATTCAAGAATTGAGAAAGCGAATTGATTTAATCACTCATTCATATTTCCAACCAACCAACAAGCATTAATCGTCACTCTCTAGCACACTCCCAGCTTATCGCTCAGTGGCCAGGAGTGGTGACGTCTTAGAAATTCAGTATCTGTCTTAGAATTGGCTCATAGTTGTTTGAGGAAAAGGTTCACCACCTTGCCCTGTTTTCTTGTGTTATTTTCATTTAGATATTTGTCTTGCCAAGAGATACTTTGGGTTTTCATTTTTAACTCTTTATCTTTATTTGGGGGAATTTTATATGGCCTTGATTAGTAAGATTTTATGTCATAGTAATAGTATTACTGTTGCAGTTTTATTTTGCCATCTTCATCTCTATCTTTCAATCTTTTATAAATGGAAATGTGTTTTTAATCCAACTAACAAGTGATTAAGAGAGGCAGTGAGAAAATGAAAAAGTGTCAGTTGTGAGACAGAGAAAGGAGGTCTCCTAGGCTTCCTGGTATCTGATACAGGTATCTAAGAGGATGGTAATAAAGATGAATTTGCTGCGAATATGGTGCATTTAAGGAACCATCCATAAGAAGATGTTAGGCAGTTTGTGACAAACTGGCAGACCCTTGGAAAATAGATCAGGACTTCTGCCTTGCCAAGATTCTTCCTCCCCACATCTTCCCTTCTAAAATATCCCTCCCAAACACTGCCACAGATGGTTGTTTCATAGATTTTAGGGGCAAGATATAGGTCTGCTTATAATACATCTTAAACACTATATAGTAAACAAAATAATATCTTAAACTTTAAAACTAATAATAGTATTGGTTTATAGCACAAATAATAAAATAAATGCCATAAGTCAATATGGTATAAATACATGCTTAAATGCATAAACAAAGAGAGGAAAAAGAACAAATCTTTTTTACAGAAGAACTAATTTTACAGAAGAACAAATACTACATGTAAAAGAAGGAGTGAAAAAAAATCACTGTCAGAATGCCACCATAATAATTGCAGCAGATCCACAGATAAATACTAAAATTTGTAGGTGAAGCCTGAAGGAGAAACAGGATATTAGCATAGCCTCAGCATAGTTCCCTCAGATATTTAGTGACTTTAAGATATGTCCCCAACTTATTTAATATTCTTCCTTCTGGGAGGCAGAAATTCATTCTATTCCTGTTAGGTGTGAACTGGACTTAGGAACTCACTTCTAAAACAGAAGATACAGAAAATGATAAAAATGATAACTTTGTAGGGGAGAAGCCTGGAAAACAGCACCAAGTGACCAAGTCCTTACAAGGACTCACTAGTGTTGATATCATGTATCCCATTACAGGATTCAATGAGAAGGGCAATTTGGTTTCATCTGATATTTGCTCATGATTAGACTGGGATTATACATTTTTTGGAAGAATATTGGGTAAAACCAAATAGAATGACATGCTCTAAAATATCTGATCCTTCTCTACAAAACTGTCAAGGGCAAGTAGATGCACAGAGTGGACTGAGAAACCATGACAATGAAATGCAAATCAATGTCCTGGTTTGAGAACAGAAAAGGCATCTTAACAGAAAGACTTTGTAGTTTCTGTAGTTTTGTTAATGGTATTCTACTAATGCTAATTCTTTAATTTTGATAAGTTTGCCATGGTTATACAAATTATTAACATTAGGGGAAGAGGGGTGAAGAGCATACCAGACCTCTCTGTATTGCTGGGCACGGTGGCTCACGCCTGTAATCCTGGCACCTCAAGAGGCCAAGGAGGGCGATCACGAGTTCAAGAGATTGAAACCATCCCGGCCAGCATGGTGAAACCCTGTCTCTACTAAAAAATACAAAAATTAGCTAGGCGTGGTGGCGGGCGCCTGTAGTCCCAGCTACTCGGGAGGCTGAGGCTGGAAAATTGCTTGAACCCAGGAGCAGAGGTTGCAGTGAGCCGAGATCAGGCCACTGCATGCCATCCTGGTGCCTGGTGTCAGAGCAAGACTCTGTCTAAAAAGAAAAAAAAAATACCTCTCTGTATTATCTTTGAAACTCTTCTGTAAATCTAAAAGTATTTCAAATAAAAAGGTTTTAAAATGTAATAGAGTAAACATTACTCCGGTTGATTATTGTAAGGTCAACAGACATGCAATCTAAGATCCTGTAGCACCAATCAAAAAGACGTAGGAAATGAGAGTAAAAGCCTTGACTACCCCTACAAAAATTAAACCTCACAAAAGTCATCCAAAATCATTTACCCTTTGCTGCTTTTGGAGGAACTGGGATTAAAAATAGAAAAGGGGAGGTGAAGTAGGTCATGTAGCAGAGATGGCTGTTTTTGGCACCATGTAATTTGTTAGGATGAAACAGTTATAGACACGAGATACCATGACCTTAGAATAGCCCAGTGGACAGTTCTGAGGGTGTGACGGTAGAGGAGACTCTGGTAGGAAGACAGATGCCTTGTTGACTTTCTTGAGCTCTGAGCTGACCCCACCATGTCATGTGAGATGAGATCATGTGGCTACTTGATCTCATCAGCCTGGAGTAGGCAGCTTGGCCTGCAGCATGGGGCAGAGTATGGAGAGAGGGTCAGAGGGTGTGGATCACAGCTTTTGAACTAAACTGCAGGTAACTATAGGCAAGAGATGAGTGTAACAATGGGCCTGTGAACAATGACAAAACAGGGAAGGCCACATTGGACTTGTGACATCAGAAACACCCAAATCACCATCTCTTCTAGGACACAGATACAAACAACATCAATCCTCACATCTATACGTAGAAAAAATTCAATGGATGGGAAATACACATAAATTAAAGTGTTTGTCAGCCGGGCGTGGTGACTCACGCCTATAATCCCAGCCCTTTGGGAGGCAAAGGTGGGCAGATCATGAGATCAGGAGATTGAGACCATCCTGGCTAACACGGTGAAATCCCGTCTCTACTAATAGTACAAAAATTAGCCAGGTGTGATGGTGGGTGCCTGTAGTCCCAGCTACTCAGGAGAATGAGGCAGGAGAATCTCTTCAACCCAGGAGGAGGAGGTTGCAGTGAGCAGGAATAGCACCGCTACACTCCAGCCTGTGTGACAGAGCAAGACTCCATCTAAATTAATTAAATAAATAATTAAAATTTTTTTGGTCATGGTTTACATATTATTTTGAAATTCTATTACTATGTACCCCTTTTGTCTTATTCTTATCATGGGTCCATTTTGTCTTTAATAAAAGGATTTCCATTCATCACTCTATCCAAGTTTCCTCTATTCACAGAAACTTTAGGTTAATAATACATTCTTTATGAAAGGAGGTTCATCAACATCTCAGAAGCATGTTCATTATATCTCAAATGATCTGACAGATGTCAGATCACCCACAAAAGATGTTCTGAATTTCTTATTCCTAATTCTCAGTGGTCCTGCAGCTAACATAAAATATTTTCCTATCCAGAGGAGCAGAGTGGCTCTTTCCTTTCCTTTCTCTTTCTTCTTTTCCTTCTTCTGTTCTTATCTTTTATTTTTTTTCCCTTTTCCTTCCTTCCTTCCTCTTTCCTTCCTTCCATCTTTCATCTGTGAGAAGCTTTATTTTGTTATTGTGATTATTATATACTGGGAACAACAAGTGTTGCAAACGGAAAGGAATTCTGCTTTAAACAATTGCTGACTGATGCTCAGTGTCTTATTCAGCATTTAGCGTGTGGACTATATAGGACTTCGAGTAACACACTCTTGACTGCTCAGCTACAAGTTGAAGATACAATTATGACATTGAATCAGTCTGAGCTCTCCTTCTTATTCATCTATTTTTATCTTAACATTTTATAGAAGAAATAGTTGGAGTGTATCAAATGTATAAGCAGGAGAACATTACAAGTTAAAAACTAGAAGCCACTCAGAGTAATTACCTCAAGTATGGCAATCATGACTGTCTTAGAAATAAAGGTTTCTATGATGTCTAATACTCTTTTCTCACAGAAGGTGAAGTTCATTCTGTCCTCTTCTTTGCTTCAATATATTCTCAGTCATTCCTATTAACTGACACTAAAGGAGCTTATTAGTTGTTTCTTTTTTTTTTTTTTTTTGTAGAGATGCTGTTTCACCATGTTGGCAGGCTGGTCTCGAACTCCCAACCTCAGGTGATCCACTTAGCCTCCCAAAGGGCTGGGAATACAGATGTGAGCCACCACGCCCAGCCAGATGTCTTTTTTTTTTTAAGGGAAAAAGAATAAAAAATAATAAAGCACACCGACAAGATCCAGAAAAATAGACTAAAAAGAGCAAACCTAAGATATTGGCTTGAAGAGGAGGAAGGGAAAGAGATTAGAGCAGAAGTTTATTCAAATGGATAATAGGAGAGAAGGAGAGGAAGAAAGAGGAAGAAAAAGAGGGAGAGAGAACAGGAATATTGCTTAATTCTAAGAATGGTTATTAATAATGGCTGATC
>CM052658.1:98540244-98553500 GCA_028533165.1 Leontopithecus rosalia
AAGAGCTAACGATCTTAACACCCAGATACATAAGACCCATAAAGAGATTTAGACTCAATGAGACAGAAAATTAATACGGATATCCAGGACTTGAATTCAGATCCAGAACAAGTAAACTTAATAAATATGTATAGAGCTCTCCACTTTAAATACACAAAATATACATTCTCCACTTTCAACACACAAAATATGGATCAGCCATTATTAATAACCATTCTTAGAATTGAGCAATATTCCTGTTCTCTCTCCCTCTTTTTCTTCCTCTTTCTTCCTCTCCTATTATCCATTTGAATAAACTTCTGCTCTAATCTCTTTCTCTTCCTCCTCTTTAAGGCCAATATCTTAGGTTTGCTCTTTTTAGGCTATTTTTCTGGATCTTGTAGGTGTGCTTTATTATTTTTTATTCTTTTTCCCTTTGTCTCCTAGAAAAAAAAGGAAAAAAAAGAAAAAAGAAAATGCAAAACAACTGAAATCATAACAAACAGTAAAAAAAAAAAAAAAGTAAACTGTACGGAAATATGGAGCCCTGTTGCCAATCTCTTCACAGAACACTTTCATAGAATTTTACAACAAAGATCAAAAACAACCAAATAACAACAACAAAAACAAAAACTTCTCAATACACTAATGGCCTTACAAAGATAGTAAGTAGATGATCCAACCTAAGTCATTCAGTACCCAATGAGGGAAATGCTTGATTAAAATATCTGAAAATACTGTAAGCAAATAAAAAAGAACATTAGCAAAACAATTGCCACATACTAGCTAAAAAACAAAAAGAGGAAAAAATGATGCAGGTGATGATTAATGAAGAAGAAAACAAAGTTCAGTTTCATATTTCACCCTGAAACTCACAAGGGGAAATTTATCTAAATATTAAAAGAGACCCTTACGAAGTTCTTACTATGAGAGTGCTACACCAGTCCTGCCATCCCATCACATAACCTGTTCGTTAGAGCCCATAACTGCCACTGCTGAACGCTCTCTGGGAAGCTTTGCTCCTGTGCCCCCACAACCTGCTCTCTTTATAATTCGGGGGTTTACTATGCAGTTGGAGTCTCCCAAACAAATCCTCCACCAATGGCATTTTTGCCATTTAAATGACAATTTAAAGATCTCCATGAAATTTGAGACCTTCTGTAGGGGAAAAAATTTACGATTTCACCTTCAGTGCTACCTAAGGCTGAATATTCTATCATTGTAGATCTTTGTACTGCTTTCTTTGGTTGCTCTAGATCAAGAGAAACAGGACTTGTTTGACTTTTTCCATAAAATTCAACACTTTACCTGAACAGTGAAGCCTCAGATGCTCACTGAGATGAAGATTACTAACCAGGACTACCGGGATCTTAAATGCAAATTTATCTGTGACTCTACCTTTAAGTTATACATTGGTAAAATATCATATTCCAAACATAAAGTGACCACTGAGATTTATTCCTCCTCTCTACCCATGTTTCATACTGTTTCAAAAGAAAATTTACAGTTTTGTCAGGAAAACTGTATCAGATGGGCCATGATTAATCCCAAAGAATTAAATACCTCCATTCTGAGAGATCATCAGCCACTCAGAATTTTTCTCGAATGCTCATCAAGAAACAATTTTCTAGATTTCACTGTCTACTGTAGCCAGAGGGTACCCAATTTCTTTATATTCACCACATATGAATGGCATTGCAAATTTCTGGTAATTTAACTTCTCCCCAGAGCCCAAATATGAAGAGTATTTGGTGACTTAAAATCAAGTCTTCAGCGTCTCCCCACTCTGGACGTTTCTAAATATCATAAATCTTTACACCTGTTTGTACATGAGTGATCCAGTCAAATGTTTGCTGTTCTGACTCAATTCAAAGGAATATTAATAGACTAGATTCTTACTTCAGCCTTTCTTTAGGTCTAGAGGGAATCCTGCTCACAGGGTCTAAGCAGCAGCACCCAAATAAGTGAAGACCTCTATTGACTAGATATTAAAGTGCCTTTGACGCTGGCACCTTAGGCTGTGTGATTCTTCTTGCTCACATTTTTCAGTATTCAATTTTAGCTCTTAAGGAATTGAATTACTCTATTCTCAGTACATTTCTATCAATTGCGATAACACTTCAAATTGTGATCCTCTTCTTTTACCATAAGAAAGGAAATCTGAGACTCTCTCCTCTAACTGAGAATTGACTATCTCAAAAAACTATCAGACAATCCTTAAAAATTCCAGATTTAATCATGTTTGTTGACAGGTCATATCTTAAGATTGAAATGGAAAATTCTCGGGCAAGATGGGCCTTAACAGATTTATTTATTTATTATAGCCCTAACCTGAGTAAAAGTTGCCCATATGGCAAAACCTATTTCACTTAGAGCAAACTGCCAAATGAGACGAGATAAAAGAGTTATAGTATACAGAGATTAACAAGTCTGACTTTGAAGCAGTCCAAGGTTTGGAAATGCTATGGAAACAAGAGTTTATCGCCTCAGCAGGAAACAAATTAAAAATGGTCAACATATTAATGAAATGTTCTGATGCTTTTTAAGATGGTGACTATCATAAAAGCCTAGACAAAAAAGGATAACATTTAGGTAAAAGAAAATGCCCTAGTTTACCTTCTACAAATAGGAAACTCCTGATCCAACTCTCCTGGATCCTGTAATATATTAAGAAGTCAGATATTTGAAGAAGTTCAAGAGGTTATTAGAAAGTATCAGTTATTGACTCTGGAATCTGAAGAGTTATTGAAAATTTTGGTTGAAAGCTATATGATAATAATCTCTGAAACGTTCATGAAAGCTAGTAAGTTGTGTCAGAGAATCCCAAATCAAACTTGGCAAAGATTCTTCAGGAAATTTACCAATCAAGCAAGGACAAATTGGCTACTATTGTCAACATTAATGGAAACATTTTACAAATATTGATGAAAATGTCTCTTTCTCAAAGCTCAACTGTTATAAGCATGTGATAAAACTGAGAAAGTGGGGTGGGGTGCGGTTGCTCATGCCTGGAATCCCAGCACTTTGGGAGGCCGAGGCAGGTGGATCACAAGGTCAAGAGACTGAGACCATCTTGGCCAACATGGTGAAATCCTGTCTCTACTAAAAATATATAAAAATTAGCTGGGCGTGGTGGCACACGCCTGTAGTCCCATCTACTCGGGGGGCTGAGGCAGAAGAACTGCTTGAACCCAGGAGGCAGAGGTGGCAGTGAGCGGAGATTGCACCACTGCACTCCAGCCTGGTGCCTGACGACAGAGCGAGACTGTCTCAAAAAAAAAAAAAAAAAAAAAAAAAACAAGAAAGTGGGAAGTAAACAAGAACTGAAGCCTCAGTTGCCTCTGCAAACACTTCCACATTTCTTCTTTCTATGGATCTTGACTCTTCTTAACTTATTCTCAAGGTGAATAGAAGCTTTTCTTTGCTGAAAAGATATAGCTCTGACATTAGGAGAAAAAATAAGCAAAACAAAAAAAATGTATTTTGTTTATAGTATGGGAATTCCAACCTCTAGTGACTTAGCCACTCTTTTGGCTGGTGCTGGTATTAGAAAACTTTTCAAAGCCTTGACACTTACTCAGAAACCATTTTGAGTAAGTCACCCCATCACCCTCAATCCTCAGGGGTAGCACAGACAGCCCAGTGATTTCAAAACTCAAATGATCAGAATGACAACATGATCTGGAACTCTCCGGCTTTGTTGACTGAGAGTGTAATGCCTTGCTCTCAGGACCCTAGGAACAATACTCCGGACCACACTGACCCTCACATGTACTTGTTTCTGGTTACCTTATAAGGTTAGATATTTCTCTCTTGATTTTCAACTCTACTTCATTTCAGTCAGACATGGTAAAGTACTGCAACCAACTGATGGAACGTATAGGTCTCATTACCAATAAGCACAAACTGTCTTTCCTTTAGGTCCTTTCAAGCAGTCTTCTGCCCCAAAATCATTTGGAAAAAGACTTTGTTTCTTCTTATCTTTAGAACAGCAATTAAATGTGAAGGTGTAGCTTTCTGGATTCATGTCTCCAAGGCAAAAAGATACGATGTTATACCTTCAACACTGGGAGTGCCATTTTGTTGTTGTTAGGGAGGACATACAACTAAAAAGTCTAAGAATACTTCAAAGCACAAAATCTAGCTTCCAACATATCTGCAGGTGGAGAGGTTCTATGACACGAAGCTTCCACCTAAAATCTAAAGAACAAGATCTGGACAACTAACTAGAGCCACTGATTGTCATCTGTGTTTTACTTGTTTATTTCTGTTTTTCGTTTGTCATGCTTTTGTGCTTAATTTTTGTAGCTATTTTCTTTAGTCTTTCCTGATTTAAGGTTTTCAATTATAAATAAACTATTTCTGTTTCAACCATAATCCTTATAAGATCTTTATCCTTAGTATTGTTTTATGCATTCCTAGATATTCCTTAGTATGAGTCCAGAATTTACCTGCAATTTTCTTGCAGTTTGGTTAAAATAAATAATTAAGATGTGCATGGTGGCTCACACCTTTAATCTCAGCACTTTGGGAGCCTGAGGTGGAAAGACCACTTGAGTCCAAGAGGTTGAGACCAGACTGGGTGATATGGTGAAACTCTGTCTCTACAAAAAATGTGCACAAAAAAATCCCCAAACATTAGCCAGGCATGGTGGCACATAACCTGTGGTCGCAGCTACTCAGGAGGCTGAGGTGGGAGGATTACTTAAGCCCAGGAGGTGGAAGTTCAGTGAGTTGAGATCATGCCATTGCACTCCAGCCTGGGCAACAGAGTAAGACTCTGAGGAGAGAAAGAGAGAGAAAGAAAGTCAAGAATTAAGATGAGTCATGGGCACACATTTTCCTCTAATGCCCAATAATTTTTTATATTATCAGTGCTTTATAATTATCTCTTTGACTTTATCAGTGCCTTACTTGGCTTGGATTGCCATAATAAAACACCACGGACTCTGCAGTTTAAAGAGTTGTATTTCTCAGGCCGGGCGCGGTGGCTCAAGCCTGTAAGCCCAGCACTTTGGGAGGCCGAGGCGGGTGGATCACGAGGTCAATAGATTGAGACCATCCTGGTCAACATGGTGAAACCCCGTCTCTACTAAAGATACAAAAAATTAGCTGGGCATGGTGGCGCGTGCCTGTAATCCCAGCTACTCAGGAGGCTGCGGCAGGAGAATTGCCTGAACCCAGGAGGCGGAGGTTGCGGTGAGCCGAGATCGTGCCATTGCACTCCAGCCTGGGTAACAAGAGCGAAACTCCATCTCAAAAAAAAAAAAAAAAAAAAAAAAAAAGAGTTGTATTTCTCATAGTTATGGGTACTGGAAAGTCTAAGATTAAGGTTGTGGCCAATATAGCCTCTGATGAGGGCTCTCTTCTTAGTTTGCAAACAGCCACCGTCTCCCTGTACTTACCTGGCTTTTCCACAGCGAGTGTGAGGAGAGAAAGAAAGAGGACAAACTCTAGTATCTCCCCCCACTTTTTTTTTTTGAGATGGAGTTTCGCTCGTTACCCAGGCTGGAGTGCAATGGCGTGATCTCGGCTCACTGCAACCTCCACCTCCTGGGTTCAGGCAATTCTCCTGCCTCAGCCTCCCGAGTAGCTGGGATTACAGGCACGCAACACCATGCTCAGCTAATTTTTTGTATCTTTAGTAGAGACGGGGTTTCACCATGTTGACCAGGATGGTCTCGATCTCTTGACCTTGTGATCCACCCGCCTCGGCCTCCCAAAGTGCTGGGATTACAGGCGTGAGCCACCGCACCTGGCCCATATCTCCTCTTATAAGAGCATTAGTCTTCTCAGATATGGCCCCTACACTTATGACCTCATTTAGCCTTAATTGCTTCATAAAGTCTGTATCTCCAAATAGAGGCACATCTGAGTTAGAGCTTTGGTTTTGTGCTGTAAAGCAGAATTACAACTGTAAGGGTTATTGTCTTGTGAGGTTTATTGACGAGTTCAAAATGAGGAAACTGAGGCCAGCACAAAAGGATTAAATGCCAATTTATTCAGCTCCTGGTCGAGGCACTGTGGTCCCGGGGAAAGAGGCCAGAGATGTCACGCAGGACTCCTCTGGCTGTGGGGTTTTATAGGAAGTGAAGGCGTTTGATTGGCTGTGGAGAAACAGGACGTGGACATGGCAAGCTGCTATAGGTAGGTAGGCAGGATTTCCGGATGGGGCAATATGCTATTGGGCAGGTTTTGGCAGGGCTTTTCAAGGACGGGCTAGGTGCAGAGTGCAGAGGCGATTTCCAAGGGCGGGGTTGAGTGCTGAATGCAGAGGGGATTTCCAAGGCAGAGCTAGATGATGGGCATTTTCTGGTGATGTAATTTTCAGGCAGGGAGAGGGATGGGTGTGTCTGAACTCCCAGCGAGGCAACCAGCCTTACAACAACTTTGCTGTTTTCCTCAGTTGGATATTAAGTATGGTTTAAAAAAATGCATATGAATCTCAGGTTGGTGAGTAGCGAAACTGTGATGTTTAATTTTATGTGTCAAATTGACTAGGCCCCAGGTTGACTAAATATTCAGTCAAATATTATTCTGGATATTTCTGTGAAGATGTTTTTGGATGAATTTAGCATTTAAATCAATAGGCCTAATAAAGCAGGTGGCCCTCCCTAATGAAAGTGAGCCTCATCTGATGAACTGAAGTCCTGAAAGGAACAAAAAAAAATTGACCCTGCCTTGAAAAGATAAGAGGCAATTCTTTCTACCTTGTGGGGATCGCTCCTGCAAGGGACCCTTGACAGGACCCTCACCATCTTGAGCTTGAGCCCATACACGTTTCTCTTCTCCTGGAGGCTGTTGAGCTAAGGGAAAGGAGGAAGTCTGGTTGCACTGATTTTATAAATATCTATCTTTGCCTCTGACATTTGCAACAGGATGGCTGAGCTCAGGCTTTGTGGTCTAACAAGACATTGCGTGGTTAAACATTGTGTGCCTCCTAGTTCCTTCTCTGCATAATAATTGTATGACTTTGTTTACCTCTGCTAACTCAATCATATTGTTTGCATATGATCCTATATGAATAGGCAAGGTTAGAATGACATTTGGAAAGGTCCAGCTATACCTTGTTAATGATTTTACTTGCTTGCTTAACTGATTATAGAAAAACACGTTTAGATTTATGACCCCCTTTTGCAAACTTTATTGTCCCTTTGCTGTACACCCTATGATTAAGAGTCATACTTTCTGTACCCCTTTTCTTGTGATTTATGTTTTTGATTTTATTTCAAGATACAATGGAATGTACGTCACTTCTTAAGCACTGAAAGGTATATAACCTGTGGTGTGCATGAATAAACTTGCTGTTTGGGCACTTGCTGCTCTGGCATTGCCTGGCAGCCCTCCAGACCTCATTCTCTATCTCTCTTTTCTTCCGCACACTCCCTCTTCCAAGTTGAGAATATTTAGGTGGGGCTGGGGCTCTCCGCTGGCCAGAGGCCTCTCAGCAGACGTGCCATATCCCCACACTACCTGACTACCTTTGAGCAGGGACGTGGTTTTGTCTCTGAAACATCTGCTCTTCCTTGCTCTGGTTCATAAGCCTGCCAGCCTTTGGACTACATTTTCAGGTCTTCTGGGCCTCCAGCTTGCCTACTGTCAATTCAGGGACTTTACAGCTTACATAATGCTGTAGGCCAATTCCTCCTCCTTCTCCCCCTCCGTCCTCCCGTCCCCCTCCCCCTCCTCCTCTTCCTCCTCCTCCTTCTTCTCTCTCTCTCTCTCTCTCTCTCTGTGTGTGTGTGTGTGTGTGTGTATCCCATTGATTCTGTTTCTCTGGAGAACCCTGACTAGTGCAATCAGTAATTGAGCTCAATCACTAATTCACTTTCTATATGGCAGATAATATCATAGGCCAGATACCTAGAGATCTAAAGCTACTTGTGACATCATATCTAAGGAAAAGTGGTTTCTGGCTCCTCCTAAGCAATGCTCAGAAGCTATTTCTAAAAATTATCTCTGCAAAGAGACTTTGGGAGAGCAACAGTCAGAAAAGGACAGAAAATAGATTCCAACTATATATAGAGAACTTACAAGAAATGCTCACTATGTAGTTGAATCTTCTGCTTCCCTGTATAAAATCCAACCCTTCATATGTTTTCATCTATTTCATTTTTCTACTTTTCGTTCTCTCATCTGACACTTGGGTAACTTCGAGTCAACATCATAATTATTAACATTAGAATTTAAAAGCTTCTTGGTGGATACGGAGGTATTTTGGCCAAGTGAGGTCACTGAAGAGCCCCAAATGACTTTACTAAATGTGTGGTGCAAAGGTTCCATCAATAAGAAGATCTTTGTACTTTTAACTTGATATGTATCTTTGGGATGGTTTCTGATATCACTCAGGGTACATTTTCTCCTACTCTTTCCTCCTTATGGAAAAATAATGTCACTGGAAAAAAATTAATTCAAGAAAGAAAAAAAGGCCTAATTTTGATCCACACACTTAAACTTTCAAGAAGATTTTCAAATGATGTTCCACTTTTTAAAAATCACTTGATACTGTAAGAGTCATAGAAAATCGAGACAATCCCAGCTAGCAAGGAAGTTAGACCACAGTGTGAGTAAGGCCATAGAAATATTATCTGAAAAGTCAATGAGATTTTTTTAGGTAATGGTTCAAAATAGAGGATTCCTAGACACTTATCAAAGAATCACAATCTTCATTTTTAATGGGAAAATGGGTATTTACAATGTTAGTAATTTTTTCAAGATATTTAATATTCCTAGAAAGATCAATAAAATAAATTCAAAAATTATAAAATTAGTGTATTACTCCTCTATTTGTTTCTTTGAGCTTTTTGTATTGAGGATGACATCTTCTCTTGCTTGTTTGCCTGTTTGTTTAATTTGGAAGCTCCAGGTCTATGAATAGGAATTTGAAGAAAGTTCTGATTATTCCTCTCTTTTTGTATTTGTTAATATTACAGTATCTGTGTATTTAAGAATAGATTCTTAAATGATGTTGCACAACCTCAGATAGTGAAATAAGTGAGAAAATGGTTGCTCAACAAAAACAACAGGAAAATCTAGTATTGGTATCAGTTGACATGACCACCACCAGAAACCAGACATCCTATAACTGTTTTCCAAACAAAAGTGGTATCTGTTAGGGCTGTCATAGGAAAATAGCATGGATTTTGTATCTTAAACAACAGAAAGTTGTTTTCTTGCTATTATGGAGTCTGACATGAGCAAGGTGCCATGGTGATTGGTTACCCGTGGTGGTCCTCTTCCGGTTTGTAGACAGCTGGCCCCTCACTCTATCCTCAGGGCCTTCCCTGAACGTGTGTGGAAGGGGAGCCAGAGATCCCCGCTGGTTTTTCCTTTTTGTAAAGACCACAAGATCTATTGGATTAGGGTCTCACCCTTAGGAATTCCCTTAGCCTTTATTACCTCCTTAAATGTCCTGTCTCCCACTATAGGCATACTGGAAGCTGAAGATTCAACATAGGAATGTGGAGGGCACAATTCTATTCATAACAAGTATGAATATGAACTGCAGGTCTCCAGTGACAACAATTCATAAATCAATGTAGGCTGAAAAATGACTAAAAGAGAGCACTGAGAACTGAGACCATCTGTGTCAACAGGGCTGAGTTTTAGGAATAATATGACTTACATCAACATTATTTTTTTCCAGGAAGCATATGTTTAAGAAAGAAAAAGATAAACAAATAAGTAACTTTATGATTTGCTTCAGAAATTTTCTGTAGATAAATTTATTGGACAAAACAATCTACCCACCTGAGTTAACCATTCACACATCAAACAACAGTCTACTTCACAAACTTGTTTCAAGTTTCTTTCAATTCATTACCAACACATCAGGGGTTTGGTGTCTGTCCTGCTGCTTGCCCCACAGAAAGCCAGTTACTGAGACAAGTATTGCCAAGAAAGAGGCTTTAATTGGGTGCTACAGCCAAGAATATGGGAGCTCAGCCTCAAATCCATCTTCCTGACTGACTACAACTAGGGGTTTGCATAGTAGGGAAGAAATTTAACAAAGTATAAGAAAACAGGAACTAGGGAGGGTCAAGGAAGTAATCATGATGAATGAGGTCCACCCCTTCCCCCCACACCCCCACCCCCACATCCGGTGCATTTTAGTTCTTCGATACTTTGTTGTGAGGCATAAGTTTCAAGCTGTAAGGTAAGTAGTGTCCATTTTTATGTTAATTAAAAAAAAACTATAGGACTATCAAGTTCAGTGTGCCCAACAATCTTAAACTAACATATCATGCAATTGCTCCAGTTCTAGTTATTAATTCTCTGGATCAAAATACCTGCCTTAAACCACTTTAGCCCAGATGCCCAAAGTCTTACAACTTCTCTATGGTTCACTCTCCACTCCTGAGATCCAACTAACACTCTTTTTAGGTTGTTTAGTTGGTGTCACTCCTTATTGTTTTACTAATGATTGCTGGAACTATTTGTGTTGGGAGGAATTCTAATCCGTTAAGAGTATTTTGAAATTTTTCCATGATATAGTTTAGCTTCTAGTTCAATTAAAATTTCCAAATCATGACATTTCTTCACAGCATATGACAAGAGCACATTGTTATGACAACAATGTATCTATCGCTATCCATTAGTAGCTTTCAACTCTCTTTTTATGGCCCCAAATCCAGAGGATTATGGATACTGCCTGAGATTACTGCATACTAGACAATAACAAGTTTTTCACTTCCACCTGTCCTCGTACCTCAGTTTAAAATACCTCAATTCGAATCAATCCTGAAATGCTGAACTTAGGAAGTACATATTGCCATATTATACTTATTTACAGCCAATTGAAAATTCCATAACTTACTTTGAAGCTCAAAGTAATACATAATGACCTAAATTACAGTTCACCTATAGACTTTAAAAAGTAATTAACTTACCAACAGGAGCTGGGCCTCCATCTGCACGCAACATTAATGAGGAGAATGTGGGTGGTGGGAGGCTGCATTAGGCAAAATTCTACTTTTACCCTAACCTGCCCTGATGGCAGTGGGACCCTGATGGGACCTTATCTAATAACACTTCCACTCAGAGGCAAAGAGGTGGTGAGAGTTGGAGTCCCACATTTACCATGAAGGTATCAGTGCAAACAAGGAAGGACCTAAACCTCCACCCGATTCATCCACTAAAAGCTGCCAGTAATTAATGCTCCATTTTGTCTGCATGGCATCGATGGAGCCTGGTAGAAGATGTGCATGAAGCATCACCGCCAAGGTCTCGGGCAACACCTCAGTAGAAGACTACTTGAAAACATTTAAAAGATTAAACCGAATATAAAGTTTTATAATATATACAGAAAGTTCAGGATAAAATTGAATAAAATTTCTCACCATGCCAAGAATCAGGAAAATTTCAACTTTAGTGAGAAAAGATAGCCGACAGATGTCAAGACTAAGATGACATATTGGAATCATGCCACAAGTGTCTCAAAGAAGCCATCATGCAAATGCTTGAGCAATCAATTACAAATCATCTTGAAACAAATCAAAAAGGATCAAATAACAGCAAAAAATAGAAGTTATAAAAATTACTAAATAAACATCATGGAACTTATACAGTAGCCAAAATTAAATTTAAATAATGGAAACACCTGACTAGATGGGTCTAATAGTAGAGTGGAAATGACAAAAAGAGAGTCATTAAACTTGAGGACAGATCAATAGAATTTACTCAAGTTGAACAACACAAAGAAATAGAGGGGAAAAAAGGTCTCAGGAATCTGTAGAGAAAATAATTAATATTGCTATTATCAGAATTCAACAAGGAGAGAGAGAGAATGAGACTTTTTTTAAAGTACATTAAGAAATTTTGCAAACTTCCCCAATTTGGCAGATGACAAAAATCTGTAGATTCAAGAGGTTGACTAGACCCTGAATAGGATTAACCTAAATAAATCCATACAAAAAATCACAACTGATATGCAGAAACCAGACAAACTAAACTCATGGACGTATTCAGAGAGAAATGAGGAATTACTTATAGGGGAATATCAGTTTGTATGACAACTGATTTCTCATCTAAACTATTGAAGCCAAAGGAAGTAGCACAGTAGTTTTCAAATGCTGAAACAAAATTTCAAAGCAAAAAGTCAATATTCAGTTGCAATACCTATTAGGCATTAAGAGGAAATAAATGCAATCTCAGACAAAGGAAACTTAGGAGAATTTATAATTAGCAAATCTACCCTTAATGAAAGGCTAAAGCAAGTTGTTTAAACAGAAATGGAATGGTAGCAGAATTCTTGGATCTTCAGGAATCAAAAAAAATATAAGAATGTATAAAAATTGGTATGAAAATATAATAAACGTATCTTGCTCATGAATTTGTTAAATCATAGTTGATGGTTGAAGCGAAAACTATACTACTATCTGATGTGGTTCTCAAAATATGTAAAGAAACAATGCAAGACAGTTATGTTTTAAAAATACAGGTGATAAAGAGAACTAAATGGAAGTAAATTTTCTACATTTCACATGAAATGGTAGAACATAGGTAAAATAGGTATGATGTTACACAGATACATTAAATACCTATCTAAATTGCAGTTTATTTATAGAATTTCAAGCAACTACTAAGAAAATGATACAAAGCAATAGACTTAAAAAAACATTCTTCATAAATCAACCAGGGAGGCATAAATGTATTCACACAACATATTGGAAAATTAAAAGAACTTTTTAAAAAGTGAAACAGATAATGAAATAAAATCGATCACAAACAATAAAGTGACACACCAAAGCCACAATATATTAAGAATTATCCTAAATTTAAATGGTTTAAGTATGCCAGTTAAAATATATATATAAGCAGAGTAGGTTAAAAAAAAGTAGACTGACTTTATGTTGTTTACAAGAAATTCACTTAAAGCGCAATGACATAGGTAAGTTGAAAGTAAAAAGAAAAAGTACACTGAGCAAAAATAAATAAAAAATAAACAGAAATGGTTATATATATATTTTTTTAAATTCACAAAAGTGGCCCTATTATTATCAGGTACCATAGACGCTGAAGCAAAGAAAAGGACTACAGAAAAAACTTATGTACAATTACAATAAGATAAACCCAGCAAAAAGGCATAGGAAAATCATTATATTATAAACGTCTTTGCAATGAACTATAGAGCTTCAAAATAGTTAAAACCTGATAGAAACGAAAATAGAAATAGACAAATTCTTAATTATTGCTGAAGATGTCAACACCTCACTGTTAGCATTTAAAAGAATCAGTATTCTGAGACCATCCTGGCCAACATCGTGAAACCCCATCTC
>CM052658.1:98553600-98574564 GCA_028533165.1 Leontopithecus rosalia
GGGAAGGACGGAAGGAAGGAAGGAAGGAAGGAAGGAAGGAAGGAAGGAAGGAAGGAAGGAAGGAAGGAAGGAACAGTATTCAGAAAATCAGCAAAGATATAGAACTGAACAGCACAATCAACCAATAGGTTTAAACACACTTATAAACCCTCCACACACCCACGCCACGACGCACATTTTCTCAAAATACTGACATAATATTCATCAAGTTGGACCGTATATTGGGCTGTAAAATGAACCTCAACAAGTTTTGGAAAACTAAAATTGCATTAAGAATGTTATTGGGGCCGAGCGCAGTGGCTCACGCCTGTAATCCCAGCACTTTGGGAGGCCGAGGCGGGTGGATCACGAGGTCAAGAGATGGAGACCATCCTGGTCAACATGGTGAAACCCCGTCTCTACTAATAATACAAAAAAATTAGCTGGGCATGGTGGCGCGTGCCTGTAATCCCAGCTACTTGGGAGGCTGAGGCAGGAGAATTGCCTGAACCCAGGAGGCGGAGGTTGTGGTGAGCCGAGATTGTGCCATTGCACTCCAGCCTGGGTAACAAGAGCGAAACTCCGTCTCAAAAAAAAAAAAATGTTATTTGACCATTAGGAAATTAAACTAAAAATAGAACATAACATAAACAAAAAATAACCACTTGAAAATTAACAAAAATAGGCCAGCGAGGTGGCTCAAGCCTGTAATCCCAGCACTTTGGGAGGCCGAGGTGGGTGGATCACAAGGTCAAGAGATCGAGACCATCCTGGCCAATATGGTGAAAACCCATCTCTACTAATAATACAAAAATTAGCTGGGCATGGTGGCGGGCACCTGTCGTCTGAGCTACTCTGGAGGCTGAGGCAAGAGAATCACTTGAACACAGGAGGCAGAGGTTGCAGTGAGCCAAGATCACGCCACTGCATTCCAGCCTGGCGACAGAGGGAGAGTCCATCTCAAAAAGAAAGAAAGAAAGAAAGAAAATTAACAAAACTCTAAGTCAAATAGGCAGTCTCAAATATACAAAACTGAATGAAAATAAATATATAGCATATTAAAATACGTATGATACGCATAAGGGAAAGTTACACACCAAATGCTTACAATGCAAAAGAGGACAGATCTCAAGTTAATCTAATTTCCTGCCTCAATAACTTCAAAAAGTAGAGAAAAAATGCGAGCTAAGCAAAGAGAGGAATGGAAATAATAAAGAACAAAAATCAGTGAAATTAAGAAAAGGAAAATAATAAAGAAAACAAATATACCAAAAAGATTATTTTTAAAAAAATCAATAAAATAGATAAAGCTCTAGTAACACTGGCAAAGATTAAAAGAAGACAGAAATTGCTATTTTCAAGAATGAAATGGAAGCTATCACTACATCCTGCAGCTACTGAAAGTATAGTAAGGAAATATTATAAACAACCATATGCTTATAAATTTGACGTCTTCAAAAATTTGATCGATTCATCAAAATTCATAAAGTACCAAAACTCAATGAAGATGAAAGAGGCAATAAGCTAAGTAATTGGTCAAGGGATAAAACCACATCTAGGAGAGCCACTGCAATTGGAGTCTTCACCTGGTTAAACTCACGAAAATGCACTGTCATTCTCCAAGAGCTATCCATCTTCTGTACAAGCCAAATAGAGACACTGAGTGGAAATACAAAGGGAATCACCACCCTTGTGTCTTTCAAGTCCTTGATATGGCACTAATTTCTGTCATCCCTCTGAGAATGGAGAATTGCTCCTGATTTACTATGTATGTTACTAGGTAGAGGCAGTTCTAAGGGGTTCCAGGGCCTCTCCCACCATAGTAGCCTTCACTTAAGAGGCCAAGAGACCCATGCAGGGGTTCTGCCAGCTGCTAAGTATGTCTGCTCCAATTGTGCATCTAGAATTGGAGAAATGATCACAGGATGAGAATGGGGACCCACTGGAATGGACCCACTGTAAGGTGCACTGGAGCTAAATTGTACTGATTAATTACCTGCCCTCCTTTCTTTTCCAACGAGTCACCTCACATTACCAGTGGACATCCTGCAAGGCTGGGAATTTAACTTGCAAGTCTGGGAATTTAATTCATCCAATCACAAGTTCAGGTACTCTATTTGATTTTCAGCAATTTTAATCCTGTAGCTACAGAAGATAAGACTCTCAATCAAAAGACACCTAAGAAGATCTTAGGTTATATATGTGGCACTTGAGCTGAGAATCTGATTCACTGAGTTCATCTTTTATCTTCACCACCTTGTCCAGTAACACTAGGAGCAAACAAGCAATGTCATCATCATAATATTTCTTAGTTTTGAAAAAAGTGTTCAAAACTAAAGTCAGAGTCACTTAGCTCTTTATTTCCTTTAATGATTGATTATTAGAATGTTCAATGCAGATATTTTAATATCCCTATAAACACTTCACACCATGGACTATCAGTGTATTTTTACTACCAGAGTTATTGATGTCTTTAAATCTAATAAGATTGGAGAGCCAATTCCAGAAAATCCAGAGCCAATTAAGAAGGTGCATTTTTAAAATTCTATTCCTTTATAACCACTCATGGTACCAACATCTATATTAATAAGGTTTCTTCAGAGAAACATAAACCATACTATATATATGTGTATGCTTATTTTTTTACTTATAATGGGAATTGGTTCATATTGGTTCATGGTAATGCAGGCTTAGGATTCCCATGATCTGCATGTGTAACCTGGAGAGCCAAGAAAGTCAGTGGTGTAATTGGATCTAGAGCCCAGTCTAAGTCTGAAGGACTGGGACTCATGAAAGCTGGTGGTGTAATTCAGTCTGAGTCGGAAAGCCAGAGAACTGGGAGTGCTAGTTTCTGAGGGCAGGAGAAGACAGATGCTTCAGCTCAAACAGAGAGAGTGAATTCACCCTTCCTCCCTGCCTTTTACCTCTATTTGAGTCCTCAGCACATCGAACAATCCTGTCCTCATTAGTGAGGGTGATCTTCTTTCCCTGGTCTATTGCTGATCAAATGCTCTTCTGAAAATGCCCTGACAAATACACCCAGAAATAATGTTTTACCAACTATCTGGGCATTCCTTAACACAGTCAAGTTAACACACAAATATCACCACAACAGGTTTAAGACATGAAGAAACAGTTCACTGAACAGTGTATACAGATGACACGTTAGTTCAACAAGTTCAATATTGTTAGTCATCAAATGAATGCAAATCAAAGCCACAGCAAAATACCACTGCACATCTATCAGAATGGTAAAATATATACAATAAGGATTAACACCGCAAGCCGGTTGTGGAGAAACTGGGTCACTTATACATTGCTGTTGGGAATGGTACAACCACTGTAAAAAAAAAATTAGGGTAGTTTTTGTTTGTTTTGTTTTGTTTTGTTTTTGAGACAGAGTTTCACTTTGTTGCCTAGGCTGAGTGCAGTGGCACGGCCTCGGCTCACTGTAACCTCCATCTCACAGGTTCAAGATATTCTCCTGCCTCAACCTCCCTTGTAGCTGGGATTACAGGTACTCACCACCATACCCCGCTGATTTTTTGTGTGTGTATTTTAGTAGAGACGGGGTTTCACCATGTTACCCAGCTGGTCTTGAACTCCTGAGCTCAGGCAATCCTCCCATCTCATCCTCTCAAAGTGCTAGGATTAAAGGTGTGAGCCACAGCACCTGGCTTAGGGTAGTTTCTAAACAAAACTAACCATGTGCCTACTATACGGCACATACATTTTGACATCTTCTTAGATAAATGAAAGTTTATTTTTAAAAATATGCTCATCAATACATATAGCACCTTATTTTAGGTAGTCAAAACCTGGAAATGCAAATGTTTTTCAATGGGTGAATGGTTAAACAAATTGTGGTCCACTCATCCCAAGGAATACTATTCAGAAATAAAATTAACTTGACTTTATATAAATAACAACTTGGATGCATCTCAAAGGAATTATTCTGAATGAAAAGATTGAATATCAAAATGTGACTCATTGTATGATTATACTGAGTTCTCAAAATGACAAAATCATAGAGTAGGAGAATTTAGCCGCGGACACAGGCTAGGGAGGAAGGTAGGAAGGGAGACCGAAGGGGGAAAACAGAGAGGCAGAAGGGAGCTGTGACTATAAAATGGTAGCATTAGAAATCTGTGTGATGAACTCTGCTGTGTCTTGATTGTCTGCTGGTTACATGAATCACACATACAAATGAGTACGTGTAAAGCTGGCAAAATTTAAAGGTAAATGGATTTTGTTAACATCAATTCCCTAGTTAGGACAGACTATATTTTTGCAAGATGTTGCAATTTGGGGAAATAAGGATTTGAGTGAAGGCACGTAGGCTCCTTCTGTATTATTTCTTACAACTGCATGTGAATCTACAGTTATTAAAAAAAAAAACCTCTGCATCAAATATCAAATCAAGGATTTGACTGCATCCAGTGTTAAATTCTCAGAATCAGGAAAGCTGTTGCAAAAAGAACGAATTAGATTGTGGCATTCTTCTTTTTCTTTTTATGCCTGTTTGTTTGAGATGGAGTCTCACTCTGTCTCCCAGGATGCAGTGCAGTAGTGCAATCTTGGCTCACCGCAACCTCTGCCTCCTGGGTTCAAGCGATTCTCCTGCCTCAGCCTTCTGAGTAGCTGGGATTACAGGCTTGTGCCACTACACCTGGCTGATTTTTATATATTTACTAGAGACGGGGTTTCACCATGTTGATCAGGCTGGTCTCAAACTCCTGACATCGTGATCCACTCACCTTGCCCTCCCAAAGTGCTGTGATTACAGGCGTGAGCCACTGTGCCCAGCCTTGTTTGTTTGTTTGAGAGGGAGTCTCGCTCTGTTGCTTAGGCTGGAGAGCCGTGACACAGTCTTAGCTTACTGCAACCTCAGCCTCCCGGGTTCAAGTGGCCCTCCTGCCTCAGCCACAGGAGGAGCTGGGATTACAGATGTCCATCACCACACCCAGCTAATTTTTGTATTTTTAGTAGAGGCTGGGTTTCACCATGTTGGCCAGGGTGGTCTTGAACACCTAACCTCAGCTGATTCACCCACCTTGGCCTCCAGAAGTGCTGGGATTACAGGCATGAGCCACTGCACCCAGCCAAATTGTGGCATTCTTTAGACTTCTACTTCATTTCGTTAGTTATCAGTGGTATACACAGTCATCCTTAACTGCTGGGGAATCTATGGGGTAGAGATTTACATAGTGATACTCTCAACAATAACAACAGCAACCACAACTGAGGAGAAAATCAATTCCGTAACTCTCATTAGAAACACTACATTTGACCAATAAGCCCTATAGATTATTCATAAAGCCTATCAAAGCAATATTAATAATAATAAACTAGAGCTCATTAAAGAAAGCAATAGCATTCCAACTACAGTTATCAGTGATTGTGTGCTACTAATTAATACCAGTTTTAGTAACAAAAAACAGTACCTCCCAATGTGCCTGATACATTTATTTTCTATATATATATATATATATATATGCATATATGAAGACATTTGCTTGCAGTCATTCATAGTTTACAGAAAAAAGCCTACCAGATGGTGGAATTTAATTTTTTAATGTATTTCAATCTTGATAAATTAGATGCTTAAAATCCATTTCACCAATAACCCCCCATAAATTTTAGAAATGATATAATTAGGTAAAGTACTAGTAAATACTCTCTCAACTGTAAGAAAACAAATGTACAAGCAATAAAATTAGAAAATGGTCAGAAAACCTGATAAGACATTTCACCAAAGAATATATACATAAGTCAAACATGAGAATATGTTCACAATCATTTGCTATTTTGAAAAATCAAATTTAAAACAATTTGATGAATTTAAAACAAATTAAAATTGTGTTAGATATCACAACATACCTAATCAGAATGCTAACATATAAAGTATTTTGATCAAAATGCCATAATTCTGTCAAGGATGCTGAGAAACTGGATTACCCATATGTTTACAGCCACTCTGAAAGAGTATAAGGCACTTTCTGACAAACTAAATGAGCAACCCAGAAATTTCCCACTTGGATATTTATCTCAGTGAAATGAAAAACTATATTTATACAAAAACCTGTACATAATGTTCACAATACCTTTACATTTAACAGTTAACACTGGAAACAACTCACATATCCAACAAGAGATTAATTGTTGAACAGTGGTGCATTCATACCATGAAAACTCACTTGGCAATAAAAGGAAGTAACAATTGATCGACACAAATACTTGGATGTATCTCAAGGGAATTATGCCAAGTTAAAAATATGTGCCAATTTCTAAAAGGTTACATACTGTGTGAGTCTATCTACATAACATTCCAGAAATGACAAAATTAGAGACATAGAGAACAGATTATTGTTGCAATATCTGTTGCCAGAGTTGATGGAAGCACAGAAGACTGCTGACGATAGAAATGTTCTGTTTCTTAACTGTGGTAATCAAAGGAATCTAAAGGTTTGATAAAATTGCACAGAACCCAAGTACACACAAACAAAACACACAGACAGGAGTATTTGAAAGACTGGTACAATCTTAAAAGGGCAAGAAAAGTGTTTCAATATCAATTTCCAGTCAGCACTATTGCAAGACATTACATTAGGAGAAAGTAGGTAAAGACTGTATGAGATCTCTTGGTATTATTTCTTGTGACTGCATGAATCTACAATTATCTCAAAGTGAAAACTGAGAAGTAAATAACGATCTTTTTTTTCTTTCTTTCTTTTTTCTTTGAGAGTTTTTTTTTTCTTCTTTTCTTCTTTTTTTATTGCATTTTAGGTTTTGGGGTACATGTGAAGAACATGGAAGATAGTTGCATAGGTACACATATGGCAGTGTGATTTGCTGCCTTCCTCCCGTTCACCTATATCTGGCATTTCTCCCCATGCTATCTCTCCCCAACTCCCCACCCCCTACTATCCCTCCCCTATTCCCGCCAACAGACCCCAGTGTGTACTGCTCCCCTCCCTGTGTCCATGTGTTCTCTTTGTTCAACACCCACCTATGAGTGAGAACATGCGGTATTTCATTTTCTGTTCTTCTTTCAGTTTGCTGAGAATGATATTCTCCAGGTTCTTCCATGTCCCTGTAAAGGACACGAACTCATCGTTTTTGATTGCTGCATAATATTCCATGGTATATATGTGCCACATATTCCCTCTCCAGTCTATCATCGATGGGCATTTTGGTTGATTCCAGGTCTTTGCTATTGTAAACAGTGCTGTCATGAACATTAGTGTGCATGTGTCCTTATGGTAGAACGATTTATAGTCCTTTGGATATATACCCAGTGATGGGATTGCTGGGTCAAATGGAATTTCTATTTCTAGGTCCTTGAGGAATCGCCACACTGTCTTCCACAATGGTTAAACTGATTTATACTCCCACCAGCATGTAAAAGTGTTCCTATTTCACCACATCCTCTCCAGCATGTCTCCAGATTTTTTAAAGATTGCCATTCTAATTGGTGTGAGATGGTATCTCAATGTAGTTTTGGTTTGCATTTCTCTAATGACCAGTGATGATGAGCATTTTTTCATATGTTTGTTGGCCTCATGTATGTCTTCTTTTGTTAAGTGTCTGTTCATATCCTTTGCCCACTTTTGAATGGGCTTGTTTGTTTTTTCCTTGTAAATCTGCTTGAGTTCTTTGTAAATTCTGGATATCAGCCCTTTGTCAGATGGGTAAACTGCAAAAATTTTTCCCATTCTGTTGGTTGCCGATTCACTCTAGTGACTGTTTCTTTTGCTGTGCAGTAGCTGCAGAGTTTGATTAGGTCCCATTTGTCTATTTTGGCTTTTGCTGCCAATGCTTTTGGTGTTTTGGTCATGAACTCCTTGCCTATTCCTATGTCCTGAATGGTTTTGCCTAGATTTTCTTCTAGGGTTTTTATGGTGTTAGGTCTTATATTTAAATCTTTAATCCATCTGGAGTTAATTTTAGTGTAAGGTGTCAGGAAGGGGTCCAGTTTCTGCTTTCTGCACATAGCTAGCCAGTTTTCCCAACACCATTTATTAAACAGGGAATCCTTTCCCCATTGCTTGTTTTTGTCAGCTCTATCAAAGATTGTATGGTTGTAGATATGTTATGTTGCCTCCAATATCTCTGTTCTGTTCCATTGGTCTATAGCTCTGTTTTGATACCAGTACCATGCTGTTTTGAATACTGTAGCCTTGTAGTGTAGTTTGAAGTCTGGTAGTGCGATGCCTCCTGCTGTGTTCTTTTTACTTAGAATTGACTTGGCTATGCGGGCTCTCTTTTGGTTCCATATGAAGTTTAAGGTGGTTTTTTCCAGTTCTGTGAAGGTCATTGGTAGCTTGATGGGATAGCGTTGAATCTATAAATTACTTTGGGCAATAATGATCTTAAAAACTATTTGTAAAAAATCCTCTGCTGGGCTTGGTGGCTCATGCTTATAATCCCGACGCTTGGTGAGACTGAGGCATGTGGGTCACTTGAGGTCAGGAGTTCGAGGTCATCCTGGCCAACATAGTGAAACCCCATCTTTATTAAAAATACAAAAATTAGCTGGACCTGGTGGCACACACCTGTCAGAATCCCAACTCCTCGGGACATGGAGGCAGGAGAATCTCTTGAACCTGGAAGGCAGAGGTTGCAGTGAGCTGAGACCAGGCCACCGTATTCCAGCCTGAGTGACAGCAATACTCCATCTCAAAAAACAAACAAACAAATCCTGAGTAAGGCCTTTTTGACCCAATTGTAATATGAGAAGTCCTGGGATGAGAAAGTACTTTTACAGAACAGAGCAGAAGTCTCCAGAGGAAAAATTCCTGGTTCTCTGCTTAGTAATATTAAAGCTACCAGTATTTTTGTTGTTACTGTTTATTGCATTCTTCCAACTCACTCATTAAAGTAATGATTCTGTTATACTCAGAATCATACAACAAAAAATAAGGAAGCCTAAGCTCATTAAACATCTATACCATGAAAAGACTGAAGGCATGTTTTACTGAAATATATATGTATATATATGCCAGTATGATAATATATGTAATATTACATATAATATGTAATCTCATATACAATATATAATCTTAAAATATAATTTCACATACATATATGATTTTGAGCTTCCCACCAGCTTACTGAGGGATTCAAAAGTTATCTTGAAGGCTTACTAATAGATATAATAAGATAAAATGTCTTAAATGCTTAAGATACGTAAGATACACTGTAAGTACTTGATAAATGGCAATATTACTATGGTAATTTTTTCTATATCTAAATTGACTTCATTAAAATGGTGTGTATTTCTTACTCTATCTTTTGAGTACAGCACACCTAAAATAGATCCATGATCACTGATAAATAGGTGGATGAAAGAACAGATAATATCAGAACTTTATTAGATTTTAATAGCTGAAATAATATTTAAATTAAACTAATATACAACATTGAAAATTAAGCTTTCTAGGCCTATTTCTTTGTTGCTAAAATAAATAAAACAATAATTATTTCAAGTATTTTGTAATGAAAAATAATGTTGACTGTCAAATAATTAGCATTACCTGAGCTAAGGCTAAAGAAAATTAGCAATTTTGTTATCATTCATATTAACACACAAAAGTAATTTGTTAACTACCATTACTATTCTTTTATTCAAAATTGAATCTTTTCTATATGACACCTTGCAAAAACATTCCTGTGGATCCTTCACACTCATGATTCCTTGGTTTTTATGGTTTGACTTTCCAGATTTGACTACATTCATGCAGTCTCCTGCAAAATATGAAGGGTTGGCACTAACCTAAATTATGAGTTTTCTTTAACTGCAAACAAGAATTGAGAGTCACTAGTTGACTACATAGTATGTTGGTATATCATCTGACTTCCAATAACTCCAAAATCACAAATTAAAATTTCTATATTAAAAGGGGCATGTCTTCTTGGATTGGAAACAAACATAACAAAAGGTTGCAACTACTATATGATACTTGCGTTTGGGAAAGACAAAGTGAATTTGTTCTAATATCTGCTTAGGTATTTTTAATACCAAAATATAATAACTACACATTAGCAAGGATAATTATTTGTTGATTTACTTGAAAAATATACTACATCTATAAGCAGATCTTGAAAATAATGCTTTTCTTTTCAAGTGGTTCTCAAAGTTTACTGCATATTGGAAACCCTTACTTCCCTCTCAAAAATCTTCAGGCCTTTTCACCTCCCAGACTAATTACATTTGATTTTCTTGGGGTTAGATCCAGCCATCAGTATTTTTCAAACTGCAATGTGACTCTAAAGTGCAGCAATGTTTTAGAACTACTTAAATAGAGCATGCTGTTTTAAGAAGCGATTTTAATTTCAGAGTAACCAGAAATCAGCTTCTTATTCAAATTAATGAGAAAAGAAAAGCAGGTGCCAATTTCTCCTCATTTAAAAAACAAAGGAGGTATATCATACCGGAAATGCAAGAGAAGAATCTTGGCCAGAAGTGACCAGTAATTGAAAAACTCAATAAAGCATTAAATGTAATTAATTTCAAAGTTGAGGAGATTGAGACTCTGAATTGGAAAGTGTTATATATGCCAGAGGCTGATATAATTCAATGTTAGTGCTGTTGGGCTTCTGAACCTGCAAGAAGCAGGCTTGCCCAGTCTACTTCTGTAGAAATACAGAGTTCTTTTACTTACTGAAAACCACTCTCTTCTTTTGCCTTCTTGTTACTGCAATACTCTGCCATGAAAGGTTTTGCAAATTTAGATCTTCCTTACTCGAAAGATTTATGGAACAAGTTGAAAAAAACTGTTCTACCAAAAGAAAGGACCAATGCATGTTTTCAGATACTGATAGCAAAAAACAAACAAAAATAATTCTACAAAATTTATTTTCATACCAACTTTAAATGTGATTGTATTTTGTTCACTTCCGTCACTAAGGTTTTCCTTTGATGTGTTTTCGTCGGAAAAAAATCTTGCTTACAATGATACGTAGCCATACACAAAGAAAAAACACAAAGCCTCCTAGTTTGAGATACAGGTTGGGATCTATGTCTTAATTGACTCCTGTAGGACATTCTGCTATTTCATGCTACATCATGTCCCCAGCAATAATCAGTTTTCTGAAACCAGTGATAATCATTTTATTTTATTGGGAGTGTTTTTGTAGCTGTAAATATATTGCTCAGTTTTTCCTGCCCTAGAATTTTAAATACATAAAACTGTAACATATATATGTGACTGGTTTCTTTTGCTCAGGGCGGTATTTATGGTGTTCATCCATTGATTCCTTTAGAAATAGTTCATCAGTTTGCACTTTTGTACAGTATTTCATTGTGCAAACAGTGAAATTTATTTCCAAGTTTTGCCATTAATAAATGCATTACCATTGTTTTTGTCATTATGAAAAATCTTACTTTATAGCATACACACACACACACATACACACATACATTCACACACACATACACACACATACACACATACACATACACACACATACACATACACACACATACACACACATTCACACACACATACACACACATACACATACACACACATACACATACACACACACATACACACACAATTAGACATGGATCATAGACTTTATGGTGAAAAGTAGAAATATAATTATTTTAGGACAATATAGATGATGAGATCCTCATGACCTAGAGTTAAAAAGTGTTTATTAAACACGACATAAAAGTCAAAAAGTATAAGATACATTAAATATAAATTAAACATAAACATTTAGCCAACGATTAAATAAAGACAAAACGATAAATTAGACTACATTTAAACTAATAATTTTTAAATATTTTTTTCTTTTTCATTACAATCAACCGGGCTAATAAACTAATAAATTTTGCTCATCAAAGGACACCAAAAAGACTTTAGCTTTTGGGCAAAAGGCAGTAACTGATGACCCTCTTTCCTGACAAAGAACTACAAAACTGGGAAAAATATTCTATACCTTGATCTGGGTGGAAACAGGTAGATGATAGATGGATAGGTGGGTAGGCAGGTAGGTGGGAGGATACACAGATAGATGGTGGATAGATGGATAGATAGATAGATAGATGACAGATAGATAGAGGCATTCCCACCCAACAATGCTACCTTATTCAAGGTACTCTGTGTAAATGATAACTAAATAAAATCTTCTTAAAAAATGCTTTTCGCTTTTCACCATGAAATGTCATTTTGTTGTAGTATTTTTTATGGAAAGAGATATTCTTTATCAAATTTTGAAAGGTGTCTTCCTTTACTAGTTAGCTGCATTTTTATTGTTAAGATACGTTGAACCTCATTAAATATTTCTTCTGCCTTTGTTCGTATCATCATTCCTCCGAAGAGGGTATATTATATACATTGACTTTCAGGTATTAAGCCAAACTTGAAATCTTGAGGTAAATCTAATTTGGTCTTTATGTTCTATCTTTCTTAATACACTATGGAACTTGGTGTGATAGTATTTTATTCAAGATTTTCTTCTCTATGTTCATAAGTGTGAGCAGATTATTTTCTTCCTTATGCCTTTGCGAGTTACAATACCAAGAGTATGTCAGCCTCACAAAATGAGTGAGAAAATGTTACCCCATTTCTCTCAAATATGAAATAATTTTGGAAATTTTAATTTACTTCCAATTTTTCATAGAATTGCCCAGAAAATTATTTCACTTTGAAATTAATTTCTGTGGGAAAATTTTAGCGAATTTCTTATTTTTTGAACAAACTACATTTTACATTTCTCTTCTTTCTGAGTTCATTTTAGTGAGTTTTGAACTTTATACAAACTTCGGATAGCTAAATTGGTAGCTGTTTCTGTGGAGTATTGAGAATAGTAATAATATTTACTGTAAGTCCAGCCCTCGTCTGCCCAAGTCTTATCAGTATTAGTGTGCAAAAGTCTTACATTAGTAATAATTTCCCAAATTCATAAATTGTTACCACCTGATTTCAAACTATAGTGCTTCTAAAGGCCCTCAGATTTTACTCTGCCGTTTCTTGGAATGCACAGCGTTATAGGATATGAGCCAGTAAATGGACTACTCAAATTCTCTTCTTTCCCTGTCTTTGGTATTTTTTGCCTTTCAGACAGATAAGGTTAGTGCCTAACCAATCCTACTTAGTGACTGATGTGCCAATTTTAAAATCTGAAACAAGGGCTTATTTTTCAGAGCTCTGAGGAGAAAAAAAACCTGCAGGGTATAAACAGGGCACTGTGTCCCTGGAGATTCTCATTGTGCTGAAACCATATGAATTTTCATAGAGGAATTGAGAAGAATGTGTCTTTTTTACTTACATCAATGCAGTCATAACATACCTCTGGGTCTCCCAGAGGCTTTAGATAAACAGATTGCTCAATTATTCTCAGAAGCATCCTCTTTATAGGGCTAGCTTTAGAATCAGGCCCCTGAGAGAGCACACACTGCCTCCCCTCTCCTTTCCTACATCACTTGAGATACTAATTATCAGAAAGCCAAACATGACAAAAACAATCATCCTATAGTCAAAAAACCCTAATCAAAATGAATTTCCAACCAGGACCCATATATGCACTAAAGTAAGTCTAAATCCCGCCTCAGGCTCCAACTTGTACACTACTGCATAATAAGAATCCTGAAAAAGGAGCACATTAAGTGACTGACCTAATAAGGGACCCCAATCAATGTTTCTTATTAAGGACTTTGGTACGAAATTCAAAATATGAAAGTCCCTTAATGCCTTTTTCATTTAAGAATTATAG
This sequence comes from Leontopithecus rosalia, assembly GCA_028533165.1. Classification (NCBI taxonomy): domain Eukaryota; kingdom Metazoa; phylum Chordata; class Mammalia; order Primates; family Cebidae; genus Leontopithecus; species Leontopithecus rosalia. The sequence goes on from CM052658.1 coordinate 98,567,305, forward strand.
TTGAGGTAGTCTGGAAGAAGACAAGACAGATGGAAATTTTTCAAAATAGACCACCTCAAATGATGGTTGCAATTTCTATTCAATCACCCCCATCCTTCAGGGCATCAATTAAAACAATTTTAATCTCTTTTAATTTCAGGTCTGCTTTAATCTATTTATTTACAGAGGTTCAAATGTCACAGGCTCATTGGAAAGCAATCATTTTGTCAAAAATTCAGTCAGATTGAGAACATGGAATGATACTAAATCATCAGTGATAATGTTGTTGGACACTGTTGGAATATAACTCTACTGGGACCAGTGTCGTGAGTTTTCTCTCCAAAATAACTCATTAGCTTCACACAGAGAAAGCTCTAGTCCTCAAGTTGCAGACTGGACCATTGACCTCAGCCGGCTGCCTGACAATCATCTGCCACCAGGCATGAGGGCACAGGCTCGCAGAGGTCAGCCCCACCCATTCCACTATATGAAAAGTAATTTGCTTCATTTGATTTACAGGTGACATTGAAGCTTGTTATTTATTATTTTTGTATTAAAAACAGAATTTCAGGTCCGTTTTTTATAATTAATAGAGGGAAAACACTATATATGTGGTAGTGTGTCTTTATAGGTAGCAAGTTTTGCTGATTTTGATGAAGATTAAAAGTTACATTTTGGAATAAAATGTTTGCCTCTAATAATGAATCCTTAGACTGTTCTAGACAATAGAGGGTATTGGAACAGATTAGAGATCTAACCCTAAAATAACAAAAAGGAAATTGATAGTAGATAAAAGCTTAATACAAATAACCCCAGTGAAGCAGTTGAGCACATGGAGTGGTTAACATTTATTTCATACCCCACCCCTTGTGCTCCATGGACAGGGACAGAGCTCTGTGTACTTCCCCGCAATGCCCGAGGGGCCCCTGGCTTCAACTCTTAGCTGTTAGGAGTGTCTGAAATTTGAAAAAGCTAGCCAGGATTCCTATGGACAGCACACGTATGCTGTGAACTTTACAAGGGCAGTTGTCCAAATGTGAAAGTAATTAAAGAGAATTAAAGGTATACAGTCAATGTGAGCCTGTGTTCTGTCCATGTTAATTGTGACAAGTAAAGTTGCTTTCTGTGAATTTTATAAAATAGAATACATTGAAGAAACATGAGTTACATCATCGACTTTGTGACTTATTGCAAATACTTGATAACACCTAATATATAATGCCCACAAAGTGTTGCAATGGAATAGCAATACAAATTCTTAAAAATATATAAAAATAACTAAAGATATAAAAATTTTGTATTCTTATGACATAAAACAAGAAGAAAAAAATAAGTAGAACATAGAATATTCCAACATTCTTAAGTAGGTATAATTACTAAATACTTTGCAATGCTTAGGTAGAATATATATGTAATTCTTTGCTAATGAAAATGGAATATTTATGAAATTTGGACACCTAACAAACCAAAATAAAAATTTAAACAGTTATATCATTAGAAATGCATGCTAAAAATCTCAAAAAATAATTATATAACAATTATTAACCACTCATTATTTATCACTTTTGTTGTAAAATTATTTAAATTAAATTTAACCACAACATTAAATAAATAGCATTAACAATTAATTAATTAATCTTCAATTAATAGTGACAAGAAGGTTTTTATCAACTCTTTTGAACCACATGTTCAGTGGTCACTGGATATAATCATAATCACAATAATAACACATTAGATAATATTAGTAACCACTACTGCTATTAGTAATCACTTTAGAATAAGCATCACTACTTAGTCTAAAGACTGAAACCTAAATAATGTTGAGAACAAGTCAAAAAGTTAAATATTTTTTCTTAAGAAGAAAATATGGCCAGGTGAGGTGGGTCATGCCTGTAATGCCAGCACTTTGGGAGGCCAAGGTGGGCGGACCACTTAAAACGCTATATAATATGGTGGTTTAAGGGTCAGTTCAGTAGTCACGTAATTTTTTTGTTGGCCTTTTTGTTTCTAATTCTAGTTCCTTTATTAATTTTGGCAAAAATCTTAATCTTTCTGGGCTTTAGATTTCTATAACTATGTAATGGTGATAATAATATATACCTTTCTGTGTTATTGCTTTACTTAAATTATATGTTATATAATGTTCATAGCCCAATATTAATAAATAGATAAAATAGGCTAGGTGTGGTGGTTCACGCCTGTAATCCCAGCACTTTGGTAGGCCGCAGATCACTTGAGGCAGGCAGATCACTTGAGGTCAGGAGTTCAAGACTAGGCAGGCCAGTGTGATGAAACCCTGTCTCTACTAAAAGTTCAAAAATTAGCCAGGTGGGATGATGGGCAACTATAATCCCAGCTACTTGGGAGGCTGAAGCAGGAGAATTACTTGAACCCAGGAGGTGGAGGTTGCAGTGAGCCATGATGACACCACTATAAGCCAGTCTGAGCGATAGAGTGAGACTCCCCTGCCACAAAAATAAAAGATTTTAAAAAAGTAAAAATGAATAGCTTAGTACATCTAAGCAAAGGAACAACATTTTTTCTTTTCTTTTTCTTTTTAAAAGGAGTCTTGATCTGTTGCCCAGACTGGAGTGCAGTGGTGCAATCTCCGCTTACTGCAAACTCCGCCTCCCAGATTCAAGCAATTCTCTGCCTCTGAGTAGCTGGGATTATAGGCACCTGCCACCACACCTGGCTAATTTTTCTATTTTTCATAGAGACAGGGTTTCACCATCTTGGCCAGGCTGGTCTTCAACTCCTTTCCTCGTGATCCACCTGCCTCGGCCTTCCAAAGTGCTAGGATCATAGGCATGAGCCACCGCACTCAGCCAGGAACAATATATTTACATGAGTATTATGACTGAAGGATTAGAAAATAAGAAATAAATGATTGTGTCTCTGCCAGGTTTTGGTATCAGGATGATGCTGGCCTCATAAAATAAATTGGGGAGGAGTCCCTCTTTTTCTATTGCTTAGAATGGTTTCAGAATGGTACCAGCTCTTCTTTGTATCTCTGGTAGAATTCATCTAGTCTGGGCTTTTTTTGGTTGATAGACTATTAATTACTGCCTCAATTTCGGAACTTGTTATTGGTCTATTCAGGGATTCAACTTCTTCCTGGTTTAGTCTTCAGAGGGTGTATGTGTTTAGGAATTTATCCATTTCTTCTAGATTTTCTAGTTTATTTGTGTAGAGGTGTTTATAGTATTCTCCAATAGTAGTTTGTGTTTCTATAGGATCAAGGAGATATTCCCTTTATCATTTTTTCTTATGTCTGTTTGAGTCTTCTCTCTTTTCTTCTTTATTAGTCTGGCTAGTGGTCTATTTTGTTAATCTCTTTAAAAAACTAGTTCCTGAATTCCTTGATTTTTTGGAGGGATTTTCATGTCTCAATCTCCTTCAATTCAGCTCTGATCTTAGTCATTTATTGTCTTCTGCTAGCTTTTGAATTTGTTCGCTCTTGCTTCTCTAGTTCTTTATTTTTTTAATACTTTAAGTTCTGGGGTACATGTGCATATCTTGCAGGATTGTTACATAGTTATACATATGCCATGGTGGTTTGCTGCCTCCATCCCCTCCCCCCACCATCACCTGCATTAGGTATTTCTCCTTAAGTTATCCCTCCCCAGTCTCCCCACCCCCATTCCTCCTCTAGACCCTCAATCACCTACAGACCCCAGTGTGTGATGTTCCCCTCCCTGTGTCCATGTGTTCTCACTGTTCAACACTCACGTGTGATTGAGAACACATGGTGTTTGCTTTTCTGTTCTTGTGTCACTTTGCTGAGAATGATGGTTTCCATATTCATCCATGTCCCTAGGTCATGAACTCATTGCTTTTTATGGATGCATAGTATTTCATGGTGTAATGTGCCACATTTTCTTTAGTCTATCACCAATGGGCATTTCGGTTGGTTCCAGGTCTTTGCTATTGTAAACAGTGCCATAATGAACTACGTGTGTATGTGTCTTTATAATAGAACGATTTATAATCCTTTGTGTATATACCCACTAATGGGGTTGCTGGGTCAAGTGGTATTTCTATTTCTAGTTCCTTGAGGAATCACCACACTGTCTTCCACAATGGTTGCACTAATTTACACTCCCACCAACACTGTGAAAAGTGTTCCTATTTCTCCACATACTCTCCAGCATGTGTTGTCTCCAGATTTTTTAATGATTGCCATTCTACCTGGTGTGAGATGGTGTCTTAATGTGGTTTTGATTTGCATTTCTCTAATGACCAGTGATGTTGAGCATTTTTTCATATGTTTGTTGGCTGCATAAATGTCTTCTTTTGAAAAGTATCTGTTCATATCCTTTGCCCAATTTTTGATGGGGTCCTTTGTCTTTTTTTTTTTTTTCTGTAATCCCAGCACTTTGGGAGGCCGAGACGGGTGGATGTCTTTTTTTCTTGTAAATTTGTTTCAGTTTGTAGATTCTGGATATTACCCCTTTGTTAGTTGGGAAGCTTGCAAAAACTTTTTTCCAATTCTGTTGGTTGTTGGTTCACTCTAATAATTGTTTCTTCTGCTGTGCAGAAGCTCTTAAGTTTAATTAGGTCCCATTTGTCTATCTGGCTTTTGTTGCCATTGCTTTTGGTGTTGTAGTCATAAAATCCTTGCCTATACCTATGTCTGTATTGCCTAGGTTTTCTTCTAGGATTTTTATGGTATTAGGTCTTATGTTTAAATCTTTAATCCATTTTGGAGTTAATTTTTGTATAAGGTGTAACGAAGCAGTCCAGTTTCAGCTTTCTGCACATGGCTAGCCAGTTTTCCCAACACCAATTATTAAACAGGGAATCCTTTCCCCATTACTTCTTTTGTAATGTTTGTCAAAAATTAGATGTTTATAGATGTGTGGCATTACTTCCAAGGCCTCTGTTCTGTTCCATTGGTTTATATCTCTGTTTTGGTCCCAGTACCATGCTGTTTCAATTACTGTAGCCTTGTAGTATAGTTTGAAGTAAGGTAACATGATGCTTCCAGCTTTGTTCTTTTTGCTTAGGATTGTCTTAGCTATGTGGGCTCTTTTTTGGTTCCATTAGTTGATGCAGTTTCTTCATAGTGTCAATGGTCTTTACAATTTGTTCTGTTTTGCAGTGGCTGGTACCAGTTTTGTCTTTCCATATTTAGTGCTTCCTTCAGGAGCTCTTGTAAGGCAGGCCTAGTGGTGACAAAATCCCTCATCGTTTGCTTGTCCGTAAAAAAATTTTATTTCTCCTTTGCTTATGAAACTTATTATGGCTGAATATGAAATTCTGGGTTCAAAAATATTTTACTTAAGACTGTTGAATATTGGCCCCTACTCTCTTCTGGCTTGTAGGATTTCTGCAGAGAGAGCTGCTGTTAGTCTGATGGGCTTCCCCTTGTGCGTAACCTAACCTTTCTCTCTGGCTGCCCTTAACATTTTTTTCCTCATTTCAACCTTTGTGAATCTGAAAATCATGTGTCTTGGGCTTGCTCTTCTTGAGGAGTATCATTGTGCTGTTCTATGTATTTCCTGAATTTGAATGTTGACCTGTCTTGCTAGGTTGGGGAAGTTCTGGATAATATCCTGAAGAGTGCTTTCCAGCTTGGACCCATTCTCCCCATCACTTTCAGCTACATCAATCAAACATAGATTTGGTCTTTTCACATCATCCCATATTTCTTGGAGGCTTCGTTTGTTCATTTTCATTCTTTTTTCTCTAATCTTGTCTTAATGTTTTATTTTGTGAAGTTGTTCTTCAATTTCTGATATCCTTTTTCTGCTTGATCAATTTCGCTATTGATACTTGTATATGTTTCATGAGGTTCTTGTGCTGTGTTTTTCAGCTCCATCAGGTCATTTCTGTTCTTCTTTAAACTGGTTATTCTAGTTATCAGTTCCTCTAACCTTTTACCAAGGATCTTATCTTCCTTGCATTGGGTTAGAACATGCTCCTTTAGCTTGGAGGAGTTTGTTATTACTTATCTTCTGAAGCCAGCTTCTGTCAATTCATCAAACTCATTCTCTGTTCAGTTTCATTCCCTTGCTGGCAAGGAGTTGTGATACTTTGGAGGAGAAGAGGCGTTCTTGTTTTTGGAATTTTCAGCCTTTTTGCTCTTGCTTTTCCTCGTCTTTGTGAATTTATCTACGTTTGGTCTTTGATACTGGTGACCTTCGGCTGGGGTTTTTGTGTGGTCATCCTTTTTGTTAATATTGATGCTACTGCTTTCTGTTTGTTAGTTTTCCTTCTCACAGTCAGGCCCCTCTGCTGCAGTTCTGCTGGAATTTGTTGGAGATCCACTCCAGACCCATTTTGCCTGAGTATCAGCAGCAGAGGCTACAGAATAAAAACGATTGCTGCCTGTTCCTTTCCATAGAAATTTTGTCCCAGAGGGGCACCCACCAGATACCAGCTGGAGCTGTTCTATATGAGGTGTTTGTTGACCCCTGCTGGGAGGCGTCTCCCAGTCAGGAGGCATGGGGATCAGAGAAGAGGCACTTCCACTTGAAGAGGCAGTCTGTCCCTTAGCGGAGCTAAAGCACTGTGCTGGCAGATCCACTGCTTTGCTCATATCCAGCAGCAGGAGCATTTAAGTCTGCTGAACCTGTGCCCACAACCATCCCTTCTCCCAGGTGCTCTGCCCCACAGAGATGGGAGTTTTATCTATAAGCCCCTGATTGGGGCTGCTGCCTTTATTTCAGAGATGGCCTGTCCAGAGAGAAGGAATCTAGAGAGCCAGTCTGGTTCCAGCGGCCTTGCTAAGCTGCAATGGGCTCCAACCAGTTTGAAATTCCTGGTGGTTTTGTCTGCACTGTGAGGGCAAAACTGCCTACTCAAGCCCCAGTAATGGCAGATGCCCCTTTTCCCACAAAGCTGGAATATCCCAGGTCAACTTCACACTGCTGTTCTGGCAGTGAGAATTTCAAGTCAGTGGATCTTAGCTTGCTGGGTTCCGTGGGGGTGGAATTCACTGAGCTAAACCATTTGGCTCTCTGGCTTTAGCCCCCTTTGCGGAGGGGTGAACTTTTTTGTCTCACTGGTGTTCCTGGTGCCACTAGGGTGTAGAAAACCTCCTGCAAAAATCCTCAAAAAATACCGGCAAAACAAATTCAGCAGCACATCAAAAAGCTTATCTATCAGAATCAAGTTGGCTTCATCCTGGGGATGAAAGACTGGTTCAACATATGCACATTAATAAATGTAATTCATCACATAAACAGAACCAATGACAAAAAGCACATGATTTTCTCAGTAGACACAGAAAAGGTCTTTGATAAAATTCAACACAGCTTCATGCTAAAAACTTTC
>CM052658.1:98574664-98650425 GCA_028533165.1 Leontopithecus rosalia
AACCCCGTCTCTACTAAAGATAAAAAAATTAGCTGGGCCCGGTGGCGCGTGCCTGTAATCCCAGCTACTCGGGAGGCTGAGGCGGGAGAATTGCCTGAACCCAGGAGGCGGAGGTTGCGGTGAGCCGAGATCGCGCCATTGCACTCCAGCCTGGGTAACAAGAGCGAAACTCCGTCTCAAAAAAAAAAAAAAAAAAAACTTTCAATAAACTGGGTATTGATGGAATATATCTCAAAATAATAAGAGCTACTTATGACGAATCCATAGCCAATATCATACTGAATGGGCAAAAACGGGAAGCATTCCTTCTGAAAACCTGCACAAGACAAGGATGCCCTCTCCCACCACTCCTATTCAACACAGTATTGGAAATTCTGCCCAAGGCAAGGCAATCAGGCAAGAGAAAGAAACAAAGCATATTCAAATAGGAAGAGAGGAAGTCAAATAGGAAGAAAGGAAGTCAAATTGTCTCTGTTTGCAGATTACATGATTATACATTTAGAAAACCCCATCATCTCAGCCCAAAATCTCCTTACACTGATAAGCAACTTCAGGAAAGTCTGAGTATACAAAATCAGTGTGCAAAAGTTACAAGCATTCCTATATACCAATAATAGACAAATAGCCAAATCCTGAGTGAATAAACTCCTATTCAAATTGCCAAAAGAGAGTAAAATACCTAGGAATACAACCTAAAGGGATGTGAAGAACCTCGTCAAGGAGAATTACATACCACTGCTCAAGGAAATAAGAGAGTAGACAAAGAAGTAGAAAAGCATTCCATGCTCATCAATAGGAAGAATCAGTATCACAAAAATGGCCATACTGCCCAAAGTAATTTACAGATTTAGTGCTATCTCTGTCAAGCTACCATTGACTTTCTTCACAGAATTAGAAAAAAATCTACTTTAAATTTCATATGGAACCATAAAACAGCCCATATAGCCAAGAAAATCCTAGGCAAAAAGAACAAAGCTGGAAGCATGATGCTACTTGACTTTAAACTATACTACAAGGCTACAGTGATCAAAACAGCATGGTACTGGTACCAAAACAGATATAGACCAATGGAAGAGAATAGAGTTCTCAGAAATAATGTCACACATCTACAGCCATCTAATCTTTGACAAACCTGACAAAAACAAGCGATAGGGAAATGGTTCCCTATTTAATAAATGGTGTTGGAATAACGGGTAGCCATATGCAGAAAACTGAAACTGGACCCCTCCTTTACACCTTATACAAAAATTAAGATGGATTAAAGACTTAAATGTAAGACCTAAAACCATAAAAACCCTAGAAGAAAACCTAGGAAATACTGTTTTGAACATAGGCATGGGCAAAGACTTCACAACTAAAACACCAAAAGCAGTGGCAAAAAAAAGCCAAAATTGACTAATGGGATCTAATTAAACTAAAGAGCTTCTGCACAGGAAAAGAAACTATCATCAGAGTAAACAGGCAACCTACAGAATAGGAGAAAAAATTTGCAATTTTACAAAGGGCTAATATCTAGAATCAACAAGGAACTTAAACAAATTTACAAGAAAAAAACAACCCCTTCAAAAAGTGGGCAAAGGATATGAACAGACACTCCTCAAAAAAAGATATTTATGTGGCTTACAAACATATGAAAAAAAGCTCATCATCACCAGTCGGTAGAGAAATACAAATCAAAACCACAATGAGATACCATCTCATGCCAGTTAAAAAGTCAAGAAACAACAGCTGCTAGAGAGGATGGAGAGAAATAAGAACACTTACACTGTTGGTGAGAGTGTAAAAATTCAACCATCCTGCAAGACAGTGTGGGGATTGATTCCTCAAGGATCTAGAACCAGAAATATCATTTGACTCAGCAATCCCATTACTGGATATATCCCCAAAGGATTATAAATCATTCTACTATAAAGACAGATGCACACGTATGTTTATTGCAGCATTGTTTACAATAGCAAAGAATTGGAACCAGCCTAACCCATCAATGATAGACTAGATAAAGAAATGTGGCACATATACACCATGGAATACTAGGCAGCTATAAAAAAGAATGAGTTGATGTCATTTGCAGGGATATCAATGAAGCTGGAAACCATCATTCTCGGCAAACTAACACAGGAACAGAAAGCCAAACACCACGTTATCACTCATAAGTGAGAGTTGAACAGTGAAAACACATGGACACAGGGAGGAGAACATCACACATCAGGACCTGTTGGGGGTGAGGAACTAGTGGAGGGGTGCCATTAGAAGAAATGCCTAATGTAGATGATAGGTTGATGAGTGCAGCAAACCACTGTGGCATGTGTATTCGTATGTAACAAACCTGCACATGTTATTCTGCATATGTACCCCAGAACTTAAATTATAATTTTAAAAAAAGAAAGAAAAGGGAAAAATATTTGTTGTTATACTTTGAATGTTTTTATGTAAAATATTCACCTTCTTCATACTTATCTGTCGAAGATGCCATGTTACTGTATATCATTAGCACCTTCAAAATGTGTGGAATGAGCTAGCAGTCTTCTGAAGAAGAAATAAAGTCTTCCATCAAAATGGCAAAAATAAAAAGAAAGAAGTATAAAGAAGGTTATTTTAACTTTTTAAAATATCTTTTGTCAAGCTAAAATATGAAACAAATTGAAGATTAATTATGAGAAGTGCTATTTATATGGCAAGGTATTTAAAAGCCTAAATCTAAAAATACATTTAAAAATTTTGATAGTTTTCAAATAATTATGAAGATGTAGTTTTACATTGATAAGCTATTTCAAACTTCAAATGAAGAAACAAAGATCCTGAACATACATAAAGCAAAGCTTCCTATGACATTCTGCAAATTAAATATGGAAGTGAATCCAAAATCTGATAAATATGCCACAGGAAAAAAAAATCTACTTGTCAGCAAAACAGCAAAGGAAAATATAAACAACTAATAGAAAGCACTTAATTGAATGAGTAATTCATCATGACCAAACAGGTCCAAGTTCAGAGACGCAGTGGTAGTGTTGAAAGGCATTCATACACTTCACACACCAGTACAGTAAACGGGGTTAGGAGACAACTACCAGTTTGTGTGAGCTTGGGCACTGTTCTTCAGTGTCAGCACATGATTTCCGGTAAGCATGGGTCAATACTTTCCTCAGAATGGTGTGAAAATAGGCACAGAATTTAAAATGTATTCCAGACTCTAACTTGCCATGAATTAGAACACTTAAATTTAGCTATGCTGAGATGTTCAAAACTTCCTGTGCTTGCTATTTATTTTAAAATCCCAAGTTTTTCACAAGCTTTTATTTTTACTCAAGTATCTTCTCTGCCACCTCTCCACAAGCTATCCCTTCTGTGGACTCCCACCATGTTTTGTCATCTGAAAAACATTTCATTAAAAACAATGAGCAACAACAAGAACACAGCCTGTTGTTATAAAGCATGATCAAGGTATGCAACTTACTGGAAGATTAGGGCATACATTTTGGGTGGTCTCACCACAAAGAAATGATACATTTTTGAAGTGGTAATACACTAATTACTCTGACTTGATCATTTCACAGTGTGGACATGTATCAAAATGTCACACATTATTCCATAAATGTGTACAACTATTATGTGTGAATTAAAAATAAAATAAAACTTAAAAGGACTCCAGCATTAAGTAGAAAATTCTTTATTGTCTCTTGAAAGCAGAAAAATCTATGATTATCTAATTGTAATTTGAAAGAATACAAGAAGATATGACAACCCTTCCCAAGTTAAGTTATAGATTTAACACATTTCCAATTAAGAGTCTAATGAGATACTTTATGAAAGCTGACAAAATGATTCTAAAACTCATTAAAAAATAAATGAGTAAGACTGCTTAATAGATTCTGGAATAAAAAGAATAGTAATGAAGGAATGGAGATCTTACCAGATATTAGCACCTATCATATATCAAAAATATTAAACTTGTAGTGAAGGAACATAAAACTCATAGAAAAAAGTAATTGAAACAATGTAAAATATAAACCAGGGATGATATGTGCAGGAAATAGTTTAATAATTCTTAAACTAAGCAAACAGTTCAAAAAGGAGATAATCGCAATGTTTGTTCTTCATATAACCGAATAGCAATATAATTTCAAACTACAGTACTATACAGAATATAAAACTTCATCTTCCTTCTATGAAGCTGTGGAGTTTGATCTTGTTCATTATTTTACAAGGATGAGCTACAGATTGTGGTCCTGGGAAGACAGACAGAAAAATGTGAACTATGACCAGTACTGAGTCATCTATCTAGTATCTGAAAAAGTAATTGTGATCCACAAAGACTGATAACCAGTATTTGTATTAAGTTCCTACCTAACGGAAATAAGGAAATGCAATCAGTTTTCTTGGAGCATTTTAATACCATTTCAGTGTCATTAGTCTTTATGTATATACATTATATTCAGAAAGCAATGGATGTGTGGCAAAACTAATATATGCAAATTTAATCATAGCTTCAAGGCCTGTAGTACTCTTTGTTATAAATATGCTTTCCCTGGACTTTACATATACTGCACCATTCTTAATATTTGCTTTTTCCCCCTCTGGATATAGCCAAATGGGAAAATATATATAAATACATACATAATCATCCTGCTATAATTCCTGGCATTAAAATATTTCTATGTGCAATCAAAGTGAAAAAATGGTGATGAAAGTTTGTGACTATGAACCCAGAAAAACAAAAGTCAAAAAAAAATTACTGAATGCAACAGATTAGTGAGACAAAGGGATGAGAGGCCAACAGATACATGTCTGCTGCCATAAACACAGAGCACAGAGATCTCTTAGTTTCTCTTTCCACAAGTTCACTCACAGATCATGTAGGCCCCAGTCCCACCTCTCCTCCTACTCTTTGGAGCCTCTCTAATCGGCCAGAGAGGATCTATGCCCCTGAATAAACTTGAGTCAAGAGTCTCTTACACCTGTTTTATGCTCCAAGTCAAACCACAATATGCTCTAAATCAAAGCACAACTGAGTCCATCCAGGGAGACTAAGGTCTTCACATGTTTCAGAACACTGTATAACTGTAATTACTAATGTAACATGCATGCCTCTAGGCTCATGGCATTACTCTTATATTGTGCATTTGCCTGATATAATCTCTATGACATTTCAGTGTAATTTGTATCAACCCTCAAATACATTGCATGAGAATCATAAAGGAATAAACTCAAGAAATGTGGAAGTGCTGGACCAGTTAAATATATATAAGAAGAACATGGTTTGTAAAAAAAGAATGAAAATAGTCAAGGAGTGTGAAGGCAGACAAGATAATTGCATTTTATCACACAAGAATTTGTCTGGCAACTCAGTCAGTGAAAAGTATCCAGGGTATTAGTGCACATGTGAAAAGAGAATATAGGATGTTCTGCCAGCTGCCAATTAGATGATCAGGTAGACATGCTGAACACAACCACAGAGAGGGAATCAGCAACATCTGGAGTGTAAGAAATTCTACAGCAGCACTGCCTACTGTGGGAAGGATCAGTTTGTTTGGGTACTTAGTTGTAATTTCTAATCCATTTTAAATTTCCAGTAATTTAAAATATAAACACACACACACACACACACACACACACACACACAATCACATATTTAGATTGTAAAATGGCTAAAAATGGTTTTTAAAACCTAATTCTTTTTAATATTGCTTATTTTTGAAATTATCCACACAGCAAGTTCTAAATATTGCATGGGGATAATGGAACAATGTTTTCAACTTATACAAAGTTTGAATTGTGTTGTACTATCTCCCTCCCAAAAGAAAACAAATCCATATGCTATAAAGTATCAAACATACCTTGTATAAAACATATAATATTGACACTGTTTCCCAAAGGAATACTACTTATTATTTATAATATATATTAATTATATTGATATAATGATATTTTAAAGTATATATGTATATATATATATATTCAATTGGTATTTTCCAAAGAAAATGTACTGTTTTTTACAACATTCCTATGTTTTCGCTGAAATAGATATATAAATATTAATCAGAAGTCAAACTATCCCTGTTTGCAGATGATAAACTATGCCTAGAAAATCTCATAGTCTCAGATCAGATAAACAACTTCAGCAAACTTTCAGGATACAAAATAAATGTACAAAAATCAGTAGCATTCCTATACACCAACAATATCCCAGCGGAGAGCCAAATCAAGAACACAATCCTATTCACAATAGCCACAAAAATAATAAAATACCTAGGTGTACAGCTAACTAGAGAGGTGAAAAATCCTACAATGAGAATAACAAAATACTGCTAAAAGAAATCAGAGATGATATAAACACATAGAAAAACATTCCATGCTCATAGGTAGAAATAATCAGTATTAGTAAAATAGCCATGCTTTCCAAGCAATTTACAGATTTAATGCTATTCCTATTAAACTACCAATGATATCCTGCATAGAATTGGAGAAAATTATTTTAAAATTCACATGGAACCAAAAAAGAGCTCAAATAGCCAAGACCATCCTATGTAAATGAACAAAGCCAGAGGCATCACGCTGACTAACTTCAAAATACATGACAAGGCTATAGTAATCAAAACAGTATGGTACTGGTATGAAAACAGATATATAGATCAATGGAACAGAACAGAGAGCTCAGAAATAATATGGCACCCCTACAACTATCTGATCTTTAACAAGCCTGACAGAAAAAAGCAATGGGGAAAAAGGACTTTCTGCATAATAAACAGTGCTGGGTTAACTGACTAGCTTATATGCAGAAGCTTGAAACTGGACCCCTTCCTTTCACCATATACAAAAACCAAGATCAAAGACTTAAATTTAAAACCTACGACTTTAAAAACCCTGGAATATAACCGAAGGTATTCCATTCAGAGCATAGGAACAGGCAAAGATTTCATAATAAAGATACCAAAAGCAATTGCAAAAAAAAAAATTGACAGCTCCTAATTAAAGCTCCTATAGGAGCTTCTGCACAGCAAAAGAATAACAGATACTGGCAAGGTTGAAGAGGAAAGACAATGCCTACATACTGCTATAGGGAATGTAAATTAGTTCAGTCACTGTGGAAAGCATTTTGACAATCCCTCAAAGAGGAACTGAAATTTGGCAATTCCTCAAAGATGAATTAAAACAGAAATACCATTTAACACAGTAATCCCTTTATTAGGTATACATCCAAAGGAACATAAATTATTTTATTGTAAAGACACATGCACATATATGTTAATTGTAGCACCATTCACAATAGCAATGACATGGAAACAACCTGAATACCCATCAATGGTACACTGGACTAAAAAAAATATGGTACATATCCACGAGGAATACTATGCAGCCATAACAATGAATGGGATCGTGTCCTTTGACACAACAGGGATGGAGCTAGAGGCATTATCTTAAGCAAACTAACACAGGAACAGAAAACCAAATATACACATTCTCATACACGTTATAAGTGGGAGCTAAACAACAAGAACACATGGACACAAAGGAGGGAACCAGCCCAGGCATGGTGGCTCATGCCTGTAATCCCAGCACTTTGGGAGGCTGAGGAGGGAGGATCATGAGAATAGGAAATCAAGACTATCCTGGCCAACATAGTGAATCCCCATCCCTACTAAAAATACAAAAATTAGCCGGGTGTGGTGGAGCGCGCCTGTAGTTCCAGCTACCAGGGAGGCTGAGGCAGGAGAATCACTTGAACCTGGGATGCAGAGGTTGCAGTAAGCTGATATTGTGCCACTGCACTCCAGCCTGGAGGCAAAGCAAGACACTATCTCAAAAACAAAAAGAAGAAGAAAGAAGAAGGGGGAGGGGGAGGAGGAGGAGGAGGAGAAGGAGGGGAAGGAGGAGAAGGAGGCCGGGCGCTGTGACTCACGCCTGTAATCCCAGCACATTGGGAGGCCGAGGCGGGTGGATCACGAGGTCGAGAGATTGAGACCATCCTGGTCAACATGGTGAAACCCCGTCTCTACTAAAAATACAAAAAATTAGCTGGGCATGGTGGTGCGTGCCTGTAATCCCAGCTACTCAGGAGGCTGAGGCAGGAGAATTGCCTGAACCCAGGAGGCGGAGGTAGCGGTGAGCCGAGATCGCGCCATTGCACTCTAGCCTGAGTAACAAGAGTGAAACTCCATCTCAAAAAGATAAAAAAAAAAAAAAAGAAGGAGGAGGAGAACCAAAGACACTGAGTCTTAATTCAGGGTGGAGGGTGGGAGGAAGGAGAGGATAAAAAATCTACCTATTGGGTACTATGCTTATTACCCAGATGATGAAATAATCTGTACACCAAACTCATGTGGCACACATTTTACCTACATAATAAACTTGTGCATGTACCTGTGAACCTAAAATAAAAGCTAAACAAGATTTTTTAAATTTAAAAATAAACATTAATCAAAGAGATTATGCTAAAATTATGCAGCTGTTTCTAAGATATTGTAATTTGGGCTCTTTGTTGCAATCTGTTGAACAAGTATCTGAGATAAATTCCTTTGAGTAGGATTACTGAAAAACTTAAGTAAATTTTTTACTGGAATTTGGAAATGTTATTTCTATGCAGTTCTCTGAAAGAATGGGAACATTTTATGATGACAGTAAAGATTTGTTCATTTACCTAGAGCTTGACCAATGGTGGATTTTATAACACTTTTGAAAATTTGACTAATTAAAGATCTAATTTAATAAACATTTATTTTAAAATGTTATGTACAAATAAATAAGTGAGGCATTGAGGAAGTGCTGTATCTCCATGTACGTACATCATCCAATATGCCTGTTGATCTCTACTAGATTATTAAATTTGGAAATTCTTAAAGATCGATCCTCTTACTTCTTTGCTCAGTGTATATTCTCCTACAGTGCAAACTTATCTCTACACATGGATTCTTCAGAATATATACATACATGGTTGATTCTCTTTTTTTTTTTTTTGCAGTAGTTCTGTTCTACAAACTTGCTGCAAACACTGAATTAGTGAATAATGATGCATGGCTTTGAGGGGAAACAGGATTAAGTACTTGTGAGACTCTGATCACATTTCCATCAACCGATCAATACAAAACCTTGTTTTACGCATCTGTTTACGGACAACCTATTTAATATGTACTGTTGATTCATTAACATGAAACTCCCAGCCAACAGCACTGTAACTTGTGCCTTCACTAAGTTTCTCTGACACTTGTGTTTTATCCATAAGGCATGTCACAGTCATACTCTCTGCAGGTATTCTAATAGCAAAATTACCAACAAAAGCAGAAAATGGAAAAATATACCACTAAGGAGCCTGTGACAAGGCCCCTTGCTAACATTATGAGAGCTGAAACAAGAAAGGAGAGCATGGTCTTGTTGCCCTCAGCAGGGAACATCTGTACCAGGAGACTGGGAGCTTTTTCTGCTCTGGGTGTGTCCATGAATCACCACAAAAGCACCATAGGTATTTACTTATTGACTTGAGGGTTACAAGCAAATTTTAGCAAATAGGTAAATTGAAAAATGTGAAATGTGCTAATAATGAAGATTGATCATGTTGAAAAAAATAAAAATTGTATCTCCATTTCAGCTTATCATCTACTGGGTATTTTATGAGTATAGAATACTCAGTCGTCCAAAATTACAATCATGGCTTTCCCCCATACACATTTCCATTGTAAGTGACAAGTAACATCCTCCACCCCTCATGGCAAGCAGGAAACTGGCAGTCACTCTTGGTAACTCCCAAGCTGACCCCTCTATTTTTGATCACTCCCCCAGGCCAGTTGATTATACCTCCCAACTATTGCCACAGATTGTCTGCTCTCCATCACCACTGATGAAACTGATATTTGTGCCAAAATGATCTCACCTGGTTATTTGCAATGGCCATACTGACCTTCTCAATTTGTTATCTACCCTAATAATAGAGTAATCTTTTAAAGCCCAAATCAGACATATCACTTGCTTTATACTTTTCTGAGTTTTCCATTGCTTTCCACGGTAAAAAAAAATTACGTCAGTAGCATGGATTTTAAAATTATATACATTTTAAAATGCATCAATTACTTTAGATATAATTGTGTGAAGAGGAGATGCTTGCAGCTGCTATAATCATTATACAAAAATGAAAGAAAAACTGAAAAGTACCGCCAAGAATCTGAGGATGACAGAGCAAAAAGATGGATAATTAGGTGTGAATGTGTGCATGTATGTATGTTATCATGTGTCTTGTAGCAGATTTACTGATTTATTCACATGATAGAAAAAGGCCCCGAGATTTTCCTTTCCAAGGGAGATAACTGCTTTGTTTCTTGCTTTCTTTCTAGGAGTATTCTGGGTGGCTAAATAAACACATCTTCCTTTCCAGTTGCAGACATGAACATTATGTTTGTACATAAACATAAAGATATTACATAAAATCTTTATGTAATACATCTTTATTTGTTCACTTGATGTTCAACTTTTGGAGGTATTCCACCTCAGAATAGTTAGGTCTATTTAATCTTTCTAACTGGACACATAGCATTACACAGAATGCCTGAAGTCATTTATTTTCCTAGTCCTTTACTGAAAGACATTTGTATAGTTTACATAATTACAAACAGCGATGCCATGAGCATCTTTGTACATACGCTCTTGTTTTAATGGAGCATAATACCTGTGGCAATGCTGGATCAATACAGGCATAAGGATGTTGATTTTGACCAGAGAACAAAGAGTCCTTCTGGAGAAGTCCTTCCAGTGTGCAGCATGGGCTTGCGGTACTGAGTAAGAGTGCCTGTTTCCCACATTTCCCTCAATGCCATGCATTATCTGGCCCACCCCTGCCAAGACTGGCCACCCATAGAAAAAGCATGGCAGCCACACTGGAAAGGTCAACAGAAGCATTATCTGGAGTCACAAACTCCCACCCTGTCAAATTTACAACCTGTCAGCCTTTCATGGATAAACTCAGCAATGTCCTGATGGGTCCCTGTTTCTAACCACTCCAGTTCTTGGACTTGTCCCTCCGAGGACCCATACAGGCTTCCAGGGGTCAGATGGACAGGGTCACTTCCATGATGAAGGCTTCACCTAGCTGGCGTCCAATAGGTAGGGTTTGGCTGAGACCCCATCTCTTCCGGGACTGGTTCTGTAGTCAGGCAACCCTGTGTCTTTCAGTTTCTGGACTTCTCTTAGATGCTTGATCTTTAGCTTTTTATTTCCCCTGTCCTTGCTTTTGATCCTTTTCTAAGAAATCTTCATCCACAGACCCTCTTCCTCCAGCTTTGAGTTTGCTGAGTTAGCTGGCTCTAAAACTGTTTTGTCTATATCTCCTTGTTCTATGAAAGAATAACCCCTTCATTATTCAACCCAATGTTAATCAGGTTTTCTGATATCTGCAGTGGCAACCATCCTGAAACCTAATATTAAGAGCTAGAAAGAGGGTTTTGCAGTAAGTTATCAGCAGAGTGAAGTCATGACACCAGGATGATGTTAACCTGAACTAAGCTCTGGGGGAAAGTGGATCCTGATTGAACCAGTGGGGGAGGGGGACACAATAAATTCCCTTCCTCGTAACAAGGGGCTGGTTCCAGAGCAGTGTGCAAGACACAGGGCTGTGCTCAGTGCTGTGGATTCAAACTTCCTGAGAAAAACCAGATTTGAAAAGCAGTTTTCAAAACAACAGCAACAAAGTTAGCTCCAGCGGGGCTGAAAGAGTTCCTCCTGTGGAAGGAGTCACAAGATTAAAAAGCTTCGCAGCTTTGTGGCTGCAGGAGAAGCGCTTACTCATGGTGGGGATGTTAGGAGTGAGGCAGAGTGAAGATCAGAAGTAAGAAAGGCAGGACTGTCTGGGGAATCTGGCCCCTGGGGCCCTGACCACCCCCATGAATAGCAATGCCCCCTAACTCTCTGAAAGCAAGGCAAGAAAAGAAGTATGCAATTAGGCAACAGGAAGTTAAATTGTTTCTATCTGCAGAGGACATAATTGTATATCTACAAGACATTGTCTCAGCCCAAAATTTCCTAAAATGATAAGCAACTTCAGCAAAGGCTCAGAATATAAAATAAATGTGCAAAATCACAAGCTTTCCTATACAGCAGTTACAGAGAGTCAAATCATGAGCACACTCCCATTCACAATTGCTACAAAGGGAATAAAACACCTAGGAATACAACTAACAAAGGATGTGAAGGTACTCTTCAAGGAGAACAACAAACCACTGCTCAAGGAAATAAGAGAGGACAGAAAGAGATGGAAAAACATTCCATGCTCATTGTTAGGAAGAATTAATATCGTGAAAATGGCCATACCACCTAAAGTAATTTATAGATTCAGTGCCAGCCCCATCAAGCTACCAATGACTTTCTTCACAGAACTGGAAAAAAACTACCTTAAACTTCATATGGAACCAAAAAAGAGCCCACATAGCCAAGACAATCCTAAGCGAAAAAATGCAAAGCTGGAGGCATCATGCTACCTAACTTCAGACTATACTATAAGGCTACTGTAATCAAAACAGGATGGTACTGGTACCGAAACAGAGATATAGAGCAATGGAACAGAACAGAGGCCTCGGAAGTAATGCCAGACACATACAACCATCTGATCTTTGACAAACATGACAAAAACAAGGAAAGGCCAAAGGATTCCCTGTTTAATAAATGGTGCTGGGAAAACTGGCTAAGCATGTACAGAAAGCTGAAACTGGACCCCTTCCTTACACCTTATAGAAAAATTAACTCCAGATGGATTAAAGATTTAAACATAAAACCTAAAACCATAAAAATCCTAGAAGAACACCTAGGCAATACCATTCAGCACACAGGTATAGGCAAGGACTTCATGACTAAAACACCAAAAGCAATGGTAACAAAAGTCAGATAGACAAAGGAAAGAAAGCTCTAATTAAACTTAAGAGCTTCTGCACAGCAAAAGAAACAATCATTAGAGTGAACCGGCAACCAACAGAATGGGAAAACATTTTTGCAAGCTACCCAACTAACAAAGGGCTAATATCCAGAATCTACAAAGAACTAAAACAAATTTACAAGAAAAAAAACAACCCCATCAAAAAGTGGGCAAAGGATATGAACAGACACTTTTCAAAAGAAGACATTTACATGGCCAATAAACATATGAAAAAAATGCTCACCATCATTGTTCATTAGAGAAATGCAAATCAAAACCACATTAAGATACCATCTCACGCCCTTTAGAATGGTAATCATTAAAAATTTTGAAGACCACAGATGCTGGAGAGGACGTGGAGAAATAGGAATGCCTTTACACTGTTGGTGGGAGTGTAAATTAGTGCAAACATCATTGTAGAAGACAGTGTGGCAATTCCTCAAGAATCTAGAAATAGAAATTCCATTTGACCCAGCAATCCCATTACTGGGTATATACCCAAAGGATTATAAATCATTCTACTATAAAGACACATGCACATGTTTATCATGGCACTGTTTAGCAAAGACTTGGAATCAACCCAAATGTCCATCAATGAAAGATTGGATAAAGAAAATGTGGCACATATATACCATGGTATACTCTGCAGCCATAAAAAAGGATGAGTTCATGTCCTTTGCAGGGACATGGATGAAGCTGGAAACCATCATTCTCAGCAAACTGACACAAGAACAGAAAACCAAACACCACATGTTCTCACTCATAAGTGGGTATTGAACAGTGAGAACACATGGACACAGGGAAGGGAACATTACACACTGAGGTCTGTTGGGGGTGGGGGTATAAGGGAGCAATATCAGGGCATGGGGAGGTTGGGAAGGATAACATAAGGAGAAATACCTAATGTAGGTGACAGGAGGATGGAGGCAGCAAACCATCATGGCATGTATACTATCTAACAATCCTGCAAGATCTGCACATGTACCCCAGAACTTAAAGAAAAAGTATATAAAAATTTGGAAAGATACATATCTTATTTTTTTGTAGTGTGTTTCATTTTACAATAACAAGTCCCCCCCAAAAATAAGCAAAGTTAAAAGATAAACTGGGAAAAAATATTCATATCTCATAAACAAAGGACTAATTCCCCCCAACACAGAAATTGCTGAAAAGATCAACAACCCAGTAGACAAATAAAGCAAGTTCCCAGAATAGGAAACACACGTGATCTTTCAACAAATGACATGGGGCACAGACTCTCCTTGTGAGACAAGAAGGTCTAGTACTAGAGTTTCCTTAAAAATCCAGGCCAGGGCCGGGTGCGGTGGCTTACACCTGTAATGGCAGCACTTTGAGAGGCCAAGGTGTGCCAGGATCACTTAAGGGCAAGAATTAGAGACTAGTTTGGGCAACATGGGGTAAACGCTCTCTACTAAAAATACAAAAATTAGCCGGGTGTGGTGGCCCGTGCCTGTGGTCCCAGCTACTCATGAGGCTGAGGCAGGAGAATCACTTGAACGTGGAAGTGAAGGTTGGGGTAGGCCGAAATCGTGCCACTGGATTCCAGCCTGGTGACAGAGGGAGACTCCGTCTCAAAAAACAAACAAAAAAACCTAGGCCAGATTGTTTTCACTTCCTGGTTTAGCCCTTGCCAACGGCTGTCCATGGACTCCGGCGTTTGCGTTTGTGTTGGCTCCAATCTGGGTCTCCTGACCTGTCAGACGAACACGGGTTTCCCCTGGAGCAAAGTGGGGCTGCACACTCCTTCCCATCCTTCCCCGTGGCCCCCAAGCCCCGCTGCCTCTATGCAGCCCTCCGGTGCCCTAGACAGCCTGCCCACGAATGTGCCCCACGTGAGTGGTCCCGTGGGGCCGCGGCCTAACCAGAGCTTTCAAAGCTGTGGCTGTCAACACTCCTCAGTCCGCCCTCCGCAACCTTCGCACCTACCCGCGGGGGCGGCTCCTAACCAGGGACGCGGAGCGGGCCTCGGCTTGGGCGGGACAGGGGCTGTGTACGATGCAGAGGCCAGGGGTGACGTAGCCGCGTCCCACACCTGCTGTGTCCGCCCCGCCTCTGCACACTGGCCGGCAGCCGGGACGCCACGTACCTCAGTTTCTCCAGGAGCCCCGTAGCTGTTTTGGACAGCCGCTCCTGCAGTTCCGGAGGCCGGGGACGCCTGCGGGTGCTGCAGGCCATCCCGGAGTCGGTCGGAGGCTGCCGTAGACCGTGAGGGACCAGGATTCCCCGCCAGGCCAGGAGGTGCCAGGGCCTCGCAGAAATCTGGATCTGGGGTCCTTGTGGAGTCGTTGCGCCTTGCGGGGCGCCAGCTGGGAGCCTGCGCTCGCCGCCCTGCGCCTTGAGTCCGTCCTGGCCTCGCCCGCATGGAGCGGACCTGGGCGCTACTGCAGGCCCTGCAGGATCCGCAGCCTGGCGGGCTAGCGCCTCCTCCCCAGAGTCCCGCAGCGCGCTGCGCCACCTGCTGCGCGGGCTGCTGCCACCTGCTGACTGTTCTGCCAGCAGGACCCAGGCGCCAGGTGCATTCCTGTCTCTGGAGTCCTGAACGGCCTTAGGAATTCTTACTACATCAAGGGCTCTTCAGGGAGCTCCATGTAAACAAAACCTTTCCTGGCCAGGCGCGGTGGCTCACGTCTGTAATCCCAGCACTTTGGGTGGCTGAGACGGCCGGATCACAAGGTCAGAAGATTGAGACCATCCTGACCAAGACGGTGAAACCCGTCTCTACCAAAATACAAAAAAAAAAAAAAAAAAAAAAAGCCAAACGTGGTGGCGTGCGCCTGTAATGCCAGCAACTCATGAGGCTGAGGCTGGAGAATCGCTTGAACCAGGGTGGTGAAGGTTGCAGTGAACAGAGATTGCGCCACTGCACTCCAGCCTGAGGACAGAGCAAGACTCTGTCTCAAAAAAATAAAGAAAGAAAACTTTTCTAAGAAGAATAATTTGTGATTAACTGTGATTTATGACTCTACGGGATAGTAACAACAAAAAATAAAGTTAGCTTTAATTTATTATTTTGTTTATTTTTGAGACAGTCTCACTCTGTCACCCAGGCTGGAGTACAGTTGTTCCCAGACCAAACTGAGGGTCGGGCTGCTATTTGTCCTGGCCCAACAAGGAGATGCAGATGAAGTGGGGAGGAAGAGAGTTTTTATTTCTGCAACCAGTTACAGGGAGAAGGCCTGGAAATTGTGACCAGACCAACCCCAAATTTTCTAGAGCTTATATAACTTCTAAGCTATATGTCTACCCGTAAGTGTGCGTTCATCTAAAAATACAAGTGATTAATTTATTTTAATCTATAACTAAGGTCTGAGTCCTAAAGAACTTCCCCTGGACTCTCAGTAATTTTACTTAATCTAAATGGGTCCAGGTGCTGGGGCGATCACCCTTATCTTGTCTCCTGCTAAATCACGGAGGTTTGGGGAGTTCCTTCAGACCCCCAGTAAACTTGTTCGTGGAGATCTGGGGAGCTTCTTCATACCCACAATAAAACTCATTTAATCCTAAATGGGTCCTGTTAAGAATGCCTTTGTTATTTTGTCATGCTTTAAGGCCAAGGAAAGGCCTAGGCAAAACTCTTAGTGGGGTTTTGATATATCCCGGACTTTGCATAAAAGAACTGGCTTTTAATATTTCTGTTAACCACTCAGTTGGTATTGAAACAATTGTTGTGGAGGTCTGTGTCAGTGAGACCTGGCCTGCCACACAGAAGCAATATCTCGGCTTACTGCAACCTCTGCCTCCTGGATTCAAGCAATTCTCCTGCCTCAGCCTCCTGAGTAGCTGGGATTACAGGCACATGCCACCAGCCCAGTTAATTTTTGTATTATTAGTAGAGACAGGGTTTTGCCATTTGACCAGGCTGGTTTTGAACTCCTGACCTCAAGTGATCTTCCTGCCTCACCCTCTCAAAATGCTGGGATTACAGGCATGAGCCACAGCACCTGGCCTATTTCATTTATTTATTAATATTGGGCTATGAACATTATATAATATATAATTTAACTAAAGCAATAACACAGTAAGGTAAATGTTACTGTCACCATTACACAGTTATAGAAATTTAAGGAGCAGAAAAATTAAGATTTTTGACAAAATTAATAAAGGAACTAGGATTAAAAACAAGCAAACAAAAACCTATTTGACTGCTGAAACTAACCCTTAAACTGCCATATTATATAGCCCAGATCTTATTGTGTAATTAATTTTTAAAATATGCTTCTGTTTCTTATAGATGTCTAAGGGAAGATACATATTGCAAGTTGGTTCAAACTTATGTGGTAAACACTTTGTTAACAGTATTGAGGAATTTCCATGGAACTCACACAGCTGAGTGCCATTGTCATCAGGCACAAAGTGTAGCCAAACTTTAATTCACTTAGTAAATATTTATTGAAGGCCAAGAACTGGGATATGGTGATTGGGGAAAAAAAGAAATACATTTTTAAATAAAATGGCTTAAGGGATTAAAAAGTAAGTGCCATGTTGGCTCAGGAAACAGTTCTTCCATTTGTAGGAGATGTTGCATAATGTATGAGCTGGGGAAATAAAGCCTGTGATTTAAGGGGAAATTCATCTGTGACTCTAGAGCAAAGTCTCTATCTACTCATTACTGGGACTTCTGCTGTCTACCTGGTTGACTCCACCCTGCACACGGAATGCTGAACACCTGCCCTTGTGGCTAGGTAGGGCAGTGGGACCAGCTCCGGTCAGAGGATTGTGAACACAGAAGAACATATTTTCACCAAGCTAAAGCATGTCATTGCTGCTCCGAGACCCTGCATAATTCTGCCCCCACTTCCTAGCCTATGTCCCTAAGTGATTAGAGGCAAAGACTCCTGCTGACCTAGGATAAACCTGTAAAAGGATTGCACAGTAACTCTGTTGTATTATTATTGTTATCTTAGTCAGCTGAAAAGTGGGACTTATTTGTTACTAGAGCAAAACTCTGTATCTTGACTATTCTGACTGATAAAACCAGCCAGGAGCTGGGATTATTGTCAGTTTTATCACTATACCCTTGTCCTCTTGTAAGTCATCTCACTGGCCATTGCTGGCCTTTGCCACAAGTTTTGGAATACCATGAAAGCAGGGATGATAGAAGAATATTGTGTTGCTGTGTCCCCAGCATATATATTACATGAAGCTTAGCATAATGTTAGTGTAAAATATACACTTGTGGATGAATTAATGAACATATAATAGAAACTGGGTTTTTTAAATTCTTTTTTTTGAGGACTTAAATTCAGAGAGTTATAACTAAGCTACACATCTTTTCAGTAATCATATTTTCATATTTTTTGTTTGTTTGTTTTTTTAAGAGATAAAGAAAGAAAGGAAAAGGAAAAAAGAGGAAGAGGAGGAGGGAGAGAGAATGGGAGTGTTGCTTAATTGCCCAGGCTAGAATGCAGTCTAAAAATGGGTATTGAAAACCTCCCTTATACCATCAATCGTGCTTAATAATGGCCAACCAATATTTCATTTAAACCTGTGAGTAGGTGTGATGTGGTACTGATAAGAGTGCACATCTTGTGTCTTTAAAAAGGAGAGTTCTATGAATGTTTATTAAGTTTACTTGTTCCGGATCTGAGTTCAAGTCCTGGATATCCTTGTTAATTTTCTGTCGCATTGATCTATCTAATATTGATGTTGAAATCTCCCACTGCTACTGTGTGGGAGTCCAAGTCTCTTTTCAAGTCTTATGTATCCTGTATTGGGTGCGTACCCATCCAGGATCGTCAGCTCTTCTTGTTACGTGGATCCTTTTACCATTATGTCCTCTTTTGATCTTTGTTGCTTTAAAATCCATTCCATCAGAGGCGAGAATTGCAACCTCTACTTTTCATTTGTTTATTTATTTTTTGCTCTCTATTTGGTTGACAAATCTTTCTCAGAAACTGTTAATTTGTCAGAAACTGACAAATTAGCAGAAACTGTTAATATACGTTAATATTAATATTAATATTAATATTCTCTACTAAATGAAATTACACATCATAGAAGGAAATAACTCCTCAGGCATTACCAGGACTTAAATATAGATTTAAAATATGTAAATAATAGTGTTACATAATCTTAAAATTATAAATTACACATGCCTTTTGTTTTACCAGACTTTCTGGGAATAAAGCATGAGGCAAAGCTCCTTTTTGGATATGACACGGGAGAGGTAAATGCCTTCGGTCGAGGATGTGTTTGAGCTCACTGGTCTGGTAGCTCTGTTCCTGTTGGAATACCATCAGGAACATCAAAATTAACATCTAAATGCCCATGTTCACAGCCATAACATTAAATGGTGTTTTTCATTATGTATCCCTCCATCTCCATTACACCTTTCTCTCCACCAAACATCAATTTCCCAAACGAAATGTAAACTGCCTCATCCCTGATCCAGATTGAAGGCTGAGGCCGCAGAGCTGTCTGCGGCACGTGGGGAGACCTCTGGAATACTAATCACAGCAGCTCAAGCAGAGCAGCACCCAGCTCTGGGCTCTGTGGATGCCGCTTCCCCTAATATTCTGGGAGAGAGGTCTCGCATGCACCTCACCACAGGTGGGAAAACAAGGGCATAACAACAGTGATTTGAAAGTTTTTCCAACTGACACAACACTGGGACGTTTTCAGAGTTATGTTATCTCTGTATTAAAAATCTATCCTTCTTCTATTATGTTGGGCCAAGCAGGGCAACTTGCCAGTAACTTTGGGCCTGTGGCATGGGCTTTGTGAGAAAAAGGAGAAGCAAGACTGATTGCCTAATGGAAACTCGGGCGGATGCCACAATCCTGCCTGCCAGTTGGTCAATTTTTTCCACGGTGAGCCATTTCTTTTGAATAGGTATCCCTGCACCTTGTAGATAGGAAAAAACAAAGACCATAAGCTCTTAAACTAGACTCATATCGGAATTACTCATAGCATATGTTAGCATCGTGCTTTTGTCTAATCTGTGCTGTTTCCTGTGAAGCAAAATAAATAGCTCTAGGCCTAGCCTAGAAACGGTTAACATTTCCTGCTAAGGGTTTTGAAGACATACTTGTTTTAATACCTGTAATTCAATATATCTTGTGAGACTTTCTTTTTTAATCATACAAAAAGATTATTTAAGAAATAACTTTTGCAAGGTTAAAATTGTTCTGATTTTGACCAACGTAAGGCTGGTTATTTTAAGCCTAAACTAAGAAACGCTGTGCCTGTGTATTTCATTAAGTAATAATTGGCCTATTGTTTTAGAAAAGTTACCTCAGACCCTTTTTCTTCACTCAGAGTGTATATGCACGTTCCCCCATAAGATACAACTGTTAGTTTGTATTTTACTAGAATGCTAAATAAATAGAAAACTAGTAGTCTTGTACTTTGTTGCCCAATGTCCAGATTTTTTGGTGATTCTAAGTTCTTCTAGAGTCTGAGTAAATAATGAGACATCAAAGGAAGCTAAAGGAGTGAGAGGTCATACTGAGCGATCTGATGTCTTCTAGAAAATATATAAAGCAAGCTGCTGTGATAGTAATATTTTAATTGGGAAAAATAACTTCCTCATTAATTTATTTATTCAGAAAATATTTGTGAATCTTCTGTGGTCATATTTTGCTGGGCCTAGAAGGGAAACACACAATAGGTCCCTTGCTTACTATAAGCTTACAATATCCACAGATACATTATTCTCTTCATATCGTGGGATTTGGTGACAAAAGATGTGTAGTATAGAAAAATGGGGATGCAGCAAGTTGGAGAGTAGATCCACCTGTTTGGCAGATCTGGTGCAGTTAGTGCCTGCTGCTAAGGTTTCTACTACAGACGTGATCAAAAGAAGTGTTCTTATGCTTTCTGTCTGTCTCAGTGGCAACCAAGATTGAATGGGGAATATGAGAGAAGAACGTGATCATACAGGAAAAAACACGGACAGAGAATTTTCGCAACTCAGAAATAACCTTGTAAAGAGAAAAAGCGTAACTACTGTAATTTACTGTTGAAAAAAGTTATCATATGTCTTTAGTAATCATATTTTGAAAAGACATTTAGCTGTGCCATTTCATTCCTTGAGAAAAGCATTTATCATAAATGTACATATGTGTATGTATATATATATATATATATATATATATATATATATATATATATAAAATTTTGTTGCAGGTATAATAAAAAGTGCTACAAGGAAGCTTTCAGAGTCTTAACACTGTAATTAGTATTTGGATGCAACAGTTAATATTTTAAAAAGGGAAAATATAATGTTCAGAAGCTTTTTAGTATGGGTTTCCGTGTGGTGTTGTTTCTAATGTATATCGATTTTTATTATATAGATTATAAAGAGAAAGTAAAGCTTAGCTTATTTGCCCAGATTTGTTTCTTTTCTTGGGGAGAATTTATGTTGCTTGAAAGGATCAATAGTTCTTGCAACCAAAATCCTATATTTATCCAGAGAACAGCGACAGAATGACACAATAAATAAGTGGTACTATGAGGCGCGACCTCTTTCTGCTGCGGAGAGCTGTGGACAGTGCTTGCCTTTGGCAAGATTGAGAAGCAGCTCAGTTCTGTGCCTGGTGTCCCTGCTTCTCCAGTAGAGGCTTTTGCCCTCGTAGCTTGCCTTCCTAAGGCACTGCCAGCCCTTACCCTACCCACACGTAGATCAGACTCTCAGAGGGGCTCTACAATGCAGCATGATATCTTCCAGATATGCCATGCCCAGCTCCCTATGTGACAATAGCTCTGAAAACCTCTGACAAGGGCCTACCTACCTACTCTTCTCAGGAGGGTTTGCATTTGCAGAAAAATCCTCCAACTTTATAAAGTACTGAGAAATGGAGATCAATTTTTGATTGT
Source organism: Leontopithecus rosalia (assembly GCA_028533165.1). Classification (NCBI taxonomy): domain Eukaryota; kingdom Metazoa; phylum Chordata; class Mammalia; order Primates; family Cebidae; genus Leontopithecus; species Leontopithecus rosalia. Next base: position 98,596,389 of record CM052658.1, read on the forward strand.
CAGTGAATTGAATATAAGAAGTACTCAAGAGAATTGCTGTGAGCCAAACTGGACCTCCATCTGAACGCTAAGGGAAATAAGTTGGGTGGACCCCACTGTGCCTCCTTGCAGGAAACGGCACATCCTTCTCTTTCTGTCCTCTGAGATATTTCTTTATTCAATGTGACATTTCTGGTGATATTCTGTACTTCCTTTTATCTCATAACTCCACAGGTATGCACAGAGATTTTTAAATATGCTCCCTTGTCAGTGCTCAAGTGAGTTTTGGAAACTAAATTAGACTGAGGAAAGTTAAACCAGTTTCTTCACTGCAGGAATGTTCAGAACACTCAAAAGAGTAAAGCACTATGCAAAAGAATTATATTACAAGACAGTTTTCAAAACTGTGTTTGCCATGGTACTCGTGTGTGTGTGTGTGTGTGTGTGTGTGTAGATGGAGGTGTGCATGAGTGTTTTGTATCAATTAATTTCTCAGAAATTATGTTATGTGAAATATGAAGCAGTGAGACAAAATCCAGGTAGATATAGGTAGATGTTAAAACATTCTTTTCCAGCTGGGCGTGATGGCTTATGCCTGTAATCTCAGCACTTTGGGAGGATGAGGCAGGAGGATCATTTGAGGTTAGAAGTTCAAGACCAGCCTGACCAACATGGCGAAACCCTGTCTCTACTAAAAATATAAAAATTAGACAGGTGTGGTGGCACATGCCTGTAATACCAGCTACTGGTGGGTGGGGCGGTGGGAGGGCTGAGGCAGGAGAATCACTTGAATCCAGGAGGCAGAGGTTACAGTGAGCCAAGATCATGCCCTTGTACTCCAGCCTGGGGGACAGAAGCAGACTCCGTCCCAAAATATATATATATTTTCCATCTTCATTTTTACTTTTTATGATCTGCACTGTCTTTGTATTTACTCACTCAGTGATGATGAAAGTGGCAGAAAACACATGGCTGTAAGCAATACCTCTGCCAGCAGGACCTCAGAAATGCAGATTTTCCAGGAGGAATCCGTGGAATTAAGAAGCACAGAAAACTGAAAGCTTCCAAGAGAATCACATAGGAGTCCTGAGAACAAACCTCCCTGAATCATGGGTGACAGTCGTCTTTGTAAAGGTGCATCTGCTGCCTTTCTTGATGATGGTGTCTCTGTTTGTTGCAGACTATGGGGTGTTATGGTGATGGACTCCAGAGTAGGCCAGAAAGGTTAGAGTCATATGGATAGGGGTTTTGGGGCTGTGAATGCTCACGTTTGGGTGTGGCTTACAGCAGTGCAATGCATGACAAATTCACTGATGTGGGAACTATAAACAAAAGAACTTCCTGGGATGATGTGCACCAGACTGGCTTCTTTCTTCACCTTATCACTCTGTATCCCCGGTGAGGTCACGATTAGAAAGTCAAGCATCCCTCTACTAAGACTAGAACACTGAACTTCAGGAAATGCAAAACAGGGACAGAGATTTGGTTTGGCAGATGGGACAGTTTTGCAATTTTCAAATCACAGCACATGGACAACACCACCAGTTTGACTCTACTTCCATTCTTTTTTACCTTGACTTATGTAATGCTGTGTGGTGATTATGTAAATTAAGGACAAGCTAAATTAACATTTGTTGGTGGGAAGACATTCCACAGGAATAGGCTAAATGAATGTCTTGAAATGTTAGCGATGATGATATCTTTGAACTTCAAAAAATTCAATTGAGTTTGACTGTTATATTTGGCAGCAGACAGGAAAAACCTTTAGATACAGTCATCAGAAATAACATCTACTTAACATTTAACTGTATACTAGTTTTGATTAGAGACAATTGAATGTCCTCTTAAAAAAATACCATGAGTATTCATAGGTTCTGTAGAGGTTAAACCCACCTACACAAAGAACATCACAAATGTAATGTGAATAATTTTGTGCCTCTCCTTTAAGAAAAAATAACTTCGAAGCACATATCACAATTTCATCATCTATATATGCAGAATAAGCACATCTAAACAGAAAGTATTGAAATTTGTTTCCTTCTCAATACTAACAAAACTTTTACTAGGTGAAGAATATAAGCAAAATGTAAACTTAACCTATACCTTTAAAAACATCTGTCTAGCTGAATGGCAAGCAGGTATTTTATATCATGACAACTGTGTTCTATGCATGTTAAATGGAAAACAATGTAAATTAACAAGATGAGATTCCTTTATAAGAAATTCAGTCTGTGAAGTGAATAATACATACTTAATTAATTACAGTACTTTAAGACCTATATGTAGTATTCTTTGTTGAAAACAATGAAGATGGGCTCTATCACTTGTGAGTTGGATAGCCTGTCTTATGTTTCTTTATTTCATCAGCACGAAGGGAACATTTTACTTATTTTCGGTTATTGACAGGATATAGGGCTTTTTGTTGTTGTTGTTTGTTTTTGAGACAGGGCCTCATTCTCTCACCCAGGCTGGAGTGCAGTGTCATGATCTCAGCTCACAGCAACCTTGAATTCCCGGGCTCAAGCAATCCTCCAACCTCAGCCTCCCCAGTAGCTGTGACTAGAGGCACACACCACCATACACAGCTAATTTTTGAATTTTTTTTTTTGTATATAGAGATGGGGTTTTGCTCTATTGCCCAGGCTGATCTTGAACTCTTTAACTCTTGAACTCAAGTGTTCTACCAGCCTTGGCCTTCCAAAGTGCTGGGATTACATGCATGAGCCACCATGCCTGGCCAAGAATGTATTTTAAAGTGTTGATGTAAAAATGCAGTTCTAAATAACAATTGCCAGTACTTTTATTCGAGTAAATATTGATATGTGAGGATGCCATAGGAGTGCCAATAATAGAATTCCTAAATAGGCAAACAACTTTGAGGAACTAACTCAAAGACGGCTTCACAAAGGAAAGGATGTTTAAGCTAAATCAACAAAGATAAAATTGGAAAGAGTTTGCAACACAGATAAGGGATTTGGAGCAGAAAACTCATGTACACAAAACAAGAATCACAATTCCTTGATGTTTTCCTATTCTGCTAATTCAAGTTAAGTAAATACATGTGGAGAACCTTCACAAAGCTCTCTAAAGAGAAGTGCAGTGAAGAGATGCCTGGCAGCAGTTTGCTTGGCTGTGGCTGCGGCTGAGCCTAGTAATACCCTGGAAAACAGAGATGACCAGGGAGCTGCTCCCTATGACCCCTGAGGAGCAGCCAGGAGGGCCATCTCAGCCAAGGAGCAAGGAGTCCAGCAGAGGGGTGACTGAAGTAAGTAAAGGCTGGGTGCTCAGCAAATCTGGACCCTAGCTTAGAATTCCAGTTGCCTTTGAACTATAAAGGTACATGGGGGACTTACTCTCTAGCAGGGGGACCACATGCTTAGGATTGACTTGGATGAATATGGTGTATTATAAGGGCATGAGATAGCTCTAGCTGTACATCCGCCTGTGCAAGAGCTGCTAGCAGTAGGAGGAGGGTTGGGAGAATACGTGTAGATGACACAAACATCTTTACTGAATTCATTTACTTAATTCTGTTTCTTGAAGATGTTTACTTCTTTCAAGATACATCTTGGATCAAGCAAATGGAACTGATGCCAGTGACACTGACTGGAAAATCTGTTACTGTGGTTTCCCCACCTTTTCTGAATCACCCTATTGTGTAGCACCATCTTTGAACAGTTAGATACAATGAAAACAGTTGCATTTTAAAATTATTTATTTGTTTGTTTCTTTATTTATTCATTTATTATTTTGAGATGGAGTCTTGCTCTGTTCCCCAGGCTGGAGTCAGTGGCGTGATCTCAGCTCACTGCAACTTCCGCCTCAGCCTCCTGAGTAACTGGGACTACAGGCACACATCACCAAGCCCCGCTAATTTTTGCATTTTTAGTAGAGACGGGGTTTCACCATGTTGATCAGGCTGGCCTCAAACTCCTGACCTTGTGATCCGCCCGCCTTGGCCTCCCAAGTGCTGGGACTACAGGCATGAGCCACCACTCCCGGACCTTTTTTATTTTTTATTTTTTGAGACCGAGTCTCACTCTATCATCCAGGCTAGATCACAATGGTGCAATCTCAGCTCACTGCAACCTCCACCTCCTGGGTTCAATCGATTCTCATGCCTCAGCTTCCCAAGTAGCTGGGACTACAGACATGCTCTACCACAACTGTCTAATTTTTGTATTTTTAGTAGGGATGGAGTTTTACCACATTGAACAGGCAGGTCTCAAACTCCTGACCTCAGATGATCCACCACCCTTGGCCTCCTAAAGTGTTGGGATTACAGCTGTGAACCACTGTGGCCGGCCTAGCTGAATGCTTTGATTGACCAATTTTCTGACTTCAGCTTTACCACAGTTTGCGCTACTGGATGTTCACTTATTTATTCTGTGAGCTCTGCAAACCTCTCATCTGCAGGTTGTAAGTTACAATATTTAGCCAATAAGAACCATATCAAATAACTACTTTCTTCTGGAACATTCCAAGTATGAGACTACCAATTTTTCATGAATTACTTCCAACAAAGGGAAGGGTCCCTCTATAGTAATTCCAGCCTCCACAGCTATCAGCCTTGTGTTGCGTGTCCTTACCAAGTTATTTAAGAGACCATCACACATTTTCTATAGAGAAATTGCTCATAGCAGTTTAAGAAAGTCATTGTCTCCTTACCATCCTCCACCTACTACCTGTCCCCAACTACAATGCCACATGTTTTTTTAAAAAAACTGTATGGTATCATCCAATTCTAGAGTCAGATTTCTGTCTTAGTTATCTATTGCCTAAAGGAAACCTCCAAAACCAGTGACTTAAAACAACAGTGATTTACAATTTCTCAACTTGGTGGTGTGACTCATGGTACCTCCCCTGAGCTTGAATTCAAGATGGAGTTGCTGACTCATTTCTCCTTGAGCAAGTCTCTTATTCTAGAACTCTAGTAGCTTAGGCCTGCTACCATGCAGGACTCCAGGATTCCCTGGCTTGCAAAGTGACCAAGGAGAAAATTCTGTATCTGTGAGTAACTGAGTAATGGGTCACAGCTGGAAATCTATGGGGCAGATCCTTAAAATGCTGTGGCAGAAAGTCACTTCGCACGTAGCCTATATAGATACAAAAGTAACTGCCAATAACTGAAGCAAGTCTAAGTACCTGAACCATAGCAGTCAGACCAGGAAGAGAGAAAAAGAAGCAAACAAAACAAAAACAACCACTTGCCGAGCTTTGGTCTCTCTGCAGGTAGAGAAGCACTCTACAGTGATTAAAAGGCTGGAGAAATGCTCCATGAACCAACGTTATTTGACCAAATGATTTTCTTCAACATTTATTCTAAGACCAAGTTTCACCACAGTATGATGACAGTGCTGGGGAAGGAGAGGGACACAGAGTGGAATCTGCAGCAGAATGGGACTGAGACTGAGAATATGGCTGAGAAAGGAGCCCCAGATGCTCACACCTCACATTTCTGGGCTTATATTTCTCCTTCCTAGATAGAAGAGTGCTAGAAGGTAATTGTGGCTGAGGTCAGAAGTTTGAGGCCAACCTGACCAACATAGCAAAATGCCATCTCAACTAAAAATACAAAAATTAGCTGGGCGCGGTGGTGGGCGCCTGTAATCCCAGATTCTCGGGAGGCTGAGACATGAGAATAGCTTGAACTCAAGAGGCCGAGGTTGCAGTGAGCTGAGATAGTGCCACTGCACTCCAGCTTGGGAAACAGAGAAAGACTCCCTCTCAAAGAAAAAAAAGAAAGGAAGAAGGAGAGTTATGGTGACGAATGAGTGCCAAAGGGAAATCAGTGGAAAAAACACAATCTTACAAATTACTGTATTACTTAATAATTAAATAAAATAAGAATGAAGTAAACCTTTATAGAAACAATTTAGAAAAGCTAAAAACAAGAAAGGATTCCTGGAGAAATAAAAGAGAAAATTTTCTTTTAGAAAATAATTATCATAAAACTTTAAATTTAACAGATGCTAATCTTTAAAAATAAGATAAAGTTGGTCAACCTCAACTAAATCTAATCAGAAATATAGGAAAATACACTAAACAATGAATGAGAAATAAAATATAAGTAAATATAAAGAGGGCATTAAAATTTAAGAGATTGTTATGCAGAAGTATTTGCCAATAAATTTAAAAACCGACCATTTTCTGGGCAATTAATTTAGTTAAATTAGAAGCAAGATGAATAAGCTTGATTAGACCAGTAACCATAGAAATGTATAAGACATGTTGACAACTGAACTGTAAAAATGCTACATGTACATTTCATAGCTAAAGTCCATCAAGCAGAGACACCAAGAATAAAAGTGCTGACCAATTCTCTCCATTAATGTAGAAACAAGAAGACTAAATGCAATCCTGGCATGTGATTCCCCATATACATTAGGGATTAATGCAGCAGAGCTTGCCTAGTGGGCAGAGCAGCTCAACAGTGGACAGCTGCATGGTTCGAAGATATCAGTCGAGAGACTGATCAGTGGCATTTACCCATCTCCTGTGAAAATCAAAGTTGGCATAAGTCTGGCCCCTTTTGCTGATGGAAAGTGAATGCCAGGAGCAAGTGGGGGGATGCTTTTCCTTTCTGATGTCCAGAAAAGAGAGGAGGGCTCACTTCATAACTGTCAGCTGTGATTAAATAACTTACTTAGTTTCTAGCACATTTCCTCACTTTTGTTTGGCCAGAATTGGGTCATATGTCCACTTCTGACCTAACACTTCATGGAATGTGTGGGACTCTCCTTAGCCCAACTAAAGTCACACCTACATGAGATAATTGTTTTTGGGATGTCAATTAAGTAATAAAATGGGGTTTCCTTACAAAGACAAGAAGCAAGTTTGATACTCAGTGGGCAAGTACCAACACTGGGCTTTTTTTTTTTTTTTTTTTAGTGGTGATGTTGTTTTAGCTGCCTGAATCCTGGTCCCAGCTGTTCTCTATCTGAGTTTTGATCAACCATTACCTGGAAAAGAACTCCTACACGTACAACAGAACTTATCAAACAAGACCAGTATTATAGATTACTTTATGTGGAGAGCAACTGGAGTGTAGCAAAATTCAAACCCAGTGGAACTGTATACTAGAGATGAACTTCCTGAAACGTCTTTGAAAATTACCTGACAATACAGAGTTCTCATCTAAGACATTTCATGGCACTACATTCCTCTGTTATTTTGATATCTCTCTTTTTTACGCTCAAATCTGTTGTAGAAAATTCAGCTACTTCAAGTCCCCTTTGTGTCTCCCTTATTTCAGAACAGAGTTGTATAAGGAAGTGTTGTTAAATATCTACCGGTATTTAACAGGTAACATTTAATAGGGCAGATGACGCTATTCCCCTAAGAGGCTTAGTGGAGATGGCTAAGAATTTGTGCTGCTGTTTTGTTTGTTTGTTAACACATGAAATACATACCTCGAAAAGAAAACTGCAAAGAAGGACATGGACACGTCAACAGTGGTTAATTTGTAGGGGTGGAATTAACAGTCATATTAATTTTCTTCCAGTGCTTCTGCACGTAGTAGGTATGAAACTCTGTTGACAACTTGGATGTGGAAAATATAATTTAAATTTTCTAAGATTAAACTTAATTTACAGTTATTCTGAGAGACAGTCTTACTCTGTCACCAAGGCTCGAGTGTGGTGGTGCAATCTCTGCTCATGGCAACCTCCGCCTCCTGAGTTCAAGTGATCCTCCTGCCTCAGCCTCCCAACTAGCTGGGATTACAGGCACACGCCACCAATCCCAGCTAATTTTTCTATTTTTAGTAGATATAGAGTTTCACCAGGTTAACCAGGCTGGTCTCGAACTCCTGACTTCAAGTGATCTGTCCACCTTGGTCTCCAAAGGTGCTGGGATTACAGGTGTGAGCCACTGCACCCAGCCTTAATTTACATTTTAAATATTCACTTCTCCAGAGTAGTTATAAACCTATTCTTTAGTAAAGAAAAGAGTCCCTTTAACCACACCCCATTATGGAAGATTTTATCTAAATTCCAGAATATTACGGAGGGAGACCAAAACTCTTCCTCAACTGTATATGTCAGCACAAGCACCTGACATTTGGACACGTGCCTGTGGTCCTGTCAGTTCTTTGAATCTTATTCTGGACCCTTCCAGGTTCAGCTTGTGCTCACCTGCTCCTGTGCTCATCTGAACAGCTAGAATGAGAATTATGCTGAGAATTCTGGGAGTTCACCTCTGGATAGACTTGCTAAGTAGCTCCTTTCCCATAACTGGGGTCTCTTACCCTGGAAACAGTTTTACCTGAGGAACAAAGAGTAGGTCCTTTAGCTGTGACATCCAACAGACCCACTCCATTTGCTTAGTTATCTCTTCTCCCTCTTCTGGGCCTGAAGTGTTAATTTCTTATTCTTATTTTCTCACTAGTAAGCGAAGATATTCTCAAATCCTCAGTCTGTGCTATTTAATCTATAAGGATGTATACATTATGGAAAAGAGAAGCTGGGCCAAGATCTCAGGTGGGAGATACCTCTGACTTGCTGTATATTGCACCTCCCTGGGTGAAGTGAGGAAATGGGAACCTGTTCCCAAAAAGCTACAAGTTATCAGAAGTGGTTGTATTTGTAATGCTGTTTGAGTGCCCCTTCACAATGCAACTTCAACTTAATTCAGTCTGTCCCTGAAATTCAGTGTTCACTTTCTGCCAGATTAATGACCCTGAAACAGTTAACCATTTTTAATATCACTGACAGTTTCCATGACCCTAAGCAAGAGTTCTATTAAATAGATAATTAAACTTAAATGTTGTCACCCTGATTTTAATGCCTTCTACACAACCCTGTCTTATGTCAAAATACGTCTTGCTTCAAGGCAAATTTATTTGAGTGATGTTAGAAAGATTTGCTAGAAGGAAAAGTAAAAGAAAGTGTTCACCTTTGGGTGGATTAGAAAGATGCCCAAAGAAGGAGAAGCTATTTAGTTACAACTTAAAGGCTGTGACTTGTCGACGTGAAGGAGACCACAGGCTGCGAAATACCTTAGCAAAGGCGTGGACCGGGAAAGGAGTCAGATAAGAGTGGGGATCTGCTCGCCATTGGCTCCTAGGAAGGCTCTGGCAGAGGAAGGTTTAATGGGTAACTTCAATCCTGAATCTGGCAAGTGATCACTCTGGCAGGTTTTCTGAAATTCCGTTGTCAAGAGCAGCAGAGACTCATCTAACCCTAACTGACTTGCTTCTGGAGAGGTAGTTTACTATTGGGGCTGAAATCCAGGGTTCAGGAGTTGGAACACTGAGGCTCTTATCCCAGTCTGTCAACTGCTAGTTTTTTTACCCCAGCTTCTACATCTGGAGAAGAGGATACTCACAGTGCCTGCTTCCTAAGATTGTTGTGATGAGTAAAGACGTTCTATGCACAATGCACTCAAAGCAGTGCCCTGCTTGTTATTCAGTAAGTCGGTTCCTTCACTGCTATAAAAAAATACCTGAAATTGGATAATTTATAAAGAAAAGAAGTTTAATCGGCTTGTAGTTCCACACGGCTGTGCAGGAAGCATGCCTAGGAGGACTCAGGAAATTTACAACCATGGCGGAAGGTAAAGAGGAAGGAGGCATGTCTTCACATGTCCAGAGCAGGAGGAAGAACATGCAGGCGGAAGTGCCATATGCTTCTAAAAAACCAGATCTCATGAAAACTCAAAATTCTGAGAAGAGCCAGAGGGAAGCCTGCCCCTGTGATTCAATCACCTACCACCACCCTTCTCCAAAATTGGGAATGATAATTTGACATGAAATTTGAGTAGGGACACAAATGCAAACCATAATTTCATCTCCCCTACTGACTATAATGACCCTCAGGATAAAGCCTATGTAGATAGATTTTTTTCAGCCTAATGCATTACATAAGTGAGGCATAGAATACATGTTTAAGAAATGCATCCTTTTCTTCTATATAACATAGCAATGCAAGTGAAAGCAAAATGCATCATAGAGGAGAATATGGCATTTGTCCAAGTTGGCTCTGATTCTTTTTCAAGGACCAAATCTAAAACAGAATTAAGACTCATGAGAAAAGAAAAGAAAAGAAGGATCTGGGAAAAGAAATAGCGCCTAGATGATGTTATAACTCGATGAGATAGGCACTTCAACTGTATTTGGCTCCCGCTGAACTATTTTCCCTTAAGAAGATACTTAAGAAGCTAAATTTAAGCACAAGTTAAATCAGAAACTGGAGAGCCACCTGCTGAAGTATTTTCATACCACTTGACTTCCCTAAAGATATTCAGCAACTTTATGGCTATGGATACCCAGACTGGGAATTCAAAGCTGAACTCTAACTTGAGGTGAGTAAAGATAAGAAGGTCATTCCCCCTGTATACAGAATGACAGGGATTCCAATCTCAGGGTCGATATTACTGACTCTGATTTTCTCCTGATGTAGATGCCTTAGAGATAGCTGTGATGTTAGGAGGTAAAATAAATGGGACATTCAAGAAAGAAACGTTATCTCTAGAAAATGCACAGAGTTTATATAAATGTGAGGCTAAGAAATATTTATGTTCTGTAAATGAAATGAGCAAAGGCTACAGTATGGTCTGTAAATCAAAATCAGCAAAGTAGTCTGAAGGGACCAGACAGACTCTCATTCTCTTTGTATGTTCATGAGCGTGTGTGTGTGTGTGTGTGTGTGTGTGTGTGTGTGTGTGTGTGTGTGTTAGACTCTGCTGGCTTGGGCTGGGAGCAATTGTATGTCTACCCTTTGCAGCAAGGGCGTGGGCATGGCAGAGTTCTTAAGAATGCCCCAGGAAGGGTCAAGACCCTAGCTCACCTTTCTCAACATCTCCAGTGGGACACAGACACACATCAAAATTGAAAAAGTTCACTTACAGTTGGAGAAACCTTTGAATTTCAATGCTGCTATTAATTCCTTTCTAGTGTTCCAGGCAGCCTGCTGAGTAAGTGAGGTCCTTAGCAAAGCAATAAGATGGGTTTTTTCCAGTCCAAAAAAGCCATTAGGCTGCTGCAGAGAACCTAAACTTCTTTTCTTTTCACTATGCTATAACTTAAAATTGAGTAAAATTCCTGTCATGCTGTAGGATTTCAGCCCATTAGCTTCAAAACAAATGGTGCGACATTAGCATAAACTCTGTACATTTTCTAGAGAGAATTGAATTTTCCACACCTAATCCTCAAAAACAACTGTTGCTTGTTCTGGTGACAATTTTAATCAGTTATTCCCAGTTTTTTTGCGAGGAGAATGAAGGACCTTTTGTGGATAGAGAGTATTTACAGATTTGGTTAGCAGATGTACTCATGAAAGTATTTCTGATCATGACACCGCCAGAAAGTCCCATGGAGAGGCAAAAGTATAAATGTATTAGCTATCTACCACTGTGTAACAAACTACCCCAGAATACTACTCAGTTTCTGTGGGTCAGGAATTTGAGAGCAGATTGGCTGGGTGGCTCTGACTTACTATCTCTCATGAGGTTGCAATGAAGATGCTCTCTGGAGCCAGAAGTCATTTGAAGGTTTGACTGGGGCTGGAGCATCCACTCCTAACATAGTTTTTTCATAAGTCTGGCAAGTTAATATTAGTGCTTTGCAGGAAGCCTTAGTTCCTGCTAATGAGCATCTCCAAAGGGCCACTTTAGGGCTCCCAGAGGAAAAACTAGAAGCTGTGATATCTTTGATCATGCAACCTTGTGTGGCTGTCAGCTTTTAAAATGGCTCCCAATCATCATCACCTGCTGGTATTTATCTCTGATATAATCCCTTCTCTTTGTGTGTGGGCTAGATCTTGTGACTTGCTTTAGTGGCTAGAGTAATGGGATGCCACCTCTTAGGTTAGATTATAAAATAGTCTTGCGTCCTTCTTACATATTACATATGTTCTCTCTCTCTCTCACTTCCTCCTTCTTTTTTTCCTTCTTTTGCTCTGCTTCTCCTTCTTCCTTCTCCCTTTTCTTTCTACCCCCCATCTCCTTCTCCTTGCTTGTTTTGATAAAACACACTACCATGTTGTTAACTACCCTGTGGAGAGCACAGCAAAACACAGAACTGTGAGATGCCTTAAACAAACAGAGAGAAACTGAGGCCCAAGCCAAACAGCATGTCAGATACTGAAAACTATCAGCAAACCCTGGGTAAGCTTAGACATGAACCCTCCCAGCTCCGTCAAGCCTTAATTCAACATCAGCCTTTTGAGGGACTCGCAGCCATAAAAACCAGTCAAGACACTCTTGATTCCTGATCCACAAAAACAGGGAGATAATGTGTATTTGTGATGCAAAAATAGACAACAATACTACTTGAACATTCATCTTTGCTATGTCCCATAACTTACACAGGCCGGCTCTCTTCGTGAAAAGAAAAGGTGATTGTGGTTTTCTTCTGTCCAAAGATGACAGGGCAAGACACTACAAGGCCTAGCTCCCTTTTCAGTTACCTAGAGGGAAAGACACATCATAATTCTGGGCTGGTTTATAACCTGCTTGCATGGCAAGGAAGGAAAGAACAATTTCAGTGAGGTTCTGGGGCTCACTCTGCAGAGGTCAACAAACAGCAAGACTAGGGCAGATGTTTCCAGAGCCCTCTTGGAGAACGCATGTCATTTACTCCAGTGAAGTGATGGTGGAAAAACATTAGCAGCTTCTTGAGAGCTAAGTGCACCCCATGAGTTGCCGTCGCTAAGTGGCAGTCAGAACTGGGCTTTGGTGAGATTGTAAAGGCAGAGGACCGTGCCTACTGATGCCAGGAGGGACTTGGATTTATGCAGGCTTTCCTACATAAGGTTCCTGTTAAGTATTCCTTTGTCATGAAATATAAAGCTTTTATAGTTGTTTACTTTTCATATGAACTCCACAAGATCTATTTTATATGATCTGATCTCCCCTCCCAGCTTACTATTTTCCTTCCATCGTTCTTATCTCACTGCAATGCCATATTTCTATTGCTCAGTTTCTGTCCTTGGAAGCAATCTATAGTTAGTTCTCTCATCAATTCCATTAATAAAACATCTGCCATTCTACGTGCAGAGTAGATTCAGATGCTGACCAGTATCACCACGTCTTCTCCCACTGTCCTGCCCTAGCCACCCTCTGCGTTTCCTTGGACTATTGTGATCAACCTCGGAACTGGTTTCTCTAAGTCTACCCCAATGGCTCCACAGTGCATCCTCAAAAGTGCATGAATAATCCTTATAAAATATTCTGTATCATATCAGTTTGCAGACCACACCTCCTTTATGGCTCCCATCCATCACACTCAGGGTAATCTCAAAAGCCTGTCAATGACTGCAAGAACTCACAGTCCAGCCCTCTAATACCTCTCCAAGTTCAATCAATTTGATTTGCCTCCTTGCTTTTCCTACAGAACACTAATTATGCTCTCACCTCAGGGCCTTGATCTCCCACTTGTATCTCCTCTGGCAGACACACTTCCCTCACCTTCTTCTGGCCATTACATAAATGTTTCTGTGAAATTTTACCTCCCAACTCTTCATTCCGTTTACCAATTTGATTTATACCATGTGATTTACAATATAATTTTTCTTATTTTTTTGTTTTCTCTTCCACGCACTACAATGTAAACTACATAAAAACAGTTTTGTCTGTTTTGCTTGAATGATGTATATCTTATTTGAATAGAATAGACACAATTTCAGGTATTGATTTCAGGTACTACATTCGGATGCTTGAATGTAAGCATCACCTTAGCAGTGTTGATGAGACAACCAATTTATACATACATACATGTATATGTATAAATTTATTAGACATACATATTTATATATGTATAGGTATAAAATTTATACTGAATTTATACATACTAATAGGTATGTATAAATTTATCCTGAATTTATACATACTAATAGGTAAGATAAATTTATACATATATGTGTAAATACTACGTGAGGGATGTGTTTAGTATAAATACTAAATGTTTTTTTAGTATTTAGTATAAATGTAGTCTTTAGTATATTTTTTAGTGTTTAGTATAAATTTAGTATGAGAGAGGACTCATACTAAATTTACACATACTAAATATATATAAATTTATACATATACATGTAAATTGGTTAAATATCAACAGTGATAAATGTGTGTGTGTGTGTGTGTGTGTGTGTGTGTGTGTATCCATAAAATGTTTATAACTTCTACTGCTGATCATCAATATTTTGTTGGGCAAATAACCATGAGTTCCCTCACAGGCAGGCAGCAAAGACTCCAGCTGAGAATAGTTTATTCTTTTATATCACTCTCTCTGGGCCAAGAGTTATCACACCTGTGGGGACTGGTCCATAAAAAAATCACTCATCTGGAATTATAGGTGGCAGGAGAAAGGTAAAAGAGGGCGTTTTTCTTCAATTTCTGCTAGCATTACCGGTGCTTTTGTTTTAAAAGCCCAGACATCAAGTTTGGTTAATTTAAGTTGCCTCTTGCAGTTTGGGAAATAGAAGAAATCTCAGCATGTCAGGGAGAATCAGGGGAGAAGCGTCCAGCATTAGGTGATCACCAAAGAACCTAGAACATTTGCCGCTGGGATTCTACTGCAAGAGACAGGCTGTTGTTAGCCCATGCGCATGTTCAGGCTTGCTATGCCCCACATGTGGGGACAGCTAATGAAAACAGCATCAAACCGGTTGGCCAGCCATCAAGTTGGCTGGCAGGATGGAGGCCACCAAAGCAGCTCTTCAGGCATTGGTTTACCAGAATTGAGTCAGCCAGGACAGCAGAGAGAATGAGGGCCTGGGCAGCACCTATTTAGTGATTGCAGTAACTACAGCTAGTAGGGATGTGTTTCAATAGCTGGTTCAGATGATCATTAGCCTAGGCCATAGAGTCATAGTAAATAACAGCATGGACGGTTGTATCCTGAGCCTTCTCTCCAGCAACAGCCCTCAAAGGGTGACCAGAGGATTGCATCGGTAGGTGTGAGAGCTAGTGCACATCCAGCATGGCATCCTGAGGCCTGAGACATGCTAGCCCTCATCAAAATCCATGTGTCTGAAAGGAATTAAACACAGTGAGTGAGATTTCTGTGGAGCTTGGACTCTCTTTCTGATGAGATTCCTGGTGGAGGTCTAATGAGCCACACTCCTATATTACTCTCGTTTGCCTTGGTTGGTCCAAGCAGCACAGCCTGCATCAATATAAGTTCCCTGGAGGGCTCATCCTGGGTACGAATCTGATGTTAGAGAAGAAACATATCCTGTGAAGACTGAATGAAGGGTGGACCAACACCTTTTCCAGCTGGTTTAGGAATTAATGAGCTAAAATGGAGTTCGAAGGCTCATCCTGTATTTTTCTTGAGTCACAACATGTTCCCTTTGATGCTTATAAAAGATTCCTCGGTAAGATATTTATGACAGGGTCTGGGTATTGGTGATTTTGAAAAATCACTGAAGAATAGAAGACAGGAAAACAATCACGGCTTGGATGGTTCTCCTTGTCATTGACTTGGTTCAGACACAAGCTATACCTTCACAGTTATTTGGAACATACCTGATCTCAGAGGATTTCATTTTATTTTCAAAGGAGGCCACACTATCTTTCCTATCCTTAAAAAATGAAGGAATACAAACAACAGAACTTGACTTCCAAAAACACTGACCTTAACTGATAAATGCCCACTTTTCTAACAGCGTGGACATTACCACTCACAAATCTAAACCTATCCCTGCAGCTTACTGAAATTCTTAAAAAATAGTGAAGTAAAATAAATTTTAAAAGAATTTATCATTTATCAGCTCTGTATCTAAAGGGAAATAATATCTGCATGTATCTTCCTGAACGTGAGTTTTCAGGCGGGAAGATATCTTACCTATTATCTTTCAAGGTCATTTAGAGAGTTAAATAAAATATTAAATATTAAATTACTTTTGACCTCCAAAATATTGAGCAAGAAAACATATTGGGCTGTTATCTCCAGGGTGATAGGAACTGTGCATAGCTAAAAGTAATGGAAGGGAAACTAGGTACTTTAGTGTGGAGGTGAACTAACAGATAGGCAGTAATTGTAGGAGTCTGGGCAAGAAATGGTGAACTGTGAGCTGCACACCAGCAATAGAAATGCGATGTAATTGTCTGAGATGATAGCTGCCCTTGACTGTCAGCAAGTCTCAATTACCCAAATCCCCAGCCGTTCGTTCTCTTCAGGGTGACGTTTCCGTTAGGATGGTGGGGAGAGAGGCACAGCAGTGTGACATGTGACATTTCACTCTCATCAGATGTTCCTCGTAAATGGATCACAACAGCTGCAATGCCCCGTAATGACATTAAAATGACTACAAATCCTAAGTTGTTTCCTTCCACATTTAGGAATCTTCTCCTAGACATTTTCTGGCGATCCCACAGGGTTTTATCATTGCATTTGCCTCTGTGCACTGTCAGACACCGGTTGAGAAGAGCCAGAGGGCTTTTCACGCTAAATATAGTCTTTAAAAAAATCCATGACACTTGACAAATTGATTAAAATTGAAGTCCTTTCTACATTTTAGGGGAGAATAGTTAGCCGATTACATACTGTAGTGTACACAAATGCTGCAAGACCTTGAGTTGGGCATATGGAAAGAAAGAACTCTCATTTCTTCTACATTTAATAACAGGATAAAAAGCTGGCAAGTAAATGACGGCAAATCTGAGAGAAACCACATAATAAGAATGAACTAACCCAGGAGACATAATGAATTGTGCAGAAAGCTTCCTCCAGGAAGGGCACATGCAATGTAATGGAAATCACTGCTACGAATGACTTGGTTTGTGATTTTGCTTCCCCAGACAAAAGGAGGGACTGTTAGCAAGGCGCCATTGATGCCATTGAGGCCATTTATAATCACAGTTCTCAGGCCTGCTGCAAATCCCCGCTTTCCCCATAGTCCCAGCATCTTCCATTTGTCATTCTTCACAATTGTTATATCATGCCATGAATAGAAGGCACATTACAGAGAAAGCCTCTCTTTCTGCTCCGCATTGTCGTATGAGTGAAGGTTGCAGCTCTCTTACTTTTTGGTGTCAGATTTAGTTGATTAAACGTAGCATTATTTTAACAACCTGTGACAGGTTTCATAGAGAGGATTTATAGAACATATCTTGGGAATCCATCCTCCATCCTTAAAAATGGTGCTTGGAGTGAGGCTATTAGTCAACAATGTGGTAGGAGTACTAGCAACAGCACTTACAATGTGGTAACTTAATTTGTGATATTCTTAATGCAGCAGAATTGTTTTAGAAGATAGATTATGTTATCATGTTATTTTTATCAGTGTCGCTAATGTTCTGACTTGTGTTGTTCCTCTTTGGATGCCAGTATTCTAGAAAATAGCTGCAAGCAAGTGAGTCCAGAAAAGGAGTTCTCTTGGGTTATAAAAATCTCTTCTTGATCCTGAGAGTAACCAGTGACATGTCCTCTAGAAGATGGTACAAAGCTTTTAAGTGTGACCCCTGATCTTTTGCCAACGTTCTAATTAAAATGAAGGGAGATTTACAACCAAGAAATTTAAAATTATTCAGGTGGCATTTCTCATAAGGTGAAGCAATAATGACAAGAACGTCAAACAATGGACGTTGAAATGCACAGTGAGATCTGTGCCTGGAGGAAAGGCTGGGCCACACCTGGTACAATCTCATCGGTTACATGCCCACCTCTGCAGCCAAATGCATAAACCCTGGGATTACCAAGATTAACCTTTCTCTTCATCCGAGTTACCAGCAGTTAGGTTGAAAAGAAAATCAAGAAACCCATCCTTTCGAAAGGACTTTGTATTTTGCTTCCATTCTCCCCGCACGTTTCTTCATTTGTCAAGAAGGCAGTTATTCCTGTCAATCCTTAAAATTGGGGGTGGTGAACACAATGCATCAATCAAAATTGTTTCCATTGAAACTTTAAAGACTCCTTTTGAGGCGGTTTATTTAGTATGTTCAACAGCAGATTGATTAATCAGTTTTTGTCTCTTGCTATTCTGTGATTTACGATTTGTTTTTCTAATGCATTTTGAATTCTAGGTCTCATCAGCTATATTATATTTTTGGAACATAACAAAGCATTAAATTACATATTAAGAATTAAACTGATCTCTCCTTTAATCATATTATGACTCAGGGTCACTTTTATTTTGTTTTGTTTTATTTTTGAGGGGTAGGTGGTGAGAACAAAATGTGAAGAGCCAAAATGTTCACCTTCCTGAGAATCCCTTACACTAGAGGCACGCCGTTTTCTTTGTATCTGAAACAGGGCAGATGTCAGGGCCCCATTTGTACAGCAGGTAGAGAGGTTGTAATCGACAGGAGAGAGGCTCAGACACTATTCTCCTCCCCTGTCAGGGACTCACGGCAACTCTCAGAGGAAGCCCTTGTGTTTGGTCGGTTCTGCCTCCTTACATGGAGGCTATAAGGGTAAATTTACAGGCAGAGATGTTCTCTTGCAAGTCCTCAACATGCACACCATTCTGGTCTAAAGCAGAAATCTGAATTAATTAAGAATAAAAGGCATCCGTGAGTCTATAGATGGGAACTTGCCCTGTTTCTGACAGGTTCATTCCAGTAGATTTGTGCGGTAATTTTGCCTAGCATGGCTCTGATGGCTCATTGTGACCCCTTTAGCGCATTTTTTCTTTTATTCAAGTATGTTTTAAATTTGTTTGAAACTAATTTTCTAAATTTTGGAATAGATTTTTTGAAGAAGGTTTAAAACAGATCGTTATAATCAGCTACAGGTTTGTTCCTCAGGTGTATCTGCCTGAGCAACGTTTTGCTTTTTGTCCATATATTGCTCTCTCATTTTACCTCATGAGTTAAATATCTCAGTCATTGGAACTATCACCTTGACCTCTACATGTCCTACATCCCATGCCACCAGACTGACAATTAAACAATTAAGCAACCATCACATGGCATCGTTTACCCATTTCCCATCCTCCTTCAAGATGATTCCTCATATAGGAGGATATAATATATTATTTGATTATATATGATTACATATGACCTATCTGATATCAGAATTTCATTTTGTGTCCATATTGTGGGATACTCTCTCTTAACAATTATTATATTCGTGAGAGGCTCAAGATAAAGCATACAGTACATGAAAAATGTAAGACTTTGAGGAGCATTTGCGCATAAAGGGACTCCCTACAAAGCCTGGATTAGAGTACACAATGATAGTGCAACACCCTGGAACTAGCATTGGCCGAGCTGTTGCCATGCCTGAGCCCAGAGAGATGATGGGACGGAGTGGCTGCTGGAACCCAGCAGGAGAGTCACTGCTATGATTAACTTTATGTGTCAACTGGGCTGGGCCATGGTACCCAGTTTTTCATCACACACTAGTCCAAATGTCACTGTGAAGGTGTTGTTCAGATGAAATTAACATTTAAAGCAGAAGCTTTGGGTTAAGTAGATAACCCTTCATAATGTGGGTGCTCCTCCTATCAGCTGAGGCTCCCCAAGGCAGAAGAAATTCTGCCTTCACATAGCCTTCAGATGTGAGACAGCAAGATCAAGTCTCCCTAGGTCACCAGCCTGCCAGCCTGCCCTGCAGATTTTAGATCTGAAAGCCCCCACATTCATGTAAACCAATTCCTTACAATCAATCAGTCTCTCTCTCTTTCTCCTCTCTCTCTGTGTATAATCCACATAATATATACTATATTATCTATAATGTCATTATATAGTACATTATATGTTAATATATGTAATGTTATAATACTTTTATGTAAAAACAATGATATAATATGTTATACAAAATATAAACATATTACATATTATCAACTATATAATACATATAATTTAATATAATATAGTACATTTATATTTTATTACATTGTACATAGCATATTATATATATATATATATATATATATATACTTGCATGTATGTGTGTATACCTATTTCATCTGTCTTTCTGAAGCACACTAACTAATACAGTCCTCAATGAATCTTCCTTAAGAAGAGCAGTGACTTTCAGTCAAGGGACTCAGTGCAGGTAGCCCAGGTGAAGGGACTCAGGTAACCTCCTCAGGGAGGAAGCCAGGCTTCTGGATACTCTGGCCTGTCTCTACTGATTCCTTAAATTCCTGGTAGAGCTTACCATTGGCTAAACTCAATGAGTAAGATAGTCAACCCTCAGTTCATTCACCCCAGCTTCCCAGGGTGACCAAGGGAGAAAGGGGGAAGTCTATGGTGGGTTGACACTATCACTTGTTCTCTACCCTTCACTTGCTCAGCTCTGTACATCACTAGTAGACTGGAGTAGAAAAACCTGGACACATGTGGTCTCCCTTTATTTCCTATGGGAAAGCAGCATTTTGGAAGCAAGTGCCTGCTGTTCCTCATGCCAGACTTTGCCATATGCACTGAACTGGTGCATCCTTAATAATATTAACACAACCTTAACAATACCAGTGAGGTATTTCCCTTTCATTTCCCCTTCATTTCCCTTTCCACTAACTTGGCTTATTTCTCTATTTACAACTTGTATTGGAAAAAGGAGTCCCATTAGTAATGATAATAATAATGGCAGTAATGAGATATTGGTCATTTTGTTCTACTAATTACCATTAAAATGTTGTTTATGTAATTATTCTACAATTGTATGTGTTCACCTTATTTCCATTTTACTAATGTTAACTTGAAACTTGCAGTGTGATGGTGATTTCCCTTGAATATTAATTAGAATCCATCACTTTCTAATTCCAAAGTCAAGCTTTTCCCAATAATATAGCACTCTCTTAACTTGTAACACAAAAATAAAATCAAGGAAATAAAATAAATTACATTTAGAAATTATAGCATTGACTGGGATTCCTAAATTGAATCCAGTACGTTCTACTATTGATATAGTTTGGCTCTATGTCCCCACCCAAATCTCATCTTATGGCTCCCATAATTCCCATGTGTTGTGGGAGGGACCTGGTGGGGGATAACTGAATCATGGGGGTGGGTTTTTCTAGTGCTGTTCTCTTGGTAGTAAGCCTCATGAAATCTGATTGTTTTAAAAATGGGAGTTTCCCTGAACAAGTTCTCTCTTCTCGTTTGTTGCCATGTGAGACGTGCCTTTCACCTTCTGCCACAATTGTGAGGCCTTCCCAGCCATGTGGAACTGTAAGTCCAATAAACCTCTTTCTTTTGTAAATTGCCCAGTCTCAGGAATGATTTGTCAGCAGCGTGAAAACAAAGTAATACATATATGTTCCTTTGCATACCAATTATACCAAAAAATCTGACCTATATTTTCCATGGAGGCTACAGTAACAGCATCAGATAAGCTGAGCATTGAAGACAGAACTAGGTCTATGCTGTGTTCATATTATATCTAAATTCCAGTGGAATAATCATGACTCATTTCTTATCTTCAAATACAGCTTTTCCAGAAGGAAAATAGTGATATCTTGGAAACATGTGGAAACTGAGGGGACAAGCTGAACTCACTGCAAACTGACAACATAAGACTGATACTTCCTGGCTTTACATTCCTCTCCAACTCCTACTTTCCTCACCTAGGGTAAAGAGTGCCTCACAATCATGATGCAAGGTGAAAGGCATGTCTCACATGGTGGCAAACAAGAGAAGACAGAGCTTGTGTAGGGAAACTCTTGTTTTTAAAACTATCAGATCTCATGACACGTATTCAGTACCATGAGAACAGTATGGGAAAGACCCATCCCCATGATTCATTATCTCTGTAGTAAGGTAATTGAAGACAACTATGCTACATCCTGGATGGATTTCTGATCATGCCTTTAAGCTGATATCCATGAATGTTTCGACCAAATTTCCAAGAGGATGGGTGGCACTGTTCAGATGGAAATGTTGTGAGATAAGGACCCAGGAAGGACATATTTGGAAGAAGCCCAGTCCTCTGCAGAATTGACAGATTTAGGAGAAATAGGCACAAGATGTCTCAAAACAATCTGAATTTTAGGTAAATTGAAAATAGCTTTTTGATATCAGTATGTTTAATGCAATATTTAACTGAAAAAATTTGTTATTCATCTAAATTTCAAATGTAACAAGCATGTTGTATTTTCTCTGGTGACTCCAGCTCTGTGCCAATGACAAAATGATAATCTCTCTTGAAATGAAAATAATCATCAGCCTGTTAGAGGGCAGCTTTGGCTTCCAGAGATCAGCAATGCAACAATGACTCACCAGTCAGAATAAGGCCTTGGCCCCAACCTGTCTGACTCTGGGTCCCAGTTGGAACATGGGTTCTTACCTGTGGTTGTTTCCTCAGTTGCAGATTGCAGAATTCCCACATGAGCTCTCTGGCCCTGGGGGTGAAGGTTCTTGTGATAAGGAGAGGGAAATGGAAGCCCTCTGACACATCAAAATAAGAAACCAAAAGTAAAACTACATCCCTGGAGAATGTCCAGGAATATGTGTTGTGTTAAAGACCCATTGCTACCATATCCTCATTTACCAGATTAGCCACTATAAGCCTGAGGTGTGTGGTGAAGGATGACCGTGGATGGTCGTGAACCAAGGGCTGATGATCAGGAAGGCTGTCTTATTGAATTTGTTTACTGGAGAAACCAACACTCCACCCCCATCATGCACTCACACACATGGCAGGGCTATTGGCCTAGAAATTCTTAGGAAGGGAATTCAGAAGCAAGTTTCAGTTACATAGCAGGGACAACAAAGTAGCTTCATTGTCTTGCTTCAAGACTGTGACCACTATCCTGCTAGTTCCTGAAATACAACTCAGAGGGACTTTTGTTGCCTTCACATCCTGTATTATTTATTTCTGGTTTATTATATTGAAGACTTATTCTACCTTGATCCAGTGAATAGGAAGTAGTAAGCACCAGGTACTGTGATAAGCCTGCCGAAGATGTGAGATAAACCCCACAAAACTTTAGGGCTGTGATACTGTGAAGTTTCTTGAGTGATGGTGTATTAGGATATCTATTCTAACCATATGGGAGGCGGATGACTTTATCTTGTATCTTCCACAAAATACAAAGTTGCAGCAAACTTGGGGACGTCTGGGGTGTGCTTCTCCCACTCACTTTCCCTGGGAAGCAAATAGCCTGGTGGTTTTGAATGGGGAAAGGAACAGCATCAAAGAACTTCTGGGCAAGTCCAGGAAGCTGCACAAAGTGTCCTGGGACTTAGGAGCTGGGACCTATAGGACCATTAGTGTTAGCAGTGTCTGGAGCAGACACAAATGCTGTTTGGAGTCTCTGAAAAATGGCAGCAGGAGAAAGAAAGTGCATAATCCCCCACAGGGATTATGGAGTCAGGCTCTGACATCCTACGCTGCCAGTAATTCTCTAATCGAAAACCAGCTCCTGACTTGCAACTGGGCCGTGGAAGAGACTGACCATGGACACCAAAACACTGCAGGACCCAGACTGTCCACCATGCAGTGGGTGCAGCTAAAGCAACAAACTGCACAGGTGGATGTTCGGAGCAGCACACCCTATGACATCATATTTAAAAGGCAGGTATGTGAGCGCAGTTCCAAGCAGGTCCTGAAGGAGGAATAACCTGCATGAGGAGGAGGGAGACACTCCAGTGGCCTGCTTCTCTGCGTTGCCACAGCATGGGGCACCCACTCTGTGTCCTCAAAGGAATTCCCTACAGCAGGCACCCGGGTAGGAAAGGCCATGGAGCAGTTTCCCCATGCTGGAAGGCAGCCAGGCCAGCAGCCACTGCTTTCAACCCCACCCCATGGAAGAGGGAAGTCTGCTCAGTGAGCAGGATTTGGAGCCACAAATTCAGTTGTTCACTTTTTGTGGAAGGATATGTTAATTGATATTTATAACCAGAGGAAGATTGAATTGTCGTTAAGCTAAGTTTTAAATCTAGTGGAACACCTCCTAGTACTTCCTTCCCTAATCATAGTTTTAATAGAAAACTACAGCTGTCTAAAAATTATGCAGCAGGGACTCAGCAAGTGTTTAACTTTGGACCCAGAACTTACCTTTGTCTGAGAGGAAAA
Organism: Leontopithecus rosalia; assembly: GCA_028533165.1. Taxonomy (NCBI): domain Eukaryota; kingdom Metazoa; phylum Chordata; class Mammalia; order Primates; family Cebidae; genus Leontopithecus; species Leontopithecus rosalia. Next base: position 98,620,273 of record CM052658.1, read on the forward strand.
TTCCCCTACATGCTATCACCTTTCTACAGGAAAAGCACTGGACTCTGCTGTTTTCTTTTAACATTGATAAGTATGCAAAGTGGCAGCAGGTTTTGTTGGGATGGCCTCTTTCTCTAACATATTCAAGACCTGTTAGTTTCTGTCTCTTCAAGGCATGTTTTTCTGGCATCCAAGTTCTGAGCTATTAACAAAGCATGATGACTTCCTTAGGGGACAGAGTGCTGTGTTGCAGGACTCTTGCTATAGATATGTATAGGGAATCTATGGAACTGCCATGAACCATTCTAGGGCAAAGACATCTACATACTAAGGAATTCTTCTCAAAACTACATGATTAAGCAACCTAGAAATAAGTAGAAACCCTCCTGTGTCCCGTGGACAGGCCATGGGAATCCCGACTTAGTATTTCCTTCCTTGCTGTAACCACACAATGGAGTTTAAGTTTGGCTATACAGCCAACACCAGACTATTTAGTTCTCTTCTGGGCAGAAGAGAACTTTAAACTTTGAAGTTTAAGCAGGGTAAATATTGTCTTCTGGATATATGTCCAAAGGAAATAATATCAGCCTGTTGAAGTGATATTTGCACTCCCATGTTTCTTGAAGCATTATTCATGAAACCCAAGACGTGAAATCGATCTAAGTGTCCATCAATGGATGAATGGACCAAAAAAATGTGGACGAGTGGAATATGATTCTACCATATAAAAGAAGGAAATCCTGTTATTTGAGACAACATGGATGGATGTGGAGGACATTTGGTTAAGGGAAAAAAGACAGAACAGAAAGACAGCTTGTATGATCTCACTCATATGTGGAATCTAAAAGTTGAACTCACAGGAACAGAAAGTAGAATGGTGGTTGCCAGGAACAGGGGGTTACTGGGGATAGGGGTTAGGGAGATGTTAGCCAACATAAAGAGTTTTGATTAGATAGGAAGTTCTGGAGCTGTATTTCAGAGCATGGTAACTACAGTTAACAGTAGTGTATTGTTTCCTGTAAAATTGCTAGGACAGAAGGTAGGAAAAGTTTGCACCACACCAAATGATACAAAGGTGAGGTGACCTATATGTTTATTACTTAGATGTAATCATTTCACATGTACCTATATCAAGACATTTTGTTGTATATCACAAATATATATAATTTTGATTTGTGAATTAGACCTTAATAAAGTTGAGGAAAAACAGTAAATATTCTGTTCTCTGATATATATGAAGCTGGTATAAGAAAGTGTCTTCAGTCTATAACTGAAGCACCACTTCTGATGTGCCTAGGTAAGGCACCATCTGTACAGTAAGTCTTAGCTCTGAGGCTGCCTGCATCTGAGGAACCCAACTCGGTAAGGGCTCTGCCCAGAAGCCATAGCACAAAGAGCTCCAAGGGCTCTCACAACCAGGATAGCTACAAAGGAAGAATGTTGGAGGCACCCACGCAGCCTGCATTCAGTAAGAAAAACTCTCTTGAACTGTGCCTTTGCAGAAGCCCCTAAAACTAGGATTGTTTGCTGAGGCCTGAAGCTTATCTCTTACACATTTGATTCAACAGAAGGTTTGCACCACATCACCAAAGAACCACCATTTGTCTTTGGGCAAAGCTTTAGTCTGGTATAAAGTCATTTGACTATGTCTTAGGGCTTGAGGTCTTGTATCTAAGCTAAAATAGATAAACCTAGTCCAATATTAGCCTCCCCAATCCCCCAGAATCCTCCAGTGTGAAAATATCCTGCCCATACAGTAAGTCAAGGACACAATCACCTGGGAGCTGCAGAAATCTCAGTAATTCCATGTATTATTGTTACTCCTCTACATTATATTGTATTCCTTGATTTTCCTGGTGCATACACCAAGTATATACCAGGGGTCTTTGAAGGGCTAAATAAGTAACATACCTCATTTGTATTTGCATTCTGAAAAAAATCAGTAATTAAACTATTGATGGCTTGATGGACAAAATAAAACTGCACTTCTATTCTTTGCCTCCTTTATCTTTCCTGAGTTATTTTCTGAAATTAGATACTCTATCAGTGAAATACATCTCAATTCCTCTTGATATTTGATGATTCCAAAATTTGCAACCTCTCTCTTCTGCCCTTATCCATTGTCTGAGTCTGCTTTGTGTTGCTGTAACAGAATACCTGAGACTGGGTAATTTATACAGCAAAAGGTGGCTGGGCATGGTGGCTCATGACTGTCATCCCAGCACTTTGGGAGGCTGCGACAGCCAGATCACCTGAGGGAAGGAGTTAGAGACCAGCCTGGTCAACATGGTGAAACCTTGTCTCTACTAAAAATACAAAAAATAGCCAGGCATGTTAGTGGGCACCTGTAATCCCAGATACTAGGGAGGCTGAGGCAAAACAGTTGCTTGAATCTGGGAGGTGGAGGTTGCAGTGAGCCGAGACTGCACCACTGCACTCCAGATTGAGTGACAGAGCAAGACTCCATCTCAAAAAATATAAAAAATAAAAAATAAAAATAAAAAGGTATTTAGCTCAGGATTCTACAGGTTGACCACCAGCATCTGCTCAGCCTCTTGTGAGGACCACAGGCTGCTTCCATGCACTGCAACGAGCAGAAGCGCAGACACCTGAAAACAAAGAGATTACATGGCAAGAGGGAAAGCAAGAGAGAAAAGCTGAGAAACCCAGATTCCTTTTAACAGCTCACTCTTGCTGGAATTAACCCATTCCAGCAAGAGTGTGAACTCATGCACCCCCAGGGGAAGGCAATCTATTCGGGAGGAATCCACCTCCATAAACCAAACACCTCCTACTGGGCCACACTTCTCAACACTGCCACATTGATATAAAATTTCAAGATGAGTTTTGATGTGACAAACCACGTATAAACCACAGCATTCATTCATTGAAAATATTTATGATGGACCTATATACACTACCAGCTATGTTTTAGGAATACAGAGTAAGCACAATCAGGAGAAAACACTGCCTTCATGGGATTTGCATTTCAGTGAGGAAGATTCAGATAAAATGGAAATAGGTAACTGCATTAAATATTAACAAGACATTTTGTCTGGAAAGGTATACAATAGAGAGTTGGACTAATGAATGCTGAGGACTATTTAACGATAAATAGAACATCAGTGTAGCCACACTCAGAGTGTGACATTTTGTCAGCAACGCGATGAAGCACGTGTGGTTATGGGAATTTTTCAATCCCAATATACTGGCTATGAGACTGTTCCAGGGAGAGTAACAGTCCTACCTGGTGTTCTTGTGGCAGAACAAGGACGCAGGTGTGCCTGAAGAAGGGTGAGGAGAACAGAGGGAGGACAAGACAGGAACAACAGGGGCAGGTCACATCAGGCCTCCTTGGCTTTACTCTGAGTGACAAGTGAGGCTACTGGATCCTGCTGCACAGAATATCAACAAGCTCTGACACATTTTCAAAAGAACATTCTGGTTCCTAGCTGAAGAAAAGACTACAGGGTCAGGTTGGAATGCAGGATCCCAATCAAATGGCTCTTGCAATTATCAATCAAAGAAATGATCATGGCTAGTGGCGCTAGATATCATTGGATGGAATTTGTGCTCAGACGCATAGGGAAGATGATAGTGTTTCTTACGCTCACCTGCAGTCATTGACAAATAGACACTGGTGTATGCAGCCATGGAACACTCGTGTTTGGGCTCTCAGTTGTGTAATGCTGGGCCATACTACCTACACATGCTCCATCAGAGAACCACAGCCTCGCACAGTCTCCAGCTCTCTCTATGCTCTAGATAATTTATGGACCCTAAATAACAGCACTTTGCTAGTCCCAGTACTCGCAGCTTTAAATAACAAGTTTCTATGTAAATATAAAAAAAAACATTAACTTACATATCAGTTATGGTAGGACCCTCCGTACAGTCTGAATTAGGTCAGTTTTGTCATTTGATAAATTTAATTGCATGCATTTTCCTTTTAGCTTGATACATAAACATATTTCACAAACAATTGCACCAATTTTTCAAATCCCAATATATTGGATTAGATTCTTCTTCTAATTTTGTCCATCATAAAAGCTACTATTTCTTTATAGAATTTGCCTAGTTTAGTTTCCCATTCCATTAAGTCAGCTTGTATTTTTCATCTTTCCTAATGTCGCCATCCCTCACTACCTATCAACAGAAAGTTGCTTTTATTTGAAGCTTATCCCTCCATCAAAAAATTAATTAAGAAGTTAATTAATAGCAGGCATATTGTTGGCCTCTGTGACACTTCATTAAATACGTCCTTCCTAAAAACACTGTCATTTATTTCAGTTGTTATTAATGGTCTTCCAACTTCAGTTCTTTTTAATGTCAAAACTCATATTTAACCCATATTGAATTAATTTTGCAGGTGAAACTTCATTCGAATGTTATTGTATTAATTATCTACCTAAAGCACTGTATTGCCTTCTAGTATGTGGGCTGAGTTTGTTTTTGACTACCTTCAAATTCCAGACACATGAATGACAGTTCAAAATTTGCCAGGCACTTTCTTTCCTAGCTATCATTATATATTTTATAATTTTTTATTTAATGTAATGAGCAAACTCCCCTTTGGTTATGACAGGTTTAGTGGAAATTCCCACTACCTTTTTGACTTTACAGAAACTTGATTACTAGGTATACCACTTCTATATACTTCTCTTTATACTATATACATATATAATAGTTTTTATACATTTAAATATTGCTTATCTTTCACTGGCTTACTATCTCTTGAAATTGGGGGCAGAATTTTGGTTGTTCCCTATTGGTTCTTCTAGGAAATACATGTTTATCCTTAATCTCTAATTCATTACTCCACTAAGGCTTAACACTTGCCTGCCACTCCAGTTCCCCTGTTATAGGTCATTACAGGAATGGCCGTAAATGAATCACCTCCTGCATTAGTCTGTTCTCACATTGCCATAAAGAAGTCCTTGTGACTGGGTAATTTATCTTAAAAAAAGAGGTTTAATTGGCTTATGGTTCTACAGGCTGTAAAGGTGGCATGACTGGGGAGATTTCAGGAAACATTCAATCATGGCAGAAGGCAAAAAGGAAGCAGGGATATTTTCATATGGTGGATGAGGAGAGAGAGAGAAGGGGGAAGTGCTACAGTTTAAAAAACCAGATCTCATGAGAACTCACTCACTATCATGAGAACAGCAAGGGGGAAATCTGCCTCCATAATCCAATCACCTCCCACCAGGCCCCTCCTCTAACACTGGGTACTATAATTTGACATGAGATTTGAGTGGGAACCCAAATCCAAACCATATTATTCTGGCCCTTCCCAAATATCATGTTCTTCTTGTATTGCAAAATAGAATCCTCCTTTTTTAACAGTCCCCCAAGTCTTAACTCATTTCAACATTAACTCAAATGTCCATATTCCAAAGTCTCATCTGAGACAAGACAAGTCACTTCTGCCTATGAATCTGTAAAATCAAAAGCAAGTTAGTTACTTCCCAGATACGATGGGAGTACAAGTAGTGAATAAATACACCCATTCCAAGAGGGAGAAATTAGCCAAAACAAACAGGCTATAGACTCCATGCAAGTCCAGAATCCATCATGGGAGTCATTAAATTTTAAAACTTGAAAATAATCTTCTTTGATTTCATATCTCACATACAGGTCACACTGATATAAGTGGGGGACTCCAAAGGCTTGGTCATTTCCACCCCTGTGGCTCTGCAGAATACAGCTCCCTCAGCTGCTTTCATGGGCTGGTGCTAAATGCTGTCGTTTTCCAGGTACTTGTGGCTTTTAAGCTGCTGGTGGGTCAACCATTCTGGGGTCTGGAGGGAGGTGGCCCTCTTCTCACAACTCCACTAGGTTGTACCCCAGTGGGGACAATGTGTTGTGGCTCTGACCCCACATTTCCCTTTAGCACTGCCCTGGCAGAGGTTCTCCACGAAGGCTTCACCTCTGCAGCCAACTTCTGCCTGGACATCCAGGTATTTCCATACATCCTCTGAAATCTAGGCAGATCTACCATTCTGGGGTCTGAAGGACAGTGGGCCTCTTCTCATAGCTCCTAGGCAGTGCCCCAGTGGAGATGCTGTGTGGGGGCTCCAACCCCATATTTTCCTTCTGCACTCCCTTAGCAGAGTTTGCCCATGAGGGCTCTGCCCCTGTAGCAGATTTCTGTCTGCATATGCAGGTATTTCCATACAACCTCTGAAATACAGGTGGAGGCCCCCAAACCTCAACTCTTTCCCTCTGCACACATGCAGGCTTAACTGCACATGGAAGCCACCAAGGCTTACAGCTTGCATCCTGTGAAGCAGCAGTCTGAGATGTTTCTGGGGCCCTTTTAGTCATGGCTGGAGCTGGAGCAGCTAGGACACAGGGAAAAGTGTCCCGAGGTTGTGCAGGGCAGCAGGGCCCTTAGTGCAGCCCACAAAACCTTCTTCCCTCCTATGCCTTTGGGACTGTGATGGGAGGGGTTGCCACAAAGGTCTCTGAAATGCCTTTTGTTATGGCTGTTAATATTTGGTCTGTTCTCACACTGCTATAAAGAACTGCCCAAGACTGGGCAATTTATAAAGGAAAGAGGTTTAATTGATTCACAGTTCTGCATGGCTGAGGAGCTTCAAGAAACATACAATAATGGTGGGAGGTGAAGCAAACATGTCCTTCTCCACGTGGTGACTGGAGACAAAATGTAGAGTGAAAGAGGAAAAGCCTCTTATAAAACCATCAGATCTCATGAGAACTCACTCACTGACATGAGAACAGTATAGTGGGACCATGCTCATGATCTAATATACTTCCCACAAAGTTCCTCCCCTAACACAAGGAGATTACAATTCGGAGTTCAATTCAATATAAGATTTGGGGGGTGACGCAGAGCCAGACCATATTTATTTATTTATGCAAATTTCTGTAGCCAGCTTGAATTCATTCTAAGAAATGGGTTTTTCTTTTCTAACACACAGTAAGGCTGTACATTTTCTAAACTTTTATGTTCTGCTTTCTTTTTAAATGTAAGTTCCAGTTTCAGATCATTTCTTTGCTTACACATATAATCACATGCTCTTAGAAGCAGTCAGTCCATATCTTGAATACTTTGCTGCCTAGGAATTTCTTCTGCAAGATACCTTAAATTATCACTCTCAAGTCCAAAGTTCCACAAATCTCTAGGGAGAAGGACAATGCCTCTAACCTCTTTATTAACACAACAAAAGTGACCATTGCTGCCATTCCCAATAGGTTCTTCATCTCAGTCTGAGGCCACTTCAGCCTGGACTTTATTGTCCATATCACTATGAGCATCAGGTCACAACAATTTAACAAGTCACAATGAAGTTCCAAACTTTCCCTCATTTTCCTGTCTTCTTCTGAGCCCTCCAAACTGTTTCAACTTCAGCCTGTTACCCAGTTCTAAAGTTGCTTCCACTCCTTCAGGTAAACTTACAGCAATGCCCCACTCCCAATACCAATTTTCTGTTCTCACACTGCTATAAAGAACTGCCTGAGACTGGGTAATTTATAAATTAAATAGGTTTAATTGACTTATGGTTCTGCAGGCTGTACAGGAAGCATTGGTAGAGTGGCCTCTGGAAACTTTCAAATCTTGGTGGAAGGTGAAGGGGAAGCAGGTACATCGTCACATGGCAGAGCCGGAGAGACAGAGAGAAGGGGGAGGTGCTACATACTTTAAATAACTGTACCTCGTGATAACTCACTCACTATCAGCAGAGTAGCAAGAAGGATATCCCCATAAACACCAGCTCATAGGAGCTTGTCCTGTCTCCTGCTACTCTTATAATTGAGTTGCCATGTAAAAAAGCCAGCACTAGACGGCTGGAGGTATGTGGCCCCAGCTCAGCTGTAACAGTTTGTTACATAGTCAATCATATTAGTAAGGCTACTACCTCATTCACCCCAATTGATTGACTTCCCAGATAGCTATATCTGCACATTGACTCAAGATAAGGCTAACAGAAGAATGGCCTAGAGGAGCCCAGCCCAATTTACTTACCCACAGAATTATGAATTAATAAAGCAGTTGGTAGTTGTTTTGAGACACCAAGTTTTCTCACTCATCTGCTAATGACCAGGTTTCGTATTTTAATGGAAAACAGAGGCAACAAATAAAAACTACTTTTTTTCCTTCCATCAAAATGAATGAGGTCCCTGGTGTCTGTAGCACCCTTTTCTGTGTGTCAAAATGGAGATAAGCATAATTGCTCCTCTAAAAACTTGCTTCTCTGTGGGTTCTATGCATCCCTTCCTCTATTACCTTCTCTCAATCTTCACATTTTTAGTTAAACTAAACCTTTCTTCTGCATCACCATTTTCTCTTATTCTACTTAATAAATTCTGGAATCTTATACATGTATAGTTAGTCCCCACTTCCTTAAATAACATTCCTGTCTTTATCCTTCTTGCCCTTGTAACTACTACTCATTTTTGGTTAACCTTAAGAGTATCCTCCTTTAAAGACCTGCCCCAAGTAATCTCTGAACTTTTTGATTTACTGATTTCTTAAAGCACCACAACTGGCTTTTTCCCCACCATGCAACCAAAACTGCTTCTTTGTATATTACCAGTAACTGTTCTGGCAGCTCTACAGCACAGTCCACTCTGTTCATCTACTAAAATTGCAGCTTCAGTGTGGCAGACACATGCTGTTTTCCAAAACAGCAACCTATTGGTTTCACCTGGATTCCTCCCAGCTCCTGGGATCTTGGTCAATCTCTTCTTCTGGCTACTGGGTCTCACTGCTAAATGTACATTCCCAAGCCTAACCTGGTACCTCCATCCTCTTTCTCTTTTTTCCTCACCATAGGTTTTCTTGGCCATTTTCTTGGCTTAATTAGCAGCTCATGTTGGCGTTCTGATTCCTTTGTCTTATGTATGTTCAAATTCTGTTCAACACATCCGTTTGATGTCCATGGGTATATAAAAATAGCATGTCCTAAAGAGAATTCCTCCATCATATCCTCAACCCATTCTCTCAACCCATTGTCATCCTGCCTTCTCCAATTCTGATCTGCTAAGCTAGTTATGCCCAAAACAGAGACATAATCCTTTATGCTCCTTCCTCTTACCTTACAGTCAATTCTTCAAGTCCTGTCATTTCACAAGATCAAGAATATCTCACTTTGTATGTTATTTAAATTCATGCGCTATCAAATTTTCCAAGTACATCACCATCTCTCAGTGAATTGCCATAATAACCTTACTGGACTCAGTTTCCTCTTGTGTCTTTCTCAGCTCTACCCTCCACATACACAAATAACAAGTGCAATTGTTCTAATTAATAAATTGAACAGTGATGCTTCGACTTAAAACCTTCAAGGGGTATCATTATATTAACAAAACCCAAAGTGATTATTGAGACATAGGGATATTTCTTTGTTATCTGACTCTTGATGAAACCCACAATTTCATCTCATATCTCTTCTCCTCACCTGGTGGTATTCTACTATGTGGCCTGCTTTCAGATGCATCTCCCCTCCCATTTCTTCACCCATTTCTTTATCTTTGTCTGGAACATTCCTTCTTATCGTTTAGACTTCAGCTTGCTGACAGCTCTTTATCCACTTTAGACCCTTTCTTTCTTTTTTTTGAGACAGAGTTTTTGTTCTTGTTACCCGGGCTGGAGTGCAATGGCAGGATCTCGGCTCATGGCAACCTCCGCCTCCTGGGTTCAGGCAATTCTCAGCCTCCTGAGTAGCTGGGATTACAGGCACGCACCACCATGCCCAGCTAATGTTTTGTATTTTCAGTAGAGACAGCGTTTCACCATGTTGACCAGGATGGTCTCGATCTCTTGACCTCGTGATCTGCCTGCCTCAGCCTCCCAAAGTGCTGGGATTACAGGCTTGAGCCAACGCGCCCAGCCTAACACTTTCATTACCTTTTATAGACACTCTTTTTGGAGGAAAATGCAGTTCATAAGTTGTCACTAAAATATTTGTGCTTTCTTTTTTTTAGTATGCTTTTTATTGTCTGTCACTCTCACAGAGCATAAACTTCATAAGATCACTGGCTGTGTTTCTATAGTCTACCACTGCATTTCCAGTGCAGAGTGCAGTGTCTGGCACAACCTAGATAGTCATGAAATAACTGTTCAATGAATGAAGAAAACTATTGTAATTATAACGTTAGAGATAAAATTTAGAAAGACGTAAGAAATATCATGTTGTAGCAACATTCTTTGCACTTTTCTCACTTAATTTTCATAATAATTTTGAGGAGTTGTGTGGTTAATCCCTTCTAAAGATGTAGGCCTATTAGTCAATGCATACCTGGGGGAGAGCAGGCACAGTACGTACTTACCACTTTACATATGTTCTCTCCATCTTTTATAACCTGGGTTTGGCTATTTCCATTTTACAGAAATAGCCTCAGGGATGTCATGTTAATTATTGGAGTATACACTCAGTGACAAAATGGCACAATCAAACTTGTAATAAACTCAAACTTTCATCCATGACCTACACAGCCTCGTATTCATTGAAAACTCCTGGGACCATACATCTATTTCCTAGGGCTGTTGTAACAAATCACTATAAACTGAGTGGCTTAAAACAACAGAAATGTACTCTTTTACAGTTCTGGAGTCTAGAGGTCCAAAATCAAGGTTCTGGCAGGGCTGTGCCCGCTCTGTAGGCTCTAGGAAGGACCCTTCCTTGCTTCTTCTGGATTTTAGTAGCTCCACGATTTCCCCAGTTTATGGCAGTGTCACTTTGATCTCTGCTTCCATCCTCCATTGGCTGACTTCTGCCTGAGTTCTCCAAATATCTCTCTCTTTATAAGGACACCAGTCACTGGATTTAGATTCTAATCTAAATGATGTCATATTAACGTGATTGCATCTGCAAATAACCTATTTCTAAATAAAGGCATAATCACAGATGCCAGAGGTTAAAAATTTGACATATCTTTTGAGAGAGCCGCAATTCATCTTAGAACAGAACTCTCAAAATCAGAAAAGATCCAGAAACGCAGACAGTGCTCTAGCATAAAACCTTCTTTCAACAGAAGTTTCCTTGACCTGTGTAGGTCCTTATCAGATGAGGCAGGACTCGGGGTTCGCAGAGTTAACCCAAATGCCATTAATTCCTAACATTCTCAGCCTCCAGACCAAAGGCAGCCCTGGTACAAATGTGGGAAATTTTTAATTAAGGACAGAAACACAAGATTCAAGCAGGATCATCCCTACTTCTCCAGTTTCTGTTATTTGGATAGTACTTGAGATGTCAATACTTACAAAGTCTCACTGATTCAACCTTATACGGGAGTCCCCAACCCCAGGACCACATAGCAGAAGGTGAGCAGCCTCTGCAGCAAGTGAGTATCCACCTCCCTTCAGATCAACAGAGGCATTGGATGCTCATGGGAGTGTGACCACCCCCTTTTTTTTGAGATGGAGTTTCACTCTAGTTACCCAGGCTGGAGTGCAATGGCGCAATGTGTGAACCTCCTTTTGTGAACTGTGCATGCAACGGATCTAGGTTGCGTGGTTCTTATGGGAATCTAACGCCCAATGATCTGAGGTGGAACAGTTTCAACTAAAAACCATCCCCCTACCCCACCAGTTTGTGAAAAAAATTGGCTTCCATGAAACTTGTCCCTGGTGCCAAAAAGTCTGGGACCATTGCTCTAACAGGAAGATAAGCAGATTGAGGGAAAGGCATGTAGATCAAGAAGTATTTAACCTAGAATTTTTCAAAATCAGAGCACAGAAAGACCCTGGAAACACTCAGGGTCTCAGATGTGGGAAATTGACCTAGGTCCACTCCTATTAAATGAGTGAAGTGACCCAAAGGCCACAGCTCCCTTTCACAGGGAAAGGATACCACACCACGCAAGAAGATGGAGTCACCTGAGGCTGGACACTTCCCCAAATTGCCAAAAGGTGGTTCAATCACCATTTTTCTAACAAATGATGAAGGCAGGGGAGCACTCCCCCATCTACACATTTGTGACAAATATCAGGGAATGAAGATGATGCCTAGCTGTCGTACTGTAGCCGGGAGAAGAACAGGCCTCAGCAAAATAAGAAGAGGGCAAATTAAAGTATGTAAAATGTCTAAAAGGAGCTGCCAACATGAAGCATGAACAAGATGAAAAGAAACAGATTTGTAATTATGCACATATATTACAACCGAAAGGAAAGCAGCTTAGCAGGCATACAACAATTAAACAACCATTCTGTACTCCCTCTATACATATTCTGAGTGAAAAAGAAAGATGTGTAATAAGTCCTTTTTAATTTAGCAGTCCTGAGGAAGACACGAATTCAATAAGAACAAAGATTAAAAGGTGAAATAGTGTAAGAAAATTAAAAGGGAGATCAAAAGAGGTTTCATAAGAAAATAATTTGAGGACCAAGGCAGATCATGAGTTAGAAATAACTCAGAAACATTAAACAACAGACTAGACAAAGCTTAAAATTGAAATCCTCTCATAGCTTGAATTAATTCCATTAACTGAAAGACATAAAGTAAAAACAAAAACAAAAAAATAAAAAAAGAAGAAAATATAGGGGGAGGGTATTTTAAGTGGAAGGATATTCAGCATACATTAAATGAGGTTATAGGGAGTCAATTCAATAGAAGTTTAAGCCCTGAGGTGAAGAAACCAATGAATGAAAGGTAAAATATTTTTTAAAGTATAATTTTTCCCCTAAAACAAAGAAATAATTAAATCTAAAAATCAAACTAGTTTCATTTATCCCCAGAGCAAAAGAATTCAATACTCAATATTATGAATTTGTGAGCAACCTTGAAGGATAAGCACAGAATGCTTCAGTTTATAAACAGAAATAACTTCCACAGGAAGAAAATATTCAGACTGAGCTGAGCCTATTCAAGGCAGCTTTGGATCCATGGAAAACATACCTCCCTTCCTAAAGCTTGGTGTGTGAGTGCTGTCGGAAGAGCTCACAGAGTGTGTGGACTGTGGCCATTACCAATCTTTCATCAGCAGCCTCAGCTGCCCCTTGGCTGCTGGCTCTTTATCTCTTTCTCTTTCATCTCTTCCCTCTTCTTTCCAACCCTCCCCTTCCCTTGTGTCCTTTCTCCTCCTCCTCCTCCTCTCTCTCTCTCTCTCTCTCTTTCTCTGAAGAGGGATGATCATGTCCCCCCTTCACAGAGAAAAACTAGGGCTGGCAGGGTTTAAGAAACCTCAACTTCCTATCCCTAAATATGTAGGTTCTAACAGATGTATTTATCCTTAAGACGCCCACTTCCCTGGTCAAGGCTACTGTGCCTTCAGGTATCCCTGCCCTCGTGTTTTCTTTGGTTCATAAATGCTTATAGAGCAATGCTTCCCCATGCTCTTTAGTCTGGAATGAAAAGTCCTCCATCATCTCATTCCCGCCTTTCTCTCTCAGCCCCTCATCAACTTCACCATCTCCCCTTCCCAAACCCACATACTCTCATCCTCCAGCAAATCAATCCACGTAAAGATGCCTTCATATGCAGTCTGTTTCTTTTATTTTCTTTTTTGAGACGGAGTTTCGCTCTTGTTACCCAGGCTGGAGTGCAATAGCGCGATCTCCGCTCACCGCAACCTCCGCCTCCTGGGTTCAGGCAATTCTCCTGCCTCAGCCTCCTGAGTATCTGGGATTACAGTCATGCACCACCATGCCCAGCTAATTTTTGTATCTTTAATAGAGACGGGGTTTCACCATGTTGACCTGGATGGTCTCGATCTTTTGACCTCGTAATCCACCCGCCTCGGCCTCCCAAAGTGCTGGGACAGTCTGTTTCTTAACACTACTTTCTGTCCTTGAAAGTTCACCTCATATTTATTTTCATAATTTAATTCAAGGGTCATAACTCTATAAAAAATCTGTTCATTCTTTTGGTTGGTGTCACTTGTATTCATTGTATTCTGCTGAACTGATACATAATTGTATCATACAGCATTAGTTTTTACTACCCATGGCACATTTTGTTTGAAAATCTAACCTGTCCTACTGACATCCGCAGCCCTAAGCGTAGGGGCTATTTAGTGTTCTTTGATTCGCCGAGGTCTGTCGTAGTGGAGGCCACCTGCAGGAAGTCATTAGGTATTTGTTGAATTGAGTAAATTGAGTGAGATAAAAGTGGGCTAAGCAGCAGGGTCACAAATCTAGTGTGTGACAATGCCCATGTTCCAAGTTAGGCTTCTGAGACTCTAAAGGAAGGGTTCCTTACGCTGTGCTGCGATCTCACTGAAAGAAAAGTATTTCTTAATATTTGTGGTTTCTTGTCTAGGTGCAGTTCAAATACAAGTGTTATTAGGGAAAAATTTAAAGCAAAAAGCATGAGGGGGCGGGAATCTTACTCTAGTAAGATTCTAATGCGGAGTGATTCCACACCTTCCCTGGGCATCAGCCTCTGTGCCAGGCACAACCCACTCTCTCTACAAAGGTGACTTTTGTTTTCCTTTCTGAAGGCAGTAGACTCAGGAGGCAAAAAGGTATATGTTCACACACTTTTCAATGTCTTTTCATTTAGGGAACTCACAGATGTTTTATTGATCATAACTAGCAAAAAACCCAAAACAATTTCAAGGAAAGCTCATATCAATATCTATTGAGTTATAAGCCACGAGTTATAAATCTCAGTTTGATGAAAAGAAAAATAAGCTCTGAGTGTTAGATATTAGAATATTCAGAATATTTGTTCAACAAAGATTTACTTGTTGAGGAGGTAAAATATGAATTCAAAATAAAAAGGGAAAAAATTCAAGGTATTGGATATCTAATCACAATGCAAGGAGAAAGAATTATGGATCATTTGATAATTGTTTCTGATTTGTCAAAATTAGGTGAATACATCTTTGCTTTTTCTAATGTTTTATTTTAAAAATATTTGGAAAAATATTTGGTGAATATCTTACATCTTTCATTTGTTTCCTTATGTTTTTACTCCTCCCATAAAATCTTTTTATTATCAAATATTCTGGTCAGCTACACAACAATCCAGTCGATCTTTGCTCTGCTGCACAGAGTAGAAAAGCCTGATGCGATGATTGCAACCATTGTTTTTAAGCAATTCTTGTGTATTATCCAGTTCACCCTGACATTTGATGCGTAATGGGATTGTGAGGCATTCAGATTTAGCCACAAGTGTATTGTTTCACTCCAGACGTTGATATTCTCTTGCCTCAGGCAGTGGTTTAAAGAGGGCTTCCGCAAACCTAGGTTCAAAGCTTGATTTCACCAGGTGCTTCTTCTGTGATATCACAACTCTTTCTAAACACTTCAGCTCTGATTTCAACAAAGTTTTTAAAGCGTTGTCTCCCACACAGGGTTGTCGTGAAGATTAAGTGAGAGGCAGACAGGTGGTTGAACAGCAAAAATGAGATGCACGCTGAACTTCTCGGATAAGTTTGAGTGCAAGTGGTATGAGGAAAACATATGGGTTCGAGGCAGGAAGCTGTTAACTCATTCTTCACCCAGCCCCCTACTGGCTGTGTGTCAATAACTTCATATATCTATCAAATATATTACAGGTTTGGCCAAATGCAGTGGCTCATGCCTGTAATCCCAGCACTTTGGGAGGCTGAGGCAGGGGGATCATGAAGTCAGGAGATAGAGACCATCCTGGCCAAGATGGTGAAACCCTGTCTCTACTGAAAATACAAAAATTTGCTGGATGTGGTGGCTCATGCCTGTAATCCCGGCTTCTCAGGAGGCTGAGGCAGGAGTATCACTTGAATCAGGGAGGTGGAGGTTGCAATGAGCAGAGATCGCGCCACTGCACTCCAGCCTGGTGACAGAGCAAGAATCCGTCTCAATAGATAAATAAATAGAAGAAAAAGGAAAAAGAAATGTGTTATATATATATATATATATATATATATATATATAACAGGTTCATTCATCTTTAAAATACAGCTATCATTAGTACTCTTTCAGGATCAAATTGGAAGTACAAAAGTTTGAATATAGTAGATGTTCCCCAATCACTGATTATGTCTCTATTCATTCAAAATCTTTAGCTCCCTTATAGTTAATATGTGAACAGTGCATTATTTAGGCCTTTCAGGAAAACTTAATTTTTATTGTATCTGATTAATGAGATATACTGCTCACAAAAGTCCTGTGAATATTTATAAAATAAAACCTTCTTTTTATCAAAATTCAAGATAGGAATTATTTGAAGACAAAAATAATGACTTTGAATGAACAAATGAGATTTTTGAGACTGAATTTATCAGTAATGGTAGAATATCTCTCATAAAATAGGTGCTCCATAAATAGTTGCTGAATAAATGAATAGTAAATAAATGTATGCATTCCAATTTTACATTTAAATTGTTTTTGGGGAAAGGGTCAGAAAACTGGTGAATAATCATTTTATTCCTTGATTATTAGTAACTCATCTAAGCCAAACCTAAGCTTCCAGCTGCCAATGTCAGGAAGTAGAGTCACAGAAAGAGAAGGAGAGCAAGATCATTCTGATGAGACAAATTTCTACACTCACCATTAACTGAATTTACAGAATATGGTCTTCCAAGTACTTGACTGTCAGCCTCATTGCTTGTTTCTGACTTCCTCAAGAATGAGAAATAGATGATGTTCATGACCTGTGAGATGTCCAGAACATACTCAAGAGATGTTGTTGTAGAAATTGCTGAAATAATGCGACATAAGGAAATGCATGAACTGTTCATTAAATGCATGTTACGATTCTGTGCCTGTTGGTCTTAGCTACTCAAGCAAGGGCAAGAAGTGTTTTTGTATTTCTTGAATATACTCTTGTGCCTAGAGAGTGGCTCTTTTATGAGCCCTCTCATTATAAAGAAATGTATAAATTATATTCTCCATTTACTTTTAAACAAAAAGAAGATAGCCTTTTATCCTTGACTATTCAGAAAAGGTAAAGAAACAGACAATTGTGATTGTATGATTGTTTTCCTAGAGGAAAACAATTAGATATACTACTAATTCCAAGGTAGTAATATTTCAGTTAATTATAAACTTCTGAAGTTTATTGAAGTGAGATCTTTACAAAGTAGATTTTAAGCATCTAACTTAAGTTAAAAAAATATATCTTTTAAATTCCATCTTCAGATAGCCCTTTCTCCATACTTTAATTTGGCTGATTGAAATTTAAAGTCTAGATATTTTATACCTGTTGATTATGAATATATCAAATAACCTGAGAAGGACTATGTTTTTATGTGTCTAAAATCCAAGCTTGATTGGTATCACACAATAATGGAAAACTAAATTTAGTTAGAGTGCTACTGCTTTCTTTTATGGGCTCTATTAATTTTGCTTTGATATACTTTATTCATGAAGTAACCTATAGGGTTCATTGACCAAATTAAGTGTTTCTAATGAGAACTGTGATATAAATTCCTACTTTATTCCTTTTAAAAATTCTTTGGAGACCAGTAATATGCCCAGATAAAAATATCCTCTTACCAACATTCTCCTGTAGTTAAGGATGGCTCTGGATACTGTAGCTGACTGATAAGGTAAAATAGAAGCCCAGGGTATGCCACAACTTAAGTGTTGGTCTTAAGATGGCTTTGCTGATTTAGAGGATTTTACAGTGGATATTAGTGAGACCCTCAGATTAATTCCTAATGCAAAGTTTAATGTTAAAGAGGTTTTTGTGATGATTGTAGAGTCAAATGCAGTAGTGAGAAGTAATAAACAGAGGCTGTGTATTCTCTGAGGCAGCTTACCCCAGATAACATCCTGAATCCCTATAGTAAAACATCACAGTCAGGAAATTAACAGATACAGTCCATCTACCTTCCTCAGCTTTCACCAGTTTCGCATGTATTCATTCGTGTATCTTTGTGTGGATGTGTGTGTATTTCATTCTATGCAAATTTATCTCATGTGTAGATGTGTGACCAACCAACACAGTCAAGATATAGAATCCATTTCGGATGTTTCTCAATCTGTGATTGTAGATACAGTCCCTTCCCTCCCTTTCTACCTGCCTAGCCATTGGCCATCACTAAACTGTCTTACAACTCTATAACTTTGTCAGTTTAAGAATATGGAATGACATAGTACATAAACTTCTGATATTACCTCTTTTTGCTCAGAGTAATGCCTTTGAGTTGTTGTATATATCAATAGTCCTTCCTTTTCATTGCTGAGCAGCATTCTATGGTATAGATGTGCTACAGTTTAACTGTTCATTACTTGAAAGGCATTTGGTTTGTTTCTAGTTATGGCTACTAAAAATAAATCTTTCATAGCATTTTCGTATATGTTTCCTGTGGGAAGATAAGTTCTCATTTCTCTGGAATTAAATGTTTAACTGTGTAATCACTAGCTCATAGGGTAAGTGCATGTTTAGGTTTGTAAAAAAAAAAGAAAAAGAACAAGCCAAAATCTTTTCCAGAGTAGCAATACCATGTTACATCCCAATAAGCAATGCATGAATGACCCAGTCTCTCCACAACCTGACCAGCAAATAATGTTAGACTATTGGTCATTCTGATAAGTATATAATCATATCCCAATGTGGTTTGAAATTGCATTTCTTTAATAGCTAATGATAATAAACATATTTTTCCTGAGTTTATTTGCCATATGCATATCCTTTTGGTTAAATATTACCATGTTCCTTGCCCATTTCTTAACTGAATTGTTTTTGATGTTGAATGATGGCTGTTCTTAATGTATTCTAGGTACTATTTCCTTGTTATTTATGTGGTTTTCTCCCAATCTGTATTGTGTTTTTCTATTCTCTTCATATATGCTTTCCCAGAACAAGCATTTTTTTATGAAGCCAAACTGACCACTTTTTTCCTCTTATGGATAATGCTTCGGTGTCAAGTGTAAAAACTTTTCATCTAAGACTAGAAAAATTCTTAAATATTTTCCCTATTATCATCTAAAAGTTTTATAGTTTTCTTCATTGAAGTTCATAACCTATTTTGAGTTAATTTTTTTAACATTGTTAGATTTATGTCATGGTTCATTGTTTTGCCTGTGGATATCCAAACACTCCAGCACTATTTTCAGAGAGGGCGGTACTGCATCTTGTCAAAAATCAATCTGGCACATTTGTGGGAGCCTATCTGAGTTCACTGTTTTGTTCCATTGATATATATTCTTTTTTTCTATACAAATAACATATTTTCTTGATTACGGTAGCTTTATGTTAACCCTTAACATACAGTAGAATGATTTGTCCTATTGTCCCATTTCATTATTATTCTTTTTTTTTTCTTTTAAGACAGGGTCTCACTCTATCGCCCAGGCTGGAGTGCAGTAGGACAATCTTAGCTCACTGCAATCTCCACCTCCTGGGCTCAAACAATCCTCTCACATCAGCCTCCCAAGCAGCTGGGACTACCAGCATGCACCGCTGGGACTACCAGCATGCACCACCGTGTCCAGCTAATTTTTGCATTTGTTGTAGAGATGGGGTTTCACCGGGTTGCGTAGGCTAGTCTTGAACTTGTAGGCTCAAGTAATCCACCCACTTTGGCCTATCAAAGTGCTGGGACTACAGGTGTGAGCCACCTTGCTTGGCCTCACTTTATTCTTGTCAACATTTTTTGTAGCTATATAGAATGTGTGTATTTCCATGTAAATTTTAGATTAATTGTGTCTATAAAAGTCTTAGTAGGCTTTGGGAGGCCGAGGCGGGTGGATCACGAGGTCAACAGATAGAGACCATCCTGGTCAACGTAGTGAAACCCCGTCTCTTCTAAAGATACAAAAAATTAGCTGGGCCTGGTGGCGCATGCCTGTAATCCCAGCTACTCGGGAGGCTGAGGCAGGAGAATTGCCTGAACCCGGGAGGCGGAGGTTGCGGTGAGCCGAGATCGCGCCATTGCACTCCAGCCTGGGTAACAAGAGCGACACTCTGTCTCAAAAAAAAAAAAAAAAAAAAAGTCTTAGTAGGATTTTGATAGTTATTGTATTTTGCAGAGAATTGGCACTTTTATTATGCCAAGTTATCCACTCCATGAAAACGGTATGCCTCATCATTTATTTATGTCTTCTGTAATGTGTGTTATTAGTGTTTTATAATTTGCAATATATAGATAATGTAAATGGCATCACAGATTTAAACTTATTTATTTTATTTTCTTAGGAGCTATTATAAAATGGTATTGTCTTTTGAGTTCAGTTACCACATGTTTGCTGTTTATATATGATATCGTGATTGTTGTACATATGTTGAGTTTGTAGCTGGTAATGACCTTTTTTTTTAATTAGTTCTAGAATTTTTTGGCTAGAGTTCTTGAAGTTTTTATGTAGTAATCATGTTATCTACAAATGACAACAATTTTATTTCTTTCTTTTCAATCTACATGACTTTCACTTACTTTTTTTGTAAATTTTTACTTAGCATGTTAAATTGCTTTAACATGCTAGCAAGAATTTCAGTACTATGTTGAAAGACTGATAAGAGCATATATTCTTTTCTTATTCCCAATCTTAAAGAAAAGCATTCAGTCCTTCATTATTAAATCATATTATCATTTATTTTTTAGATGTTCTTTATCATGGTTAATGAAATCTGTTTTTTCTGGTGTATTTAAAGTTTTTATTTTATTTTATTTCATTATAGTTGGGTTTGGATTTTGCAAAAACTTTTGACATTAATAGATATGCTTACATAATCTTTCTTTTTTAGCCTATTGACAAAAATATTCAGATAGTCATTTTATCTTGGCTGAGTTTTGATAGTTTGCAGTTTCAAGAAATCAGTCTATTTTTACTAAGCTGATGAATTTATGACAAAAAGTATTTATAGTATCCCTATGTTTTATGAAAGCAGAATCTGAAGTGATATATTCCTGATAATGGTGATTTGCATGTTTACCTTTTTATTTGCTAGTCTTGCTAGCATTGTATCAATTTTATTGCAAAAATAGATTTTGTAGTATTTTCTCAATTGTTTTCTTGTATTTTGAAGAATTTTTTTGATTCTGTAAACTTTGTTTTTTTTTCTTTGTGCTTTACAATGGTTTATTTTGCTTTCCTCTTTCTATTTCCTCACTATAATAACTTAGATGAGTGCTTTGAGACCTTTCCTTTTTTAAATATAAGCACTTAATGCTATAAAAAATAATTCCTCTCAGCACGGCTTTGGCTGCTTCTCATTTACTTGATATAATTTATTTTCATTTTCATTAAGTTCTATATTGCTTTAAAATCCCTTTAAGCTTTTTTTAAAAACCCATAGATTATTTAGTTGTGTGTCAGTTAATTCCAAGTGTTTGGGTTTTGTGGCTTATTTTCTGCTGTTATTGATTTCTACATTGATTATATTGTGGTCAGATAATATATTCTGTGTGATTTCTAATCTTTCAAATTTTGTTTTGTGAAGCAAGCTGTGGTCTTGCTTGGTATATGCTCCATGGGTTTTTTAAAAAAACATGTGTTCCTGCTGTGGTGGTATATTCTAAATGTGTGTCAATATCCTCTTGGCTGACTGTATTGTTTAAGGGTTCTATACCCTTGCTGATTTTCTGTTGATTAGTTCCTCTAAATGCTGTGGAGTTCCTAACTCTTAATGTAGAAGTGTTTACTTCTCCTTTTATCTCTTAGTTTATGTTAATCTTTCTGTTGGGCTCTCCAGATACTACTAAATGGAATAATGTGCCCATGATTCCATGGGACCAGGGCCTGGGGTGAAAAATCAACTTTCCATTTGGTCACCCAAAAACTTCAGCAGGGGCAGTTTTTATTCCACTGGTACTTGGTTTGAGTTAACCAAATGTTGCCAAACAAAAAATTCTGTATTTTAGTCTACTACTTTTCCAGTCCTTCTGCTAGGGATACAGGCTTTTGTGGAACAATTTCTGTATATGCTTTCTGGCAGCTCCAGTTTGGAGACTTCTGTTGTACCTGCCTGGGATGTAGGAGGAGCAATGAGAAAACCCAGGAACGCAACGTCACTGCATTTCTCAAGTCCCAAGACCCTCAGGCGGCTTACCACCTTCTTCCTGCTTTTCAGTCTTCGGTGGAGGCTTTCTGCATTGTGTTCAGGGCTTTTATTTGTAAAAGGGAATACTTGGGAGGAATAGAGCTACTCCATCTTGGCCTGAAAAACTATATCCTTTTAATATCACTTGCTTAATTTTGTTTTTTATAGGTTCGGGGTTAAGATGTAACTAGCATATGAAGCTCTGTAATTTTACACCTGTTTGAGTTGCTCTATCCCAAGCTTGTCCAACCCATGGCCTGCAGGCCATATGCAGCCCATGATGGCTTTGAATGAAGCCCAACACAACTTCATCGACTTTCTTAAAACATTATGAGATTTTTTTCACTATTTATTTATTTTTTACCTCATCAGCTATCAATAGTGTTAGTGTATTTAGTGTGTGGCTCAAGACAATTCCTCTTCTAATGTGGCCCAGGGAAGCCAAAATATTGATTTGCCACTGCTCGATCCCTTCTCAGTCCTTCCTGTAAACCAGCCACCCCTTCTTTGAGCTCGTATATTACAGCTAGAACTTTTCAACTGCAATTTGTTGTAATCAACTCTTACCATGTAAGTTCTGTTTGATCAACCTTTTACTTAAAATTACAGGTTAATTGAATACATTATCAGCCTTCCAAGATATCCCAGGCAAGAGCTTCAGCAAATGTTTCCCACTGCCGAAAAGGGTCACCATCAGGCCAGTCTCCAACATACCTTTCTTTATTACCTGCCACTGAGCATGAAGTCAGTGTCTCACATTTTAGGCCTCTATTTCAGGCACACAGAAGTCATCCAAAGCCAACTTCTAAATTAATCAGGTAATGAACAATTCCCAAAAGTCTGTGTCTGAGAACAACACAAACTGTATTTTTTTGTAATTATATATTCAGCAAGGCCATCAGGAACCTCTGCTTCATGTCACTCTCCTTTTAGACCCAGGTTGATGCACTAACCACCCTCTTGAAAGTCCCCTTTCTTATGAATAAGAGCATGCAATGTTTGGTTTTCTGTTCCTGATTTAGTTTGCTGAGAATGATGGCTTCCAGCTTCATCCATGTCCCTGCAAAAGACATACATTCATTATTTTTTATAACTGCATAGTATTCCATGGTGTATATATGCCACACTGAACAATAAGAACTCATGGACACAGGGAGGGGAACATCACACAGTGGTGCCTTTCACAGGGTAGGGGACAAGGGGAGGGAGAGCATTCAGACAAACACCTAATGCATTCGGGTCTTAAAACCTAGATGACAGGTTGATGGGTGCAGCAAACCACCATGGCACATGTATACCTATGTAACAAACCTGAACATTCCACACATGTGTCCCAGAACTTAAAGTAAAATAAAAGTCCCCTTTCTTGTTGTGACAGAGGGAAAAGGAGCACATGGTGAAACACATACCAGCTCTTATGGCTTTAATCCAGAAGTAACATGTTACATCTCCTCACATGTCCTTGGTCACACAAAGTTTGGGTGGAGAAGTTCAATCCTACCACATGTTTGTCAGAGGAAAAAAATAATTACTATGAAAAGGCTTAGTGATTTGACTTCCATAGTAACATTTCAGAAAAGGCTTCTACAATCCAGAAATGCGTGTTAAGCTATATGCAGTATGCAGATGAGATTGGAGGGTTGTTATCTCTGGGGCCAGAATGACTTTGTACTATGTATGGGAAGAACGGTGGTCACGGGCACTGTTGATCCAAGGGTTGAGGTAGGCTAATCACTGATGGTTGTTTGAAAATAACTATTCTCCTCTGGTTTCTTATTACGCAAAGTTTCAATTTGGGTTAGAGAACTAATGTCCTAGTTAATAATAAGAATGGGTGTCGGGAGCGGTGGCTCATGCCTGTAATCCCAGCACTTTGGGAGGCCGAGGCAGGTGGATCATGAGGTCAAGAGATTGAGACCATACTGGTCAACATGGTGAAACCCATCCCTACTACAAATACAAAAAATTAGCTGGGCATGGTGGCGCATGCCTGTAATCCCAGCTACTCAGGAGGCTGAGGCAGGAGAATTGCCTGAACCCAGGAGGCAGAGGTTGCAGTGAGTCGAGATTGCGCCATTGCACTCCAGCCTGGGTAATAAGAGCAAAACTCTGTCTCAAAAAAAAAAGAGAATGGGGAGATTATGTGTGCTGGCATTAGATGGTGCTGCTTTCAGAATCATCATTGTTATATTGATGAAAAGGGTCTAATAAAATGATCAAGCAACCATTTATTTTTCCATATGCTTCTTTTTGCCTGGCAATGGAACAATCATGAGTGAGCATGAAGATAGAAATAATCTGCAAAATATAGCAAATCAGAAATACAGAAGAACCTAGGTACATAATAGTATTGCTGAGGCAGACATTGAATCCTGGACTGCCAAAATTGAGACTTTAATTGACATATGAAAGAAACAAAAAGCTAAATGATTAATCCATCCTCTCTCAATTTCAGTAATATGCACCTAATATAATGTAAGTTTAACTGATACAACAATTCAGAGGCATGCTTCTCTGATTCAGTCAATCTAACAATATACATATATAGATAGAATCTATCATCTATCCATCTCTTTATCTATGTATATATCTATGTATCTATGTATCTATGTATCTATCTATCTATCTATCTATCTATCTATCTATCTATCTATCTATGTATCTACATATCCATGTATCTATGTATGTATCTATCTATCTATGTATCTATCTGTGTATCTATCTATCTATCTATCCATGTATCTATGTATGTATCTATCTATCTATGTATCTATCTGTGTATCTATCTATTTATCTATCTATCCATGTATCTATGTATGTATCTATCTATCTATGTATCTATCATCTATCTATTTATCTATCTATGTATCTATGTATCTATGTATGTATGTATGTATCTATGTATCTATGTATCTATCTATCCATGTATCTATCTATCTACCTATGTATCTGTCTATGTATCGATCATCTATCTATGTATCTATGTATGTATGTATCTATGTATGTATGTATCTATCTATGTATCTATCGAAAGACAGAAACATATAGAGACAGGAATTATGTAACTTGTCCAAAATCAACATCCAGGAAATGGCAGACCAGAGAAACAGTTATTTCAGTTTATGTCTATAAGGCTATAAGTTATGTTCTTTCTGTTAATAATTAAATGCTTTCTGTAATTTTACTGTCAAATGTTTGCTTTCTAATTTCCCTGAAAATTGTTCTTAAAGTACTTGAAGTGTCATAGAAATACATAAAGTACAGACCAGCTCTTCTTTATCTCTAGCCCCTCAATGTTTCCTCATAGTTTCAAACAGCTAAATATTAAATTTTAGAGTATATGAACACAACGTCTAAATCAGGCACTGCTCTCCAAATAAATCCATTAAACATTGGAATCCATCAGAATGTTTAAGCCTCTTATCCATGCTTACTACTGTGCTAGATGGCAGGTAAACTGTCATGAAAATACATAGACTTAGTAACTCATTTCAACCAGCAGCAATTTATCTAATTTTATAAATTTTCTACATAAACAGTTGTGTCATTGGCGAATAATGGCAGTTTTTAAAAATCATTTTATCTTTCATTTCTTTTTTTTGCCTCACTGAATAAAAGAGATAGGAAAGACAGGTTTTTATGATGGTTGACCTTTCAAAAGAACATTTTACAAATTTTTCCATAAAATACTGTGATTATTATAAGTATTTTTGAATACTCTTTATTCACTAAGAAAGTACCTATATCTATTTCTATGTTGAAATGATCTATTTCGTTTGAAATGATTATTGCCGTAGTTAGAATTGCGTGTGCCATAATTGCTACCATTTTTATTTGCTGGCCTCTTTAGTGGTTGCCCCAGTGTTGCAATATACTTGGATCACTATACAACTGCTCCAAGTCCACTTTCAAATACTATGAGACCATATCACATGGAGTGCAAGTGCCTTATTATAAAACAAAACATTCCTAATTTCTCCCTTTGGTCCCTTGTGTCATTGTTGTCCTTCATTTTATTTGTATGTAAAATATGTATGTTCATTTTATTTAATTATATAAATATATATGTAATTTTTATATATGCAGTCAAATAAACTGTGGTTATTACTATTTTGAATGCACAGTTATCTGTTAGTTAAATTACAAATAACAGGAATTAAAGTTAGTTTGCATTCTCATGTTCATTAGAAAATGAATGATGATTAGAAATGATTAGAAATGATGCTCTTCCTTTCCTTATGTAGATCTGAGTTTCTGACCTGTATCATTTTATTCTAGTCTGAAGGACTTTAAAAATATTTCTTGAAAGACAGGTTTGATGGCCGCAAATTCCCTCAATTTTTGTTCAGCTTATAAAGTATTTCTCTTTCATGATTGAAGAAAAATTTTGCAAGGCCAAGAATTCTAGGTTAGTGGAGTTTTTTTTACTCTCAATGAATAAAATATTTCATTTCACTCTTTTCTTGCTTACATTGTTTCTGGGGAGAAGTCAGATTGCTCCTCAAGATAAAGTGTTCCTTTTCCTCTGACATCTTTCAGGACTTTTTTCTTTATCTTTTTTTTTCCTGAAGTTTGGATATAATACATGTATGTGTAGATTTTTTTGACATTTATTCTGCTTGGTGTTCTCTGAGCTCCCTGGATCTGTGTTCTTGTGTCAGAAGTTAAACTGGGGAAGTTATTAGTCATTGTTTCTTCTATTATTACTTCTTTTTTTTTGAGACAAAGTTTTGCTCTTGTTACCCAGGTTGGAGTGCAGTGGCATTATTTCAGCTCACGGCAAACTCTGTCTCCCGGCTTTAAGCAATTCTCCTGTCTCAGCCTCCTAAGTAGCTGGGATTACAGGCATGTGCCACCATGCTCAACTAACTTTGTATTTTTAGTAAAGACAGAGTTTCTCCATGTTGGTCAGGCTGGTCTCAAACCCGGCTTCAGGTGATCTGCTCGCCTCGGCCTCCCAAAGTGCTGAGATTACAGGTGTGAGCCACCATGCCCAGCCTCTTCTATTATCACTTCTATTATTTTCTCTCTTTTTCTGGTATTCCCATTGTGTGTATATTACATGTTTTGTAGTCCCAGTTTTTGGATATTTTGTTGTTTTTTACTTTACTTTTTACTCTTTGCTTTTCAGTTTTAACATATCCTCAGGGTTATTGGGATAACCTCAAGCTCAATGACTCATGCTTCCGCAGCATCCAGTCTGCCAGTGCACCTATTAGAGGCAGTCTTCATTTCTGTACAGTGATTTGATCTCAAGCAATTCTCAGATTCTTTTTTAGAATTTTCACCTCACTGATTACATCGTCCATCCGTTTTTAGATGGCGTCTCATTTTGGGGTTAAAGCCCTTAGCATGTTGATTACAGTCTTTAAAAATCCGTGGCCTCATAATGCCATCATACTTGTCATATTGGACTTTGGTTCTGATGCTTGATCAGTCTGTTAAACCAGCTTGTTTTTTCAGTTGGTTGGTTATTTTTACCTTATGGTTTACCTTACGCCTTATGGATTTTCCTTGATAGCAAGGCATGATAAAATGGGTGAAAGAAACTGTATAAATAGGGCTGTAGTGCTGTGGTAATGAGGTATGAGCAGGAGAAACATTCTGCAGTCCCATGAACAGGTCTCATCCTGTGGCGAGCCTGTACTCCTGGATTGTGAATTCAAACAATGTCTAATGTTTACTTCACCATTATGGTGGGACAAGATGGCCACAGGAGGCTTGTTTAGGGTCTTTTCTTTCCCCCAGGAGGTTAAGCTCTGAGTTTATCCTGAGGTAGGCCTTGTTAAGAAAAACAGAATGGTCTGGAAAATTTCCTTCTTTCTTTCTTTCTTTCTTTCTTTCTTTCTTTCTTTCTTTCTTTCTTTCTTTCTTTCTTTCTTTTTCTTTTTATTTTTTTTTTAGATTTAGTAGGGACTTTATTGCTTAGAATTGTATTATTAAATAACTCAAGCAAGCTCTATGCATGAAAATGAAGCATTGGCATAAACTTCAAAATTTTACCAACTTACGACTTTTGCCACAAATTTTTCAATACAAATGAGGCTAGTTTTGTTTCTCACTGCCCTGATAGTTTATTATGGTTTTAAAAATATGGTATTATATACCTGATTGAATATGTTGTATGCATTTTTATATTTCGTCCCAGCATAAATATAGAATTTTTTTGAGATTCAGTCTCACTCTGTCACCCAAACTAGAATGCAGTGGCACGATCTCGGTTCACTGCAACCTCCGCCTCCCAGGTTCAAGCAATTCTCTGCCTCAGCCTCCAGAGTAGCTGGGATTATAGGCTGGGATTACCAGTGCCCACCACTATGCCTGGCCAAATTGTTGGCTGGATTCCTATAATCCCAGCACTTTGGGAGGCCAAGGCAGGTGGAATATTTGAGGTCAGGGTTTGAGACCAGCCTGGCCAACGTGGTGAAGCTCTGTCTCTACTAAAAATAAAAAAATTAGCCAGGCCTGGTGGCAGCTGCCTATAATCCCAGCTACTCAGGAGGCTGAGGCAGGAGAATTGCTTGAGCTTGGGAAGTGGAGGTTGTGGTGAGCTGAGATCGTGCCACTGAACTCCAGCCTGGGGAACAGAATGAGATCCTGTCTCAAAAAAAAAAAAAAGATTTTTTTTTTTTCTTTCTCTCTTTATCAGAAGCAATGAAAGAATTTTTCTTATTTACTATGTGGTCCTGGTAGGCCTCCTATGGGTAAAACTCACAAAAGCAGGGACACTCTTACAACTGGACCCTTTGAAATTTTAAATCTGAGACTTGTCCACCCTATATCTGTAGCAATTCATCAGCCACAGGTCAGGGTTTTCTGCCCCAGCACTGATACCCATGAAGGTTTGTGCTCATGGATTCCTCCTCCAATAAGCTAATTCTTTCCAGTCTTTTGAACAGGGTTTTATATTGTGTTCTTACTTATTTGATGGCTCTACAAAGAGTTGTGGATTCTTTTCCTTTCTTTTTTATAGACAGTTTCACTCTTGTTACCCAGGCTGGAGTGCAATGGCGCGATCTTGGCTCACCGCAACCTCCGCCTCCTGGGTTCAGGCAATTATCCTGCCTCAGCCTCCTGAGTAGCTGGGATTACAGGCACGTGCCACCATGCCCAGATAATTTTTGTATTTTTAGTAGAGATGGAGTTTCAGCATGTTGACCAGGATGATCTCGATCTCTTGACCTTGTGATCCACCTGCCTCGGTATCCCAAACTGCTGGGATTACAGGCTTGAGCCACTGTGCCTGGCGAGTTGTGGATTTTTTTAACCTGTTCAACATGTGTCCTTTACTTTTTGTTGTTGTTGTTGTTTAATTTCATATATTTGTATAGGTTTTTTTAATTGCATTTTAGGTTTTGGGGTACATGTGCAGAACATGCAAGATAGTTGCATAGGTACACATGTGGCAGTGTCATTTGCTGTCTTCCTCCCCTTCACCCGCATCTGGCATTTCTCCCCATGCTACCGCTCCCCAGCTACCCCCACCACTGGCCCTCCCCTATTCCCTCCAATAGACTCCAGTGTGTAGTGCTCCCCTCCCTGTGTCCATGTGTTCTCATTGTTCATCACCCACCTATGGGTGAGAATATGCGGTATTTCATTTTCTGTTCTTGTGTCAGTTTGCTGAGAATGATGTTCTCCAGATTCATCCATGTTCCTACAAAGGACACGAACTCATTATTAATGGTTGCATAATATTCCACGGTGTATATGTGCCACATTTTTCCAGTCAAGACTATGAGCAATGGGCATTTGGGTTTGTTCCAGGTCTTTGCTATTGTAAACAGTGCTGCAATGAACATTCGTGTTCATATGTCCTTATAGTAGAACGATTTATAGTCCTTTGGATATATACCCAGTAATGGGATTGCTGGGTCAAATGGAATTTCTATTTCTAGGTCCTTGAGGAATCGCCACACTGTCTTCCACAATGGTTGAACTAATTTACACTCCCACCAGCAGTGTAAAAGTGTTCCTATTTCTCCACATCCTCTCCAGGATCTGTTGTCTCCAGATTTTTTAATATCGCCATTCTAACTGGCGTGAGATGGTATCTCAATGTGGTTTTGATTTGCATCTCTCTAATGACCAGTGATGATGAGCATTTTTTCATATGTTTGTTGGCCTCATGTATGTCTTCTTTTGTAAAGTGTCTGTTCATATCCTTTACCCTCTTTTGAAAGGGCTTGTTTGTTTTTTCCTTGTAAATCTGTTTTAGCTCTTTGTAAATTCTGGATATCAGCCCTTTGTCAGATGGGTAAACTGCAAAAATTTTTTCCCATTCTGTTGGTTGCTG
>CM052658.1:98650925-98679235 GCA_028533165.1 Leontopithecus rosalia
ATACTGCCATTTTGAGGCTACCTGACTGTTTTTCCCATTAGTTGATGCAGATTCTTCATTTTGTTGATGCTCTTTAGCATTTGGTATGCTTTTGGAATGGCTGGTACTGGTTGTTCCTTTCTATGTGTAGTGCCTCTTTCAGGGGCTCTTGTAAAGCAGGCCTGGTGCTGACAAAAATCTCTGAGTACTTCCTTGTTCACAAAGGATTTTATTTTTCCTTCACTTTTGAAGCTCAGATTGGCTTTATACGAAATTCTGGGTTGAAAGTTCTTTTCTTTAAGGATGTTGAATATTGGCCCCCACTCTCTTCTGGCTTATATGGTTTCTGCCAAGAGATCTACCATGAGTCTGATGAACTTCCCCTTGTGAGTGACCTGAGCTTTCTCTCTGGCTGCCCTTAGCATTTTCTCCTTCATTTCAACCCTGGTGAATCTGACGATTATGTGCCTTGGGGTTGCTCTTCTTGAGGAATATCTTTGTGGAGTTCTCTGTATTTCCTGGACTTGAATATTGGCCTGCCTTGCTAGGTTGCTGAAATTTTCCTGGATAATATCCTGAAGAGTATTTTCCAGCTTGGATTCATTCTCTTCGTCACATTCAGGTACATCTATCAAACGTAGGTTAGCTCTCTTCACATAGTCCCACATTTCTTGGAGACTCTTTTATTTCCTTTCTGTGCTTTTTTCTATAATCTTGTCTTCTTGTTTTATTTCATTGAGTTGATCTTCGACTTCTGATATCCTTTCTTCTGCTTGGTCAATTCGGCTGTTGAAACTTGTGCATGCTTCGCTAAGTTCTCGTGTTGTGTTTTTCAGTTCCTTCAACTCACTCATATTCCTCTCTAAGTTGTCCATTCTTGTTATCATTTCCTCAAATCTTTTTTAAGGTTCTTAGTTTCTTTACATTGAGTTATAACGTGTTCTTTTAGTTCACAGAAGTTTCTCATTACCCACCTTCTGAAGTCTGATTCTGTCATTTCATCACCCTCATTCTCCGTTCAGCTATGTTCCCTTGCTGGTGAGGAGTTGTGGTCCCTTGTAGGAGGTGAGGTGTTCTAGTTTCGGGTGTTTTCCTCCATTTTGCCCCAGTTTCTTCCCATCTTTGTGGATTTATCCACCTGTCATCTGAGTAGTTGCTGATTTTCAGATTGGGTCTCTGAGTGGACATCCAGATTATTGATGATGAAGTATTTCTGTTTCTTAGTTTTCCTTCTAACTGTCTGGTCCCTCTGCTGTAGGACTACTGAGGTCCACTCCAGGCCCTGCTTCCCTGGGGTACACCTGTAGCAGCTGTGGAACCATGAGGGTTGCTACCCATTTCTTCTTCTGCTATCTTTGTCCCTGAATGATGCCCACCAAATGTCAGTCTGATCAGTCCTTTGTGAGGTGACTCTTTAGATATATGGGGGTCAGGGAGCTGCTTGAGGAGACTATCTGTACTTTATACTTGAGGAGACAGTCTGTACTTTATGGGAGCTCAAGTGCTGAGCTGTGAGCTCCGTTGTTCATTCAGGGCTGCTAGGCAGGTACATTTAAGTCTGCTGCAGGAGAACTCATAAAGCCCCTTTTTTTTCCTCAGGTGCTCTGTTCCGGGGAGTTAGGGCTTTATTTACGAGTATCCATTGCACTGTCCTGCCCAGCAAGGAGACAGTCTAATCACTGCTTGCCTGTAGTGACTGTGCTGAGCTGCCATGGGCTCCACCCTGTTGCCATGGGCTCCGCCCTGTTGTCATGGGCTTGGCCCTGCTACCGTTGGCTCCGCCCTGCTGCTGTGTGTAATTCCCTGTAGTCCTGTTTATATGGGTCTGGTTAGAGCTGCTGTGGTGATGATGGCCTGCCTCTGTAGTGGCAGACTCTCTCTGTTATGGTGGGTTGCCTTGGCAATGGTGGGTTGCCTCAGCAACGGCAGGCTGCATCAGCAATGGCAGTGTACCTCCGTAGGGGTCGAGTGCCTCTGTAATGGTGGATGCCCCTCCCTCTCTGAGCTGCACCTTCCTGGGTTTAGCTGTGCTTGCCATGAAACTCTCAACCCTGAGCGTTTCCAATTGCTGTTTTGTTTGTTTTTGTGGGGGCAGGACCCACCAAGCCTGGTCACCCGGCTCCCTGCTTCAGAGCCTTTTTTTTTTTTTAAGTTGAACAGTTAACTCTCTCCCAGGTGTTCTAGTCACCTGCTGAAAGGGCGCCAAGATCTGTGTGATTTCTTGTGCAGCGACCCACTGTGCTGGCTGGAATCATGTTGCTGCTGGGAATCTCCTGGCCCAGCTTTCTGTTTAAGTCCCATTTAATCAGATGAATGTGCTATTCTGCCTTTTGAAATCTTCAATTGCTAGTTTAACTGGGCAACCAAACCAATGTACTTTCTACGGAGTGCCTCTGTGCTGCAGCCCTGGCCCAAACAGCCGTGCCAGCCCAAAGAGCCAGGCTGTGAGGTTCCTACACCTGGGAATATCCTGGTCTGTGGGCAATAAAGATCCGTCTGAAAATGCGGCGACTACTCACCATCTGCGGATTCACTGGGAACTGCAGTCCTGAGTTGGTCCTACAGCGCCATCTTCTCCTTTTCTCCCTGAAATTTCAATATGTGTCCTTTAATGCTACATGCATCTTTTTTGTTTTGTTTGAGACAGAGTCTTGCTCTGTAACTAGGCTGGAGTGCAGTAGCACAATTTGGGCTACTGTGACATCCACCTCCTGGGTTCAAGCAATTCTTCCAACTCATCCTCCAGAGTAGCTGGGACCACAGGTGTGTGCCACCACACCCAGCTAATTTTTTTTTGGTATTTTTAGTAAAGATAGGGTTCACTGTGTTGGCCAGGGTGGTCTCAATCTCTTGACCTCGTGGTCTGCCCTCCTCAGCCTCCCAAAGTGCTGGGATTACAGGCGTGAGCCATTGAACCTGGCCACATCTTTTTCTTATTTTATTGATACTTCATTTATAGTCTGCACATATTACTACATTTTATAATGTACACTCTTACATTATAAAAGATTCACTACATTAGGAAAGATTCATTATTATAATCTTTCTGTTAAGATTGAACAGGCTTAGATACTTGAACTTGAAAAGGCACTTATCTATTGTGTTTTATTGTTCTTCATTCTTTTCTATACATCTGTATTAGTCACAGCTTTCCAGAATCAATAAGGGATTGGATGGATAGATAATGGATAGATAGATAGATAGATAGATAGATAGATAGATAGTAAGAAATGGGCTTACGTCATTTTAGAGGCTGAGAAGTACCAAGGTCTACAGTCACAGCTAGCTGGAGACCCAGGATAGCAGAAGGTTTAGTTCTAGACCAAAGCCTGCAGCCTTGAGGACCAAGAAAAGCCAGTGTTTTCATTGAAATTCACAACCAAATAGAGATTACATCCTAGCTCAAGATCATCAGACGAGGGGATTTCCTTTAACTTGAGGAAATATCCATCTTTTCGTTCTTTTTTTTTTTTGAGATGGAGTCTTGCTCTGTGTCCAGGATGAAGTGCAGTGGCGCAATCTCGGCTCACTGCAACTTCCCCCTCCTGGGTTCAAGCCATTCTTCCACCTCAGCCTCCTGAGTAGCTGGGACCACAAGTAGAGACGGGGTTTCACTGTGCTGGCCAGGATGGTCTCAATCTCTTGACCTCGTGAT
The DNA here is from genome assembly GCA_028533165.1 of Leontopithecus rosalia. Taxonomy (NCBI): domain Eukaryota; kingdom Metazoa; phylum Chordata; class Mammalia; order Primates; family Cebidae; genus Leontopithecus; species Leontopithecus rosalia. Next base: position 98,654,560 of record CM052658.1, read on the forward strand.
CTGCCCACCTCGGCCTCCCAACGTGCTGGGATTACAGGCATGAGCCACCGCACTGGGACGGAAGTGTCAGTCTTTTTGTTCTATTCAGGCCTTCAACTGATTAGATAAGGGCCACTTGCATTAAGGAAGGCAATTTTCTTTACTCAGTTCACCAATTCAAATGTTTATCTCATCTTTAAAAAGCCTCACAGACACACAGTAATGTTTTACCAAAGAGTTGGGCAGTCCATGGTCCAGTCAAGTTGACACATAAAATTAACCATCACAATATCCATGATTTTCTTTGAGATATTTCTTGCTTCAAAACTACCTGTTAGTCATTCTTGTAGTGTAAGTTTTGCAGGTCATAAATTTTCTTTTAAGCACTTAAAAATTTCTTTTTTTTCTTTCTTTCTTGCTTTCATTCTTTATGTTAAGTAGTTACCAGCATAATTTGGAAAAATTCTGTGATTTTCTTCAAAATTTACTTTTTCCTCTATTTAAAGGCTGCCCAATCTTATAATTACTACCTCTGCATTATATAGTTTCCATCTCTACATTTTTAAAGTAATTTTTACATTATTGTATTTTTATTTGCATTAAAATAATTGATAACTGCTTGTTAAAGCATTTTAATCATGACTGCTTTAAAATCTTTGAATATACTAACATCTGATTCAGATCAGTGTTGACATCTTCTTTTGCATAATTTCAACTTTTATTTTAGATTCAGGGAGTGCATGTGTAGGTTTGTTATGTGCTTATGTCCTGTGATGCTGAGGTGTGGGCCACGTTTGACCCTGTCACCTGGGTAATGAGCATGGTATACAATAGATAGTTTTTCAACCCTTGCTCCCTTCCTTCCTTCTCTCTCTATAAGTGGCCAGTGTCTGTTATTGCCATCTTTATGCTCCTGAGTACCCAAAGCTTATGCCCATGACTAACAAAGCTTGGCTCCCACTTATAAGTGAGACAATGTTATGCTGGTTTTCTCTTCCTGTGTTAATTCACTTAGGATAATGGCTTCCGGCTGCATTCGTGTTGCTGCACAGGACGTGATTTTACTCTTTTTTATGGCCGCATGGTATTCTGTGGTGTATAGGTACCACATTTGCTTCATCAGTTCACCACGGATGGGCACCTATTTTGGCTCCATGTCTTTGCTATTGTGAATAGTCTTACAAAAAACATGCGTGTATATGTGTCTTTTTGGTAGAATGATTTATTTTCTTGTGGCTATATAGCCAGTAATTGGATTGCTGGGTCAAATAGTTCCATTTTTAGTTCTTTGAGAAATCTCAAAATTGTCTTCCACAGGGGCCAAACTAATTTACATTCCCACCAGCAGTGCACGAGCAGTCTCTTCTCTACAGCCTCGCCAGCCCTTGTTGTTTTCGACGTTTCAGTAATAGCCATTCTGACAAGTATGAAATGGTCTCTCACTGTGGTCTTGGTTTGCCTTTCCCCAACGACTAGTGATGTTAAGCATTTTTTCCAGATGTTTGTTGCCTACGTGTATGTTTTCTTTTGAGAAATATCTGTTCATATGGCAGCACATTTTGATTATTTCTTTTTCTGTTAGGATTGTGATTCTTCTTCTTAGTATATAGCAAGGAAACTATTGTTAGCACAGCAACAGGTTTTTTCTTTTTTAATTACATCCCGGATATTTTGGGTATTACAAAAACCCTGATATTATTTAATCTTTATTTTTGCAGACAGTCCCCCCCGTTAAGTTGTAGTATGAAAGCCAGGTGGTTGTGTGTGGTAGTTTTCTGCTGGCCTTGCCAAAAATGCCTAAACAAAAGTGGGGCACTGAGTTCCACTTCCTCATTGTTGATGAGAACAGTGGGCCTTGATCTTCCCCCTGTGCCTCATTAGTGCCAAGGAGAGGGGAAGCTGACGTCTGACTCACATTTCCTTTTGGCTACAGGGAGGACATAAGCCCAGCTCCCACTAATTCTATACATAAGGACTGGTGGAAGTGGTTTGCTTACTAGCCCCAAATCCCATGACCTTTATTGTTTTTTTAATTCATTGATTGCTAAGTGAGGCTGGAGGCTCAGCTTCTCAGTGAGCCCTGCTGACATCAGGCACCGAGGGGAAATAGCCTTGCTGAGCCCAGCTGCCCACTGCCACATTCAGTCTCATTGCTGCCTAGAGGTGTGGAAGTTCAGCTCCCACTGAGCCCCGGTGTGCTCCAAGTGGTAAGTGTCATTCCTTGAACTGCTTTGTTACATTGTTGCCATCAGGTGACTGTGGACGCTGAGATTCTGACAAGACTCTGCTGACCTATCCTGGTGGGAGAATCAGAGAACTGTGTGCTTCTGCCAAGCATGGGTGGAATATTACTTTCCTACTCAGCCCCACTGATATGACTTCAGCAGCTGAATTAAAGCATTGCCTGCTTCCAAGAGCAGTGGAGGAAGATTAGCTCCCTGCTCTGCCCTTCTGATACTCCTCTTCCACCACAGTTGGAGCACTGCTCGTGTGTGCTCAGTGAGGATGAAAGAATACAACCTGCTCATTCCTGCTGAAGGCACCTAAGGGAGAACTCTGAGGGCTGCTGCCCACACCCATGGCACAGGGATTGGATAAAAAAATCGCTTCTCCTCTCAGCCCTATTGGAGCCCCAGTGGTGGTGGAGGGCAGTTTTCCATTAGTGCTTGTATGAAGTAAAGTGGATACTGACAAAAAGCCTTTGTGTTTTGTGATAGAAACAACCCTTTTCCGAGTTCTCTGGCTAGAAAAGGGTGACTTTTCTTGGACTTTTTTGTCCTAGCCTGTCTGTGGTTCCAATTTGGTGGCTGCTGGTCTGTTCAAGAGGCACAAAGAAAGCCCTGTGAACGTGCTTTCACGTTTCTCAAGTCTTGAGCCCCCCAAACAGCTGTCTGCTCCTTGCCACCTTTCACACTCTATGTTTATTACCTCCAGGCACTTTTACTTGTAAGAGAGAGATCTGGGAGAAATAAGTCAACTTCACACTGACTGGAACCAGAAGTACTCACTGTTTCTTAGAGAGAGAGAGAGAGAGAGAGAGAGAGAGAGAGAGAGAGAGAGAGAGAGAGAGAGATCTGTCTCCTCTGTAGTTGTAAATTTGATTGCATCAATCTTTGTAGCATTTTGAAACCTCTGCTACATTCACTTTTGCATGTTCTATATGGTTTCCCACATTGTGAAAATTTAGCAAAAAGTTTTGAATGAATTTACAGTCATCCTCATGGTATCTAGGTTGATGAAATTTACAGAGCTTCTTTTAAATGGTAACTTTACTATGATATTTTTAACAGGTACACACGCATTTGGGTAACAGGCATAAAACTATAGATGCTTATTGATCATTAGATTCTCATACAGAATCACAAAATAATTCACTTGTAAGGTGAAGATTTGTAGTTAGTAACATTCATAACTCAAAAGAAAAGTGGAAATATTAAAAATATTTTCCACTCTTGGAAGGAGGACAGCAGGGAACCAGGGACAGCGGGTGCAGAGAGGTGGAGATACCTATGGAGCTAGAAAGCAAGGTACACGTGGGCCTATACTGGAAATATGGACTTCGGAATCGGGAGGATCTGAGTCTGAATCCATCTTTACTGCACTTTTATTGCATGTAGGCAGTTTATTATATGCTTCAGTCCATTTTCTTCATGTGGAGAATAATAATTTGAAACTCTTTGCATATGGCAATGTTTTCTTCCCAAATCCATACTCTCCTCATGAATTCACCACTGCATTATGGAGAAAGATGGGTTACCTCTGATTTAAGCTCCTGCTCTCCTTCCACCTCCACTCTTCCACCTCCACTCAATCCTACCATCAGGAGAAAGGTACTGGCAGCAGCATTACTTGGAAATCAGCACTTCCGAAGAAGAGGACATAAATATGTAAAGCATCTTCCTAAAATATGCAAATTGCACCTAACATAAATTCCTCCCTTTCCAAGATTCTCCCTTTAACTACTTTAGGAATGAAAAACATCTTGTGTTTTATAACTACATTTGTTATTACAAAAATATGTGACTCTATAAAAAATGAGTGCCACACACCCCTTTCTTTAACAGTTCTTTCCTGCAGTCCAGGAGGCTTTAGCACAGCACTGATAATAAAGGCAGAGCTAGGCTCATTTCCAGTAACTTAATGAGTTTTCCCAGCTGCTATAACTAGCAGAATGCCCTTAAATAGGAAGACAGAGTTACTTTGAAAGCCTATGCTGATTTTTATCTTCTGACTATTCTTCTGTAGTGCACACTAACACATTTTCTCAGATGGCTCCTTTATAGCATGTAAATTATGACCATTGAAATAAATGCTCACTTAAAGTGCTATTGGCTTTCCTATGTTTAAACAAGCCCTCTTGCAACTAATACGATGATGGTTTTGAATAACCACCTACAGTTCATCTGACAAAGTTACACTTGCTACGTTATTACCAGTTGCAGGGTTCATTTTTCAAAAGCTTTTCTGGGTTAACATTCTTTCCTCTTCCCTTAAAAATGCCCAGACATAAAAGGGAACAATAAGTACTCCAGGCTATAATAAAAACTTAATTTGCTCATTCTGAATGTAAATGTACATAGATTACTGAGATAAAATTGACATTTTAATCATAGATTGCAAAGGAAAAAGGCCATATTTCATTGAATATTTTCAAGTTATTGCATTTAAATGGCATTGAACATAGAGTAGCCCAATCAGTCATTGCTGGAGGCTTGATGATCTTGGATAAATGTGGAAATTTGCACTTCTAAATAATTAGTTTAAGTATCATTAAACCTTTTAAAACTCATTTCTGCTTACTATAGTTTACATATTTCAATGTATTTACTGAGATTTTCGATTATTTCACTAGTGAGAGGCAATAGACTAAAAATATATTAAACAACCACTGTCTCAACTGATGCAAGCTTCCAGCTGTCCACCTGTCTGATCATGCTGACTTTCCCCTGGCCCCTGTGGCCACTCTTCCATCGTACTATGGTATAAAGATAGTTGTGAGTATATATGTTATAATACAGAGTCTATATAATTTCTGAGCATGTGGTCATGTTTCTGTTCAATACCTGAGACATGAAAAAAAAAACTTTGCAAAGAGATTTGTAGGTCAGTATGTGTTCAAGAACGCTAACTAGTTGAGACTCCTCCACTGGCTGAGGTTCATTTCCATGCCATCATGTATGTTCCTATCGGCTGAGTACTGAGCCAGTGCTGTTCCCCCAGACTTAATCACTTCTAGCTCAAAATAGTATCTTGTTAAAAATTTCAATTTCAGTCCTCTACATTTTCACTAAAAAGCCAGGAAAATATCAAAATGTAAAAACTCACACACTTGAAAATATGGACTGGAGCTATCTGGCATGAATAAATATTCATAAGACAGATGAAAATAATATAATAAAAATTCTTCAGATTTTTAAACCATAAAAATTATACTTCTATGGCACTATAGAATAATACTATAAAATGATCTGTATATCTCTATCATCAGTGCTGTAATTATGAAATTTGAAACCAATATCAGCAGCACTCGACATGCTATTCTCAGATACTGTAGGGCTCCAAGATCTTCTCAAGCAAGTTCACAGGTCAAAATTATTTTTATGTCAATACTAAGTGTTTGCCATTTTCCTGTGTTGACATTTTCTCTGATGTGAGCAAAGCAGTAGTGCATGATTTGTACACCTCAGCATAAATCATGGCAGTAGCAACAAGCTTTACAAACAGTCATTATTTTCCTAACTGTTATCTACTTGGAATTTTAAAAAAATGTCAATTTCATTTAGGAATGCTTTCAGTCTTGATGAAGCAGGGAAAGATTATATACTTGGTGTGACAAAATGGGACTACAGACAAAACACTCTGCTGCTCCATGTTCATCTCCATGAAAACACATGTAGACCAAGTTGCAAACTAGCCTGGTTACTTTTTTCATGAAATACTACTTTTAATTGAAAGAAAAAATGTCAAATAAAATAAGGCCACTCAGACTTGAATATTTAGAATAAAAAACATGGCTGTCACTTTTTTAGAATAAAAAAAATTTAGAATTAAAAAAATGGCTGTCACTTCCAGGAAAGAAAACTGACAACTTTCTTTTTATTTTATACAAATGATAAAATTCTAACTACCAAGGTAAAATTGTAGAATTTCTCAAAATTTGAATTGACCACCTTGAACTCAATGGCTTTCTAAAACTTCTATCTTTCTGATGATAGTGGTAATGATATTAATAACTGTAGTATTTTATACACATATTTTGAAATGAGTCAAAATTTCAGAGATGAATAAATCAGTAAATCAGTATTTTCCAAATCACTAATGAATGAAATTACCTAATTGTACATGAGTAAAAGAATCCACTCAAGATGCAAAATATACACTGAATTTCAACGTAACAGAGTGTGAAAAAGTTATTGATATGGATTTAAATTCTACAATACACCTTTTAAAAAACTACCACCTGCTGTGTTTGGTATAATCTCAAAGAAGAATAGCCAAAATATCAGACAAAGCAAATAAAATATTCTTCCCCTTTTCAACTACATATCTGTGTGAAGCCAGTATTTCTTTCTATACAGCCAGTATTTATTCCTATACATCAATGAAAACAATACATAGCTGAATGTAGGAACAGTTATCTGAATAGTAGAGCTGGACTCAGCTCTACTATTTAGCCAGACATTAAAGAGACTTGCAAAAATGTTTTAAAAAATCTATTACTTTTCTTTAGGATATTGTATTTATTTTCAATAAAAGATGCTTACATTAACATATAAACAGTTTATTATTATTTTTAGTGATTTAACACATATTTTTAAAATTATACCTTAATTTTATGTACCATCAATATCAGAACTGTAATTTTTGTAAACAATATCTCCATAGGTCCTTAATAATTTTAGAAATGTAAAGTTTGAGAACAACTAGCTTATAACAGGGCTGGTCATAAAAATGAATAAAATAATTTACTTAACATTCAGTTGAGATGAGAAGAGTTATGTCTGCCATACTGGTTAGTGTATATGCTACCATTTGGACATATTCATTTTTTTTTCCTGGCCCCTCAGTAACGGGGTGAATTAGGAGACAGAGAGGAGAACATATTCTTACCTGTTGGTAAAGACTCTCCACAACCAAACTGTCACAAAATTATTAAATCAGAATAAAGTTATTTTAAAAATAGGCTTCAAACTTTTGTTTGTTTCACAAGACTAACAGAAATGATGTTCAGCCAAAATGAGACAGTGTGCAAGTCTGAAAAGAATCTTGTCCCATTGGGAGTTCTAGAAAGCACCAGAAGAAATTTCATCAAGTGGAGAGAAACGACAGAATGTCTGATATACTTGAATACACCTGTAGAAAACGCTAGTAATTGAGAGAGTATTTGATAATGAATTCATAAGTTATTAAAAAAGCTAAACAAATTTTCAAAAATGATTACTAAGCACCAGAGAAAATAAAAAGAGCAGGAATGAAAAGCGTTAAACCCTAAAAGATGCCACTTTTACTATTAGTATTTCATAGTCCTGATGAAATAAAGAGAACATGAAATTCCTCTTGGTCTCTCTGTCTTTCTCTCTTTTTATCTTTCTCTCCCTCCCCCCACCATCTCTTTTTGTCTCCCTCTCTCTCTCTGTCACTCCTCTATATGGGTGGTCAATGGAAAGTGCCAGAATAAGTAAATAAATAAAATTTGTACCAGTTCCAGTGTGTCATTTAGAAATATAGTAATAAATAACTTTTTAAATGTATAACAGCTGAAAGAATAGTGCTTATTTGCGCTGTGGAATGTAGAATGCAGGACCGGATCAAGAGATGTCTGTTATTCATGGTTTTACTTAGTTTGTTTTTTAATCTTGTGAAACTCTAATTCTAAATTGTAGGTAGGGTATTCCTTAAAAATAAAATTTTAATTAAAGTTGATAAAAAGAAGATAAAAACATATATTTCTTTATTTCATGGAGAGAATTCACTTGATCATGACAATGAGAGAACGAAAACAGCTATCAAAAATAATTTTGGAAAAAAAAAATACATGTAACCGCCACTATCTATAAAAATACTCTTTATATCATCTCCAACTGGGAAAAAAATGAAGGCAAAGAAAACAATTAATAATGCTTTAAAAATGTGAAATTTAAAAATGCTAATTATTGAATAGTCAGTTGTAAAAAGAAATTTTAATTGAAAAATTCTATTAAAAAACAAAGGAATCTTTTGATTTTTTTAAAAAAGAATAACAGAATTCAAACACATTCTTATTTATAAGAATTTCTTCTAAAGTTATATAAAATCATTTCTAAAATATACAAAATTAAAACTCTATCTTAAGTCCACACCTCTAATCCCAGCACTTTGGGAGGCTGAGGCAGTCAGATAGCTTGAGCTCAGGAGACGAAGACCAGCCTGGCCAACAAGGTGACACCCTATCTCTACTAAAAATACAAAAATTAGCCAGGAGTGGTGGTGGGTGCCTGTAATCCCAGGTACTGAAGTAGCTGAGGTGGGAAGATGCTAGAGTCCAGGAAGCAGAGGTTACAATGAGCAGAGATCGCTCACTGCACTCCAGCCTGGGCAACAGAGCGAGACTGCCTCAAACAAACAACAAAAAAAAACTCTATCTTCCATATTGTAAGAAAAATAAGGTATTATAATTATAATATTCTTCAAATAAAATAAAACTTGCAAGTATTAAACTGACTGATCGAAGATCTGAATAACGTTAAAAAGGATTATGTAAATCTACATTTTTATGTTTAGTTACTCATAATATAAGCAAATAGTACATTTATTTTACAAAGCCTACAGCACATTTACAAATTGACAATATTTTGGCTTCATAGTTGCACAAAGTAGATAAGCATTACTTATATTAAGAACATTTAGCTTTTGATATTACTAAATAAAAGTCATATCTTGGAATTGGCCACACCATCTGGCTGAAGAAATATCTTTATTTCTAATGTCAAAGTCTACATAAGAAAGGTGAAATAGTCAAGACAAACATGACTACCCACTTTTCTTTCTGAACCTTAGAAAGAAAAGGGCCAAAGAAACATGTTTCTTTTTCTAAATATACGAATTTGAAGGCTACGAACCAGTCAGCTGCGGAGTTGTTTATAGTAGACAGCAGCATACATGTGTGTCACGGGCAGGTGCCTGATGGCGGAAGACAAGAAAACACGGTCAAGAAGTGGGTCTGTAGTAATCACATTTGTTTTGGTTTCTACTACAATACAGATTCTTTCCCCTCCTAAAAGAATCTGGGAGCCGAGAGTGCAGAGGCCAGCGTGGTCAGGCGGTATGAGAGACATCACCCACACTGTGTCCACATGGAGACAAAATGCTCCAATCAGTGCAAGGCTTCTAATGTGGGATGAGTTTGCAGAGGAAGGAAAGCAGATGAGCAACTAATACAGTTTCTCCTTTCTTTTCCTTTATTTTTCTCCTACAAAATACAGATGATTATCCTTATTTTTCTATACCTGTTTTGCCCTTAAAAATGAATGCCTTGTATTAGTGTGGTACATTTGTAGTAATTGATGAGACATTTGAATACATTATTATTAATTGAAATCCGTAGTTTACATAAATGTTCACTCTTGGTGTACAATTTGTGGGATATGACCAATGTATAATGACTTGCATCCAACATTACAATATTAGTGAAACTACATTACAGAGTGGTTTCACTGCCTCAAAATGCTCTGTTTATTCCTTCCTTCAACCCTTGGAACTCCTGGAAAGTACTGATGATTTTATTGTCTCCATATATTTTTCTTCTCCAGATTCAAATAGTTGAAATCGTATAGTAGGTTTTTCAAATTGGGGTTTTCACCTAGCAATATGCATTTAAAATTCCTGCATGGTTTTTTGTGCCCCTGTATTTTTTCATCACTGAATAGTATTATATATTATCAATATACTAGTTATTTTATCCATTCCCCTATTAAGGAACATCTTTGTTGCTTTAAAGTTTTGGCAATTATGAATAAAACTGCTATAAACATCCATGCCAATCTTTTTGTGAGGACATAAGTTTTCAGCTTATCTGGGTAAATACCAGAGTATGACTACTGCATTACATGGTAAGAGTATGTCAGTTTTGAAAGAAACTGCAAACTATCCCACAAAGCAGCTGTACCATTTTGCATTCTCATCAGAAGTAAATGGAAAGTTCTTGGTGAACTGTATTCTTACCAGCCTCTCATGCTATTAGTGTTTTGTTTTAAGCCATACTAAGAGGTATGTAGTGGTATGTCTTTATCCTAACTTACAATTCCCCGATAGTGTATGATGTTGAACACTTTTCATATACCTCTTTTCCATCTACATATCTTCTTTGATACAATGTATATTTAGATCTTTTGCTCATTTTTAAGGTTGGATTTTTGTTTGCTTATTGTTTAATTTTAAAGGCTTCTATATATTTTTGATAGTCCTTTATCAGATATACTTTTGCAACAATTTTCTCTCAGTGTTTGGTTCAATATTTTTTTCTCTTAAAGAATGTTTTTACAAGGCAGAAGCTTTTAATTTTAATGAAGTTCAACTTCTGAATTTTTTTCTTTCATGGACTGTGTTTTTGATATAGTATTCAAAACGTCATCACCAAAATCAATGTCACTTAGATTTTCTTCTGTTATCATCTAGTACAATTTATGGTTTTGCATTTCGCTTTTAGGTTGACAATCCATTTTGAGTTAGTTTTTGTGAAAAATATAAGGTCTATGTCGATATTTTTTTTCAGGTTTTCATGTGTATGCCCAGTTTTTCCAGAAACATCACCATTTATTAAAAATATTGGCTGCGTGTGATGACTCCCACCATATTTTGGTAGGCTGAGGTGGGAGGATCACTTGAGCCTAGCAGTTTGAGACTAGCCTGGGCCACATAAGTCTATACCCATCGCTACAAAAACTAAAAAATTTTAAAAAGATTAGCTGGTCTTGGTGGTGAATGCCTGTAGTCTCAGATACTTAAGTAGGCTAAGGTGAGTGGATTGGGTGAGCCCAGGAGGTTGCACCTGCCGTGAGTTGTGATCATGCCACAGCACTCCAACTTTGATGACAGAGAAGGACACTGTCTCAATAGAAATAATAATCATAATACCTATCTTCATTGAATTCCCATTGCCCCTTTGCGAAGATCGATTGACAGTAATTGCATAGGTCAATTTCTGGGTTCTCTATTCTGTTCCATTGATCTATTTGCCTTTTTAAAAAACTAATACTATACTGTCTTGATGTCAGATGGTGTCAGTCTTCTGACTGTTTTTCCTCCTTCAATGTTATTAACTATTCTTAGTCTTTTACCTTCCTAAATAAACTTCAGAATAAGTTCATCAATATCCAGAAAATAACTTGTTGGAATTTTTGATTGAGATTGCATTGACTTTATAGATGAATTTGGAAGAAAGAGATTATTGACAGTATGAAGTCTTCCTGTGGATGTACATGGAATGTCCTTCCATTTATTAAATCTTTTTTTTTTTTTTGAGACTGAGTTTTGCTCTTGTTACCCAGGCTGGAGTGCAATGGCACGATCTCGGCTCACCGCAACCTCCGCCTCCTGGGTTCAGGCAATTCTCCTGCCTCAGCCTCCTGAGTAGCTGGGATTACAGGCACGTGCCACCATGCCCCGTTAATTTTTTGTATTTTTAGTAGAGACGGGGTTTCACCATGTTGACCAGGATGGTCTTGATCTCTTGACCTCGTGATCCACCCGCCTTGGCCTCCCAAAGTGCTGGGATTACAGGCGTGAGCCACCGTGCCCGGCCCATTTATTAAATCTTTTAAATTCATTTCATTAGATTCTTGAAGTTTTTTTATATGAATTATATATATATTTTCTTAGGTTGCAAATATATTTTTATGTAAGAATGAAAAGATAAAGCACATTTAAACTGCAGTAATTATAACTGCTAACTGCTAATATGGAGACAGTACAATGGTATATGCCAGCAAGCCTAGATACATATTCAAACTATTTACAAGAATTTAGACTAGGGGGCTGGGCGCAGTGGCTCACACCTGTAATCCCAGCACTTTGGGAGGCTGAGGCAGGCAGATCACGAGGTCAAGAGATTGAGACCATCCTGGCCAACATGGTTAAACCCCTGTCTCTACTAAAAATGCAAAACAATTAGCTGGGCACGATGGCGCGCGCCTGTAGTCCCAGCTACTTGGGAGGATGAGGCAGGAGGTGGAGGTTGCAGTGAGCCCAGATCGTACCATTGCACGTCAGCCTGGGTAACAAAAGCGAAACTCTGTCTCAAAAAAAAAAAAAAGAAAAAAAAATACCAAAGCTATGGTATTAATATGAAGCTGGCACATAAATATCTATCTATTTGATTTTGGGGATTGAATAAATGTTACCGACAATACAACAAAGTAAAATGAGAAAAAATATTGATAAATTAACTACGAAAAATATTTTATTTTGCATATCAAAGTGTACATATTTTTTGTTTAAAAAGAGATTTATAAATAAGTAAGAAACAATACAAATAATTAGCAAAGAAAATTCACTGGTAATTCACAGAAAATAAAAAGATTATTAGTTGAACAAACAGAATATGCTAGATATATAAATTATCTGGGCAATAACATAAATACAAATTATAATTAAGTATTGCTATTTTAGCTGAAAACAGTAATTTGGGAACCAATGAAAAAATGCAAGGTTAGTAAAGGCTCAGACAATCTGGGACTAATTGCTGTGAATTAGATTTACCAAACCTTTATTAATGCAGTTGCATTTTATGTCAAAAGTCTTTAAATTTTACTTGCCCTTGACCATTCAATTATACTCCAAAGATTATGAGCCAAATACATATTTAAAGATTTGTCTGCCACTTACATGCAAAAAGGTTTAGTGCAACCCTTTACAACAGCAAATACTTGAAAACTCCTGAATGTTGATTGATCAGGATTGAAAAATCATGCTACTGCTTTGTAATATATCATCTACTCTTTACAAATAATGTTTCTAATCATAGTGTTTATATGGCCTGAAATTCACAACTAAGCAAAAAATGCTATTTTGAAGCAGTATTTGGGTAGGCCCCATTTTAAAACTGCTATATGGATGCAAACAGAGTATGCAGGCATTCGTTGACATTGGGATTCTCCAGATATTGAGATTGTGTTATTCATCTTTCTTGCTTTTGCTCATCTTTACCTAGACATTATATTTATCATTACAAAATTGTCATTTCATAATAAGAAAATTTTTATAATGGAAAATAAATTAAACTAGGGTAGATTTCACTTCCCAAACTATTATATGAAATTTAACTGTATTACGGTTGCATTCTTCGCTGCTGGTATTAGTCTTAGAAGCAGTGCTGTTTCACAGTGTTATTCTTATGTTTTATTTATGTTAACTAACCTTTGAAGGTACAATTGTTTTTAATATATTGTTTCTCTAAATGATTTTTTTGGAAATAATTCTCAAAGTGGAAGGAAATTTCAACTTTTTTTTTTTTTTTTTTTTTCTGAGACAGAGTCTCCAGCCCAGGCTGGAGTGCAGTGGTGCCATACAGGCTCAGTGCAACCTCTGCCTCCTGAGTTCAAGCACTTGTCCTGTCTCAGCTCCCAAGTAGCTGGAACTACAGGCACCTGCCCCAATGCCCAGCTAATTTTTTGTACTTTTAGTAGAGATGGAGATTTCACCCTATTAGCCAGGATGGTCTCCATTTCCTGACCTTATGATCCACCCACCTCGAACTTCCAAAGTGCTGAGATTACAGGCTTGACTCACTACACCTGACCTCAACATTCTTGTGAAGGTATCAAGATTCATCTTAAATTTTATGGAATTTAATGCAAGTGTGTGTATTCTGACCAGACTCATCATGTTTGTCTCTCACTGTTCTAATTGAGATACTTGTTTGGCAGCTGTCTCATAATTCATTAGATTGCTTCAGGTGAAGGTAAAGGAAAGCCTTAAAATTTAATATTGACTTTTACTTAGCTCTTACTAATATGTTTTAAACTAGTGTGAAATAAAAGGATCTGGATATCTTATAAATGCTATTTTTATATTTAATAATATTATAAATGTAATTGGAAGTATAAGGTTATATAGTGTAATATAAAAAATGAAATAGAGTCAGAAAATATTTTCAAGAGTTTAATGTTACCTAAACTTTCTTCTATGGAGCACTAATCTTGAGGAAAGCTAATACGTTATATTAGAGATTGAAAAGACATGTGTTTTTGTTATATATTCTCTGAAAACAAACTACCCAAAATCTCAGTGGCTAAAACAGCAGGCATTTTATGGTATTTCTTGATTTTGTGGATCAGGCATTTGGGCAGTGTTCTGCAGGCTGATTCCTTTGTTCCAAGTGTTGTCAACTGAAGTCACTCATGGCTATCAGTGAGAGAACAATGATGGGATTGCTTCAGTCACAGGCTTAGCACCTTCGCTTGAGAACTCTAACACTGGGTTCAGTAGGAACCGTCCCTCAGAACACCTACGTGTGGCTTCTCTAGCAGGGAGCCTCAGACTTCTGTATCTCAGGGATCCCAGGAAGAGGATTCTATGAGTGGAAGTTGTAAGCCCTTCCTATGAGAGAGCTTCAGATTCTGTTCTTTTGTGACATATCATTAATCAACAAGTTACCAGGTTTAACTCAGACACAAAGAGAGAGAAATTCTATTCCATCTCTTAGTGAGAGAAGCAGCAAGGAATTTGTGGCCATCTTTACTCTATCACACAGATTTCTAGGTCAAATCAAAATGTTTTGACCAAAGGTAATTGTGATTTTCATGATTGCAGGTTTGTTAGACATATTAATTCATGTGTAAGACATTGGAATTAAGTGGCCTTTGGGGTATGCAACTTACCTAGACTTCTTTGAGAAAAATATATTTTCCTGAAAATCTTTTCTGGAATGTCTTGTGCTTTCTTAAGGGTACATTTCTAAGTACTATTAGTCACTGATGCTTGTTCATTATGCAGATGTTCATTTAGTTTCTATTACCAGGTTATTTGTTCATTAATTTATAATCATTTACAAATGTAATAAATTAGTTTTTGTTTTAAGCATTGGTTTTAAACAGCAAGTTTAAATATAATTTACATACTGTAAATGTACCCATTTAAAGTGTCATTCACCCATTTAAGCCAACTCTATGGATTTTAATATATTCACAAATATGTACAACAGTGACCACAATTTTAGAATAGATTGTCGTCTTTAAAAAAAACCATTATACTCTTTAGCCATCACACTCCTCTCACCCCTCCTCCTCAACCCTAAGAAATTAATAATCTATGTTCTGTCTCGATGAATTTCCCTGTTCTGGATATTTCCTATGAGTTGATTCATATACCATATGGCTTCTCTCATTAAGCATAATGTTCTCTAGGTTTGTCCATGTGGTTGCATATATCAGTATTTCATTCATGTCAATGAGCAAATAATAATGCATTGTATAAATATAGCACATTTTTCATTCATTTTTTCACTGATGGAAAATTGCATTGTTTCCAGTTTTCAGTCACTGCAAATAATGCTGCTATAAGCAGATGCATATTCCAGGGGTATCCATCCAATCTTTTTGTTTCCCTGGGCTACACTGGAAGAAGAATTGTCTTGGGCCACACATAACATACACTAACAATAGCTGATGAACAAAGATTGCACAAAAATATCATGTTTCAAGAAAGTTTACAAATTTCTGTTGGGCTGCATTCAAAGCCATCCTGGGCCATGTGTAGCCCTTGGGCTGAGGGTTTGGCAAGCTTGACATAGATGTTTTTGAGTGAATGTATGCTATCATTTCTCTTGGGTATGTACCTAAGGGTGCATTTGCTGATTCACATGGTGGCCATATATTTAATTAAGAAACTGCCAGACTATTTTTCAAAGAGGTTGCACCATTTTACATACCCATCAACAGTATATGAGTATCCTGATTTCTCTAAATTCTCACCAAAACTTGTTATCTGACATTTAGATTCTAGCTATCTTAATGAGTATTAAGTGGTATTTTATTATTGTTCAGCTTTGCATTTTTATAATTCATGGTATCAAACATTATTTCATTGCATATCTTCATTTGTGTATTTTCTTGGAAAAAAATCTATTTAGCTATTTGTCTGTTTCTTGAATTGGGTAACCTTTTATTATTAAACTGTAATAATTTTTTATGTATTCTAGATGCAACACCCCTATAAGATATATAATTTGTAAATATTTTCTACTATTTAGTGAGTTGTGTTCTCACTTTCTTGATGTCCTGTGAGACACAAAAGTTTTAATTTTGATGAAATCCAATTTACCTATTTTATTCTCTTACTACTTATGATTTTGCTGTCATGTCTAAGAATCCTTTATCAAATCCAAAGTCATAAAGATTTATGTATGTTTTCTTCTAAAAGTTTTATATTTTTAGCTCCCACATTTAGGTCTTTAACACAGTTTTACTTAATTTTGTATATGCTGTAATACAAGGGGCCACATTTATTATTTTGTCTGCTGTCTATTCAATTGAGCCAGTACCATTTATTGAAAGGGCTCCTCCTGCCTTCACTGAACGGTTTTCACAGCCTGCAGAAATCAGTTGACCACGGATGGTTGAGTTTACATCTAGACTCTCCATTCTATTCCATTTATCTACATGTATTCTTGTACCAGTACCACACTGTCTTGCTTACTGTTGCTTTGCAGTAAGATTTGAGATCAGGAACTGTGAGACCTCTTATTTTGTTCTTCATTTTTAGAATTGTTTTGGCTGTTCTGAGTTCCTTCAATTCCATATGAATCATGGAATCAGCTCATCAATTTTTACAAACAAGTCGGCTAGGATTCTGATAGGGTCTGTTGAATTTGAAGATCATTTGAGGGAGAATTGCACTGAAGCTCTCCACGCTCTGTTCAAATGAAATTGCTTTCTTTGTGAGTAATTCATGGCTGGCTTCTCCTCCTGGGTGACATCTCTGAGCTGGAGCTCTGGAGCTGGGGATTCTTCCTGAGTGACATTTTGCTCTGGGATCTCAGCACTTGGTGAAGAAGGTAGGGGGATAACAAGTAGCATAAGGCTATCTCAACTTACATGGAACTACTACTCCCTTATGAGATCAGAAAGGGCTGTCAGGGCCCCAGTATTCTTAGCAGTGTGGACTGGGCAGAAGAATGGTATCCCCCTCTCCATGCATTTGCCCAGAGCTTGCCTCAATAACTGAGGGTAGGACGTGAAACACTGAAATTCTGCTATTTCAGGGAGAAAAAGTCTGAAAGTGGGAGGTGGTAGAGGAAGCCCTGGGCACTTAGCTGCCACAATCCGGACTGGAGTCTCCCGTTCAGGAACTGGGAGGGGTGAGGAAAGGAGTGTTTTTGTTCAAATACTACGGATTCTACCTTTCTTATCGAATTTTATAGATTTTATTGAGTAAATATTTTTTATTTCCTGTCTGCTCTTAGGATTGTTTCAAGATGCTTTAAATTGTTTTTTTTCCCTCCGCTGCCTGTCCTCCTCCCTCCCTCCCTCCCTCCCTCCCTCCCTCTCTTCCTTCCTTCCTTCTCTTTTTCTCTTTTCACCAGATTCACCGGAGAGTGGGTCAACAAAGCTGCTCACACCGAAATGCCGGAAGAAAATCTGAGAATCCGGGTGATTTCATTTTACAAGGGCACTGTCTACACTCCTGAAGATGAGAAGTCCTGAACACGGAAAAGACATTGAGGCAGTGGACTCGAAGGCCTTCTCACCTGTAGGGAGTATAGACTCGGGGTTGAATGGGAATGGACCCTCCCACAGTCCCTGAACTGCCCACCGGGGTGTGACCACACCCACTCCTAATAGGGTCAGTTCCAGTTTCCTCCCAATGTAATTAGATTTTTTTTACCTGAACTTTTTTAAAAAAAATAGATGAACAGCCCATTAAATGGAAAACCACCTTTATTTACACGGAAGGGATATAAATGCATGACATGCCCAGACATAAGTAATAAAGTTTCCAAATCTAAGTTTTATAAAGGAACTTTGCAGTAGTTCATGATTTTTATAACAAGATGCTTTTGAGTGTATCTTAAATTAGTCTTTTCGTTTATTCATTTTCACCTGCAAAATACTCTCAGCTTCCCCACATTATTATGTATCATGATACCAAATTGTATAGATCATGAAGAAAAAGGAAAGCTCTCTAATGAATTCCTCAATGGATTTGATTACAAACCGTGATTTCTTAATATATTCTTTTCTGCAGAAAAACTTGTCAAGTTAAAAATAACTGAGCCTTACATTATGTTCTTCTATTAATGAACCCAAAATAAGTTATATCATTTTACAGTCAAACTAAAGAAAAATGAATCTGACATCAAATATGTAGGGAAAACACTGAGCTTTTAAATGACACTACTTTTGTTTCAGAAAGTAGCCAAATATTTAAAATCCAATATTAAACTACTTGTGGAAAGTCTTCAGGCAATCAGGAAATAAATACAAAAATTACATAAAAATTACTGGAGGTAAATAATATTTTTATTATAGTTTTACAATAGGCTATATTTGCTATACAAAACCTGACCATATAAAATGTTAAACTTTTACCTCTGGAACCAAAAAGATGGCAGTTTAACATGATTGTTCATGCAATGATTTTATGTATTTATACAAAGTTTTATGTGAAGAGTCTTAACCACAAAGGTATATAACAATTTAAAATATGTACTCAACCAATAAATTATGTTTCAGATTCAAAACATCTAAAGCAATCCAGAGAATGAGAGAATATTTGCAAATCAAATATCTGATTAGAGATTAATATTCTGAATATATAGAGAATCCCTAAACCTCAACAACAAAAGACCCAACATCACTCAAAAATAGGAAAATAACTTAAATGGACATTTCACAGAAGATAATAGACAAGCACATAAAAGGGTGTTTAACATCACTAATTATTAGGAAAATACAAATAAAAGCCACAATGAGATACCATTTCACACCCATTAGGAGGGCTATTATCAAAATGAACGCATGAACAAAACAAATAGAAAATACCTCTTGGTGAGAACTTGAAGAAATCAAACCCTTGTGCATTGCTAGTAGATATGCCAAATGGCACAGCTACTATAGAAAATAGTGTAATGGTTCCATAGAAAGTTAAAAATGTGGTCCAGCAATTCCGCTTTTGGGTGTATACTGAAACAAATAAAGGTGGGGGTTCAAAGACATATTGTACATTATGTTCATAGCAGCATTATTCACAATAGTCAAAAAACAAATGCAGCTCAGGTGTCCATCAGTGGAGGAATAAATAAGCAAAATTATGTGTGTGTATATATATGTATACATATGCAGACATACATATATGTCTGTACACATATATCCATGTGTGTATACATATATACCTATATTTATATATACACAGATATGCATATTTGTGTATACACAGACATATACATATATAAAAATATATATATATGTATAGACACATATGGATATATGTCTGTATATATTTATATATGCACAGACATATATACACATGCAGATATATATATTTATATATACACACACACACGCGCACACACACACATACGCATATACTTGAGGCAGAAGAATAGGGTCTGGAGGCAGGGAACTTAAGGCCAATTCATGCTGAGACAGGGAAATCACCAAGGTCTGGGTCCAGGGAATCTAAGCCAATTACTGCAAACTTCCTAAAGCTAATCCAAAAAGAAAAACGTGTCTCCCCATGCTGAGTAACAAAGGATTAAAGGCTACTTTTTTCTACAGCCCTCCCTTGCCACCAAGTCTCAAAGGGAAAGGGAGAGTGTCTTGGATTGGCTGCAGGCCGAGCAGGGACCGTCCTTCATCTGCACAGGGTACCACTTCACCCCAGCCTTAAATTAGCTGCAGACCAAATCTTTCATCCACATAAGAGATAGCTGATCATAACCTCAAAGGGAGTACTTAAGACCCAAAGGGAGTACTTAAAACTTTGTAACCTGGCCCTTGAGCTGCTTGCAAGGGCCAACTCTCACCCTGCAGAGTGCTTTCTCACTTTAATAAACCCCGCTTTCAGTGGTGTGTTCCTGCATTTCATTCCTCCGCTACTTTTTTTGTCCATTTTGCTCAATTCTTTTTTCAAAACACCAAGGACCTGGACAACTCATAGTCAAGCCCTAGTAACATATTTATGCATATACGCATATATGTATATGTATCTGTATATATGTGTGTGAGTATATATATACTTTTTTGCTTATGCTTATATATGTATGTATACATGTATTCGTATACATATGCCTAATTTTGCTTATTGATTATAAGCAAAATTATAATTTAAAAAATACACACACACACACATATATATATACACACACACACACACACATATATATATATACACACACACACACACACACACATATATATATATACACACACACACACACACACACATATATATATATATATATATACATATAGCTAAAGGAAGGAAATTCTGACATATGTTATAGCATGGTCAAGGCATGAAGGCATTATATTAGGTTGTATCAGTCAAGATTCTCTGGAGCGACAGAGCTAATAAGATAGATGGACATATATTTGAAGTGTGGTTTACTAAGTATTAACTTACATGATCATACGGTCCCACAACATGCCATCTGCAAGCTGAGGAGGAAGGAGAGCCAGTCTGAGTCCCAAAACTGAAGAACTTGGAGTCCAATGTTGGAGGGCAGGGAGAAAGATGTGGACCAGGAAGATAGGCCAGTGTAATTTTTCACATTTTTCTGCCTGCTTTATATTCACTGGCAGCTGATTAGATGGTTCCCATCCAGAATAAGAGTGGGTCTGTCTGCCCCGGTCCACCGAGTCAAATGTTAATCTCCTGTGGCAACACCTTTACAGACACATCCAGATTCCATACTTTCTATCCTTCAATCCAATCAAGTTAACACTCAGTATCAACCATCACATAAATGAAACAAGCCAGTCACAGAAGTACTTGTACTGTGTGTTTTCACTCATACAAGGTACTCAGAGTAGTCACATTCATATACACAGGCTGGTTGCCAGGGGCTGGCATGAGGGGAGAATGCGTAGTTATTGTATAGTGAATACAGAGCTTCACTGTTGTAAAGATGAAAAAGTTCTGTGGATAGATGGTGGCAATAATTGCTCAACAAAGTGAACATACTTAGTGCCACTGAACTGTACACTTTACAATGGTTAAAATGTTTAATTTCATGTTATAAATATTTTACCACAATTTCCAAAATAAATTTAAACTCGTCTTATTGGAGATTTTAGCACATATATCTAAGTAATAAAGTAGCAGACAAAACATTAAGATGTAAGCAACCCAATTAAAAAATGAGAGCTACCTGACAGAATGTACATTTTTCTCTGTTGCATACAAATAATATGAAGTTTGGGTCATATATTATATGATGACACAATCTGGGTCACAAAGTGTCAACATACTCAAAGAATTGAAAACAAATATACAGCACATTCTCTTATGCAATAGCATACAGATAAAATCAATAACATATAAATAAAAAAGCACTTTAAATATTTTCTTTGGAAGTTAAGTGATGTCTTTTAAAATAATCCATGAATCATAAAGGAAATCACAAAGGAAGTTTGAAATCATTTTAAAATTAATGATAAAGAAGTAATGACTTATCAGTTCCCTAAGCTAAAGGTTTTCTCTGAGAGAATTTTATAGAGTAAAAAAATCTGTGACCTAACTATTGTCGGGGACCAGAATATGCCACCCCAATGAGTGTTTTATTGGTTTGAAGATTGTTCAAAGCTGAAGGCAATAAGAGGAAACAAATGCAGGAACGTTCTCTGCACTCTCTCTATTTGCCCCATATGTGCACATAAAGATCCTCTCCCTCCCCTTCTACCAGTGTGAACCAGGGCTCACCACAGAACAGCTTCAGGCCTTTCTGGGGCCAGCTTTTATCTGCCACTTTCCTGCCTTGTCCCAAGTTGCCACCCCCAGACCTCAATGTTCTTTTCCTTTTTCTTGCACCTTCTATAAACATGTCCTGTTCTTTGATGAAGATGCCACATCAGCTGGAATTAAATGCCACCTTTCTGAACACTTCTCATTCCCTGAGTTTGTCCTAAACTTCTTTTTGTTTTTCTCTTGTTAATGTCTTTTGTTACATGGGTCCATTTCAACTAAGAACTCATGAGGGTTGAGGAAAAAAAAAATTTTTCTTCTTCTATAGTAACCATTTTTTTCTTCCCTTTTTTAAATTGCACTTTAAGTTTTGAGGTTTAAAAATTAGGAAAACAAATTATGAAATTGACTCCAAGTATTACTTATGAACGAAACTGTGGTATAAATCTGAGAAGAATGCTACAGTCTATTAAAGCTACTAAATGTGAAAACAGGCATGTATGCTCAAAAATTTCTTAGAATAAAGAGATAATTTCATATTTATATTTGTGCAAATAATGTAAAAATAGCTGTCTTAAATAAACAGTGCAATTAATCAGATGTCAAAGAAAATAACTCATTTACTATAAAGCCAACAAAATCATTGTAAATCTTTTATGAGGAACACTTAAAGATATCAAAAAACATGTAGAAAAAACTTGAAAATCAAAAGAAATACTATCTTTGATAAATGCAAAGCTTCTATAAACAATAGACAAATATTATCGCTGAGTAATCTATTAACTTAAAATACTCTTGAAAAAAATTCTAGTCCAAGACAAGCTGATGTAAATGTCATATAGAATATTTACAAAAATTATTTCAATAAGAATAGAGTAGGTCTTCTAAATATATATATATATAAACATATATATAATATATATATAAACATATATATAATATATATAAACATATATATAATATATATATAAACATATATATAATATATATATAAACATATATAATACATATAAACATATATATAATATAAACATATATAATATATATTATATATTAATCACTATATATGTGTAGGGATTGGAACAGTATGCTTTGTATAGTACTACAACAGGAGTGTACAAATCCATCAAAGGAATCATATTTTACATTTAGTAAATGTATTAGAACCGTGTGTCAGTATTTTTTTAAAAAAAGCATTTGACTTCTGTAACACTTTTCATACCAGAGTGAATTCCAGAAAGCTCAAGACTCTAATTTCTGTAATATGTAACTAACTTCATGAGAAAAAAAATAACTCGATAGAAAGTATGAACAAAGAGTAAGAACATATATTCACAGAATGGGAACTATGAATGTCTCTTAACCATTACTTACATATGTCTAGTTATAACGAGGTCTTATTGTAATTATGAGACGCATGTACTTGGCAGACCATTCACTCACCTACTGTTTTGGCAAATGTCGAAAAGCCTAAGAACACCCTCTACTGATTGCTGGTTAGACAGTCAATTTTACATCTTTACGTTGGGAACACAATTTGGAACACAACCTATGAAGGGTGATTTTTATAATAAAAGAACCCATTTACTACAGCTGAGAGACAATTTGCAAATTTTATCTGAAAATTTCTTAAATATACCAATAGGCACAGTGATGTTAGAAAAGAAAATTGGTGTCTACTTTTGGGTATCAAAATTTCAAATGTACACATCCTTCTCTTCCCTCACATAATTCCAGTTGTAAGCATTCATTTGCAAATAAAAATGAAGATCACATGCATAAAGATTACTTTTAGTCATTATGTATAATTGAAGAGGTTGGAAATATCGTAAATATCTGTTAAATTACTTAATTAAATTATGATATATCCAAATGAAATAATACACAGCCATAGAAAAAAAAATGAATTTTAGGTAGTCATATAAAGTGACCTCAAAGATATTTATGCAAATAAATAAGCAACGTGTAGAATAATGTGTAGGGTGATTATATGTACATATTAGTTTAAATATTTTTTTAAATTGTCTGCACAAAACCAATAATATGTACCCACTGGCTCCCTCTTGAAGGGGGGAAAATGGAGGACTAATTATCTTGTGTTATTCTGTAGTAAACAAAAAACAACGGATACTCACAAATAAAACCCTAACTCCCCGAGACAGAGCATCTGAGGGAAAAAAGGGGTTTTATTAGTTCTGCCACAACAGACTTAAACGTACTTGCCTAGTAACACTGAATGAACAATGGAGCTCACAGCTCAGCACTTGAGCTTCTATAAAGTACAGATGGTCTCCTCAAGCAGCTCCCTGACCCCCGTATACCCAAAGAATCACCTCAAAAAGGACTGATCAGACTGACATTTGGCAGGCATCATTCAGGGACAAAGATAGAAGAAGAAACTGGTAGCATCCCTCACTGTTCGCAGCTGCTACAGGTGTACCCGAGGCAAGCAGGGCCCAGAGTGCACCTCAGCAGTCTTACAGCAGAGGGGCTAGACTGTTAGAAGGAAAACTAAAAAACAGAAATATTTCATCATCAACAATCTGGACCTCTACTCAGAGACCCAATCGAAAAATCAGCAACTACTCAGATGACAGGTGGATAAATCCACAAAGATGGGAAGAAACCAGCGCAAAAAGGAGGAAAACACCCGAAACCAGAACACCTCACCACCTGCAAAGGAACAAAACTCCTCAGCAGCAAGAGAACAAACCTGGACGGAGAATGAGAGTGATGAAATGACGGAATCAGACTTCAGAAGGTGGGTAATGAGAAACATCTGTGAGCTAAAAGAACAGGTTCTAAATCAGTGCAAAGA
>CM052658.1:98679735-98693406 GCA_028533165.1 Leontopithecus rosalia
GGAGTACCACACACTGAGGTCTATTGGGGGAAATAGGGGAGGGACAGTGGGGTGGGGAGTGGGGTAGGGATAGCATGGGGAGAAATGCCAAATGTGGGTGAAGAGGCAGAAGGCAGCAAAACACACTGCCACATGTGTACCCATGCAACTATCTTGCATGTTCTGCACATGTACCCCAAAACCTAAAATGCAATAAAAAGAAAAAAAAAGAAATTAATAGGTAATGAAAATGTGAACTAGTCCCATTATCAGTAGAAAAAAACAGCACTGGTATCAGAAGACAAAAGAAAAAAAAATCATAACCTAGTAAAACATGAAAATTAACACGGAACATTTTATAATTTTTATTGCATGAAATTATTTATGAGGTAAAGGATAATTTGGGAAGAAACATAAATTAACCACGCCCAATGGCTCATGCCTGTAATCCCAGTACTTTGGAAAAACAAGGTGAGCAAATCACGAGGTCAGGAGTTCGAAACCAGCTTGGCCAATATGGTGAAATCCTGTCTCCACTAAAAATACAATAATTAGCAGGTCGTGGTAATGGGCGCCTGTAGTTCCAGATACTTGGGAAGCTGAGGCAGAAGTATCTCTTAAATCCAAGAGGCGAAGTTTGTAGAGCCAAGAACGTGTCTGGGCAACACAGTGAAACTCTATTGCAAAAAAAAAACAAAAAACATAAATTACATTTATTACAGTACTTATGATAAAAATAGAAAGTAGAGACATACTTTTTCCTGTACCGTTAAATATTTTGAATACTTTTTTTTTTGAGATGGAGTTTTGCTCTTGCTGCCCAGGTTGGAGTGCAATGGTGCCATCTCGGCTCACTGCCAACCTCTGCCTCTTGGGTTCAAGTGACTCTCCTGCCCCAGCCTCCCGAGCAGCTGGGATTACAGGTGTGCACCACCATGCTCAGCTAATTTTTGTATGTTTAGTAGAGATGGGGTTTCACCATGTTGGCCAGGATTTTCTCGATCTCTTGACCTCGTGATCTGCCGGCCTCAGCCTCCCAAAAAGCTGGGATTACAGGGGTGAGCCACCGTGCCTGGCTTGAATACTTTTAATATCAAGCTTTTTCCAACTGTCAAACACATTGACTTCTAGAGTATGAGTGATTGTCGCTTATGTAGTTCAAATGGAAGAGACATTTTCAAATATGCTTTCAAACCATATAAAGTTATCGTATTCTATATTGGCTTTTCTTTTAAAAGCACTTAAGATATTTTAAATCACTTTTTAAGGCATAAACTTAGAACACATTTCAAACATTTTATATGTGATCACATTTAGGTGTTTTTGTTAACAAAGAAATATATTTCATGCCTAAAAGCCTGCATATAACTGTCTGGATATGAATCCTTGTTTAATTCCTCCACCTAGAACACAAGTTCTTTTTATCTACATGTTACTCAGGGAAGAAGAGGGCAATAGGGGTCTTTTTTCTCGGCTGCGGAATGATTTTTTCATTATATCTTTGGTTTTTGTTCCCTGATCCAAAAAAGCAGATTTGCTCAACTGTGATTTTTAAAATAAAATTTTACCAGAGTGTCACAGACTTAGAGTACACAAATCCTAAGTGTACAGTGTGATATATTTTACCAAGTGAGCCCAGCTCCAGGATATCAGTACCCAGATCAGGAGATAGACTGTGACTCCCTAAACCCTCCCTGGTGTTCACCCTTCATGTGTACTATGAGGCTCTAAGTGCCCTGGGTGCAGCTGCCACCCTCCACCCGCTGCTCAGCTCACGCTCCTGGCTGCCGTCAGCACTACCCTCTCTGTGTACTGCCCCATCACTGCTGGGGTTTCGCCAAGGATGGTATGCACGCCACAGTCCCAATGGGGATTTTTAACTCCTTTATTTCATTACTCGGAAATCTGGGTGAAATCATAATTGTATCTTTCTGCCTTATGTTTCACTCCAACTTATCTTTGGATTATGACTCTGTGCTTCTATTTCATACAGTTAAAATCTCCTTGCATTTCTTAAGGATGACAGCTTCCTAGGATTTTATTCTCATTCCTCTAAAATTTAGATATCCTTATAACCTGGAAGGATATTCTAACCTTTAGAATAAAATTGCTTTTGGGTTTCTACCATGTTTTCTTCCTGGCTCCCCTCGAGACTGTCGCACCACTCCCTGGAAAGAGTCTATGCAGACCAGATGATTTCCAACAGACGCAATGCTGGCTGTGCACACGTTAGTGTTTTTCTCCTCTTGCCAGACAGAGGCCTTCACCGAAGTCTGCTGTGCACAGCTTTAAATCTGTTCTCCATATCTAACAGCCTTTCATTTACTAGAACTCCATGGGGTTGATTCCTCCCATCTTGACTGCCTGCTTCCCTAACAGTGCAGATTGATGTCATACGTGAAAACCTGCAAGCCCTCCTGTGGGATGTTGACAGACTTCCTCTTCTTCCGCTGTCATTTTATTTCTAGCCAATTTACCTCCCAGCCTATAATAATATTTCTTTTCTACCTCTTATCTCTCTACTTTCTGGTTTCAGGTATTCAGAGATTTGAGTTTCTTGGAAGGAGAAACATACTATATATATATATGTGCATGTATAGTGTGTGTGTATATATATATACACATACATATTATATATATGTGCATACATACATACATATATATGTATATATATGTATGTATGTATACATAGGTGTGTGTGTGTATATATACACATATATATACATATATACACATATATATACATATATATACATATACATATACACATATATATACATATATATACGTATACATATATATATACGTATATATATGTATTTGTTCCCTAAGGGTAACTTGGCCAACTGTGTGACTCTGAGTAGACCTGTTTTTCCTCCTCATGTTCAGCCACATTTGCCGGATATTGGGAGATGCCACTGCTCTCACTCTGAAACCTCAGTCTCAATGGGTCCAAGATGTCAGTGCTGCTGGAATTTTGGACAGGTCGTTCAACTCATTCTTTTTCTGTCTCTAGAATGGGGATAGTAATTAGCATATCTATCTCAAGGCCTGTGTTCAAGATTCAACTTAATAACTCAAAAAAATACTTAAGAGACTAGATAGCAATAAGTCAATACCCACTAAAAATTGTTGGTTTTGTTCGCTGTGGTAAAAATTGCCTGACACGTTCTAATACAAGGCTTTTCATTTTCCCTTAGTGCTTGAATCCCTGAATGACCCAGAAAAACAAAAATGTTGGCCACCCTCTTTGGAGCTGGCTATAGCTGTGGTCCCAGTGTCTGTGTTCCCCCAAAGGCATGCATTCAAACTTGATCTCCAGCATGATGATATTAGAGGTGATCAGGCCATCAGGGCTCTCCTCTCATGAAGGGGACTCAGTGCTTTTATAAATGAGACCCCTCGTTACTGGCTAGTCCCTTCCTCCATGTGAGGATGCAGAGAGACCACACCATCTGTGAACTGGAGAATGAGCCCCCACCAGCAACTGAATCTGCCAGTCCCTGGATTTTGAACTTTCCAGCATCCAGAACTGTGAAAGAGAAAGGTGTGTTGTTTATAAGTCACTCAGTTTATGATAAATTTGTCATAGTAGCCCAAATGGATTAAGACAGTATGTGATTAAATTCTGACCAATTATATAATGTGCATAGAAATAGTAAGTGAGAGCTTTTGGAATTGGCCTCAATTAGAGGAAGGCTACACTTACCTCCTTTCTTCCACCTACTGGTTGGAATTCGAACTTAATGGCTGGAGCTCCAGTAGACTTCTTGGACCATACTTAGAGCTATATGGATGCAGTAAAGCAGTGAGATGAAAGAGGCCTAAGACTGCTGCACCTGCACTGCACTTCAGGTCTGACAGCATATTTTCCATGGAAGAATGCAATCTTCTGTGTTTAAGCAACGTGTTATGTTGGCTTTTGGTCACATGCAGTAGCTAACCTAACAAGCTATAATAGTACTTTGCTTTAGGCCTTCTGGTCTTTGTATTTATGCCATAATTTTCATCTAAAGGCTGATGACTCAGCTGGGTGTGGTGGCTCACGCCTGTAATCCCAGTACTTCGGGAGGTTGAGGTGGGTGGATCACGATGTCAGGATTTGGAGATCAGCCTTACCAACATAGTGAAACCCCATCTCTACTAAAAAGACAAAAATTAGCTGGATGTGGTGGTATGTGTCTGTAGTCCCAGCTACTCAGGAGGCCGAGGCAGGAAAATCACTTGAACCCAGGAGGCAGAGGTTTCAGTGAGCCAAGATAGCACCACTACACTCCAGCTTGAGCAACAAAGTGAGACTTCAAAATAAATAAACAAATAAATAAAATAAAATAAATATAGGCTGATGACTCAGTATTCTTTAACCCCTTTCCAGCCCTCTCTACTCAGATACGAGCCCATGGAACTTCAACAAACTTGGCATGTGCACGTACGTAAACACATGCAACACAGAACTCATGATTTCCTTTTGTGTGCCCAAATCTAGTGTTGTTCCAGGTCCCCTATCCTAGCTTATGGCATTCCATCATCCTCAAGAAACTAGAAATCTAGGAATCCATACTAACAACACCCCCTAATTCTCTGTATTTGAGAAGATACTTTATGAAGTCTTGTTGATTCTATATACAAAACATCCTCACCTTCTCCACAACTATTCACAAGTTACCATGAATTACAACGATCGTGAATTGCCCTCCAGATCTCTGATCTTCCTGTTCATAATCCTATCCTCCACAGAGCAGTTAGTTGACATTTGTAATAAGGAAATGCCTTTCCAAGGTTCACAAGATAGACAAGTACCATCGTCCTAGGCTGCCCCACCCTGTCCACCCTGCATTCTCTGGCACCCCACTCTGGGTCTGGCTCACAGGTGCCCTGCTTTGCCTCACCCTCCCACCCCTCAACCTACCGGCCCCTTTGTTCCCAGAAAATGTCATGCTTCTTGTAATTATGTTTGTATTGCAACTGTTGACTCTCCCTGCGGGGAATCTTCCCAGTTATTACTATGGAAATGTGTTGAAATACAGTAAAAATCCAAAATGAAAAAATACAGCCAGCCTACAGGAATGAAGGGACAGGAGAGTGGGAGCCACCTGCCCCAGAGAACACAGGAGAGCCCTGAGGTTCCCATGCTGAAGAAATAAATCAATCTATTCAGGTAGGAATGTAAATGCTGGATGGTAAACGGGCTCCCAAGAGCAAAACCCTTGTGCTATTTGGCAAGGTGGCACTGAAATTCATAAGCAAGTCATGCCCATATTCATAGGGGTCTCAGGGAGTTTTCTCAGTGAAGACCCAGCACAACACAAATCTACGTACCTATAAGGCCGGTTGCCTTGCCGGGAGTCAAACGGACACATTCATCACGCTCCGTGCCTGATAACTGCGTCATCACCCGAGCTCATTATCTGGCTTCCCCACAAAGCTTCCCCGCACCCACCTCCGCATAGTATGCTCAAGCCCACATTCAGCACTAAATTATGCATCCAACCTCCAGCCTGCTGTTAAAAAACCCTGCAGATGAATGTTTTTGAAAGAAGCCCCACCTTTCCCTGCCCAACAACAGCCTGCCCTGTACGCCCCCTGGCAACCCCGTGTACCCAAGGTCCCACCTACCAATGGCAGCTACTTTCATGTACTTCCTACTTTAACTCCATATACTTCCTGCTCCTCAACAACCAGTAGAAATGCCTTCTCTTTGTTTCCCCAGTAGTCAATCAAGGCCCACTTACCCAAAGTCCCGCCCGCCTACCAATGGCAGCTAGTTTCATGTACTTCCTACTCCTCAACAGCCAATAGAAATGCCTTCTCTTTGTTTCCCAGTAACCAATCAATTGCCTGCCTGCACACCCCATAAAGCCCCATGCCCTGAACAGCTGGGTGCGACTTCTCTGGCCCCTCTTGGACCACTGAGGTTGTCCGGGAGCTGAATAAATTGGCTTCTCATCTTTTTCTATACCTGCCTCAATTTACTCATTTTACCTTGGCAATACATCTTACAGTACCCAGCAGCAAAAGGAGCAAGAACTGTAACCTGTATAAATACATAAACAAGGACCAGCAACTACATGAACAAAGTCAGCAGGTGAATGAGACCAAATCAATAGATGATAGTGGAGATCCATCGAAAAATCAAAGAGGAGAGAAGCAGTTTATGGGAGACTTGATATTGTTCATCTCTGGGGCCCACAAGATACCTGAGGAGCCATGCAGTCACAAGCCCAGGCTTGGATAGAATCGTGCCAGGAATATGTAGGATTTTTCTGACAACAATATGCTAAAAATAGAGTTTATGAAAAATGAATATTCAAGCAAGTTTTCCTATCATGGTTCATTGAATCTCAAGCCCAGCCTTTGGGTTTCATTTATTGAACCAAATACATGTCATCAATGTGGTTGATTCTTCTAGCCTTCAGCCAAACCATTTTTTTCTGATTCTTCTACTGGAAAAAAAAAGATTGGGATACAGAGCAGGACTGCTAAGACCACCTCCCTCCAGGAAGAGGCAACTGGTGGATTATAATAAGGGTTATTGTTATCTGGCTAACCAGGGTGTACTTAGAGGTCATTGGGAGGTGCAGTGCTGCTGGTGAGAGTTCACTAATTACTCCCAGGGCTATGGCTTACTCCCATGCTCCATTTCACTTGCCCGAGTCTCTGCATTTGCAAGTACTACCTTTAGCTTAAGGCCAGACTTTGCTTCCTATAATAACCAAAGTTATTTTAGATGTCCTGCTCCTTGCAGATGTAGTCAATATGAGTTACACTGTATGTTGTTTTATCTCTTCTGTTGCTATGTTTCAGTTTTCCTGAAAACTTGCCTCTGTCTTAGGAATGCAATTTATATGCTCAGCAAATAGCCACCTTAGTCTAGCAACCTGATACTTTTCCTACCGTATCCCTGAAGCTTCAGCTTTGGTAGAACCCGTTTGGGGGAGTCCTGTCTGCCTTATCTCACTGCAGTTAAGTCAATTCCATGTGAATTTCGTCGCTTTCAAATACAATGGTAATTTCAATTTCTGCTGAGCCAGGAGTTTTTCAGTTGCAAGTAAGAGAAATCCATTATAAACTAGTTTATGCAAAATGAGAATGTTGGGCTCATATAACTGAAAAGGCCAGAGATATCTAGCTTCCTGTCCCAGTGGTCCTGAGTGCTCCCCAGATGTCATCACGAGACTGGGAGAACTGAGATTCCATCGCTTGACCTTCCACTCCTCTCTTGTCTTGCTGACTTGTACTCACTCTGTGCTGGGAACAATGGCCCTGAGCAGATTCAGGTGAGGGGGGAATCCTTGTAACTAATGAGGCCAGAAAGGCAGAGTTTCTTCTGCTTCTAGCTATCATATTAGCCCTTCCAAAAGGACTTTGCTGTAGTTTGAATTACACAAACCAATTCCCCTTTAACAGTCACACTCCTGTGGGTGTTGGACACTCCTGTGGGTATTGGAGTATGTGGTCCAGACTGCTCATTTGCACCCTTTCCCAGAGTGGGACCCAGCGCCACAGTGATCACATCTACAGGTGAGAAGCATGCCCCCAAATTGTGAGGCAAAGGACGTGAATTGTGAGACTTACAGTACGAGTGGGAAAGTGTATTTCTAGAGTTATAGGGACATCTACATAAATAAGAATACCAAAAAAAAATTTTTAAGTGTTGCCTCTGGAAACAGGGAAAAAAATGCAAGAGACAGAGTGGGGGTCTTTGCTTTATAAGTCCATCTAGTGATAGTGGACGCATTACTATGTGTATGAGCTACCTCGATAAACATTTTAAAGTAGAAATAATAAATGGGAAATTTGGGAGATGTATGCATTTGCCAGATCAATAGGCATTCATATAGTCAGATCCAAGTAAGCACATATTCTTCTATTTCCCAATGCTAAATTTGATAAACATTGGAGGAATTTAAGACCTACGTAATTTAAAGCAAAATGTAAATTTGAATTTTGATTTTGGCTTTTAGTTTTACCAGAAGCAGCACATTAATATAAAGCAAAGCTCATTCTAAACTCTGATCAAGAAAGTATGAAAGTAGAAAATGGATCAATCCCAATTAAAATTACAGTTGTTAAAAAAATAAGATACAAGAAAATTAAATTCAATGATATATTAAAAATAATCTGCAGTTACTAAGTAGTATTTAGGTCAAGAATGCATGGTTAATGTTATATTTAGAAATCTTTTTCTGTAACACAACAAAATGACAGATATTTTATTCTCTCAGAAGTCATTAAATTCTATTAAATGCTTTCCTTGATTTTACAAAACATGCAAAAATCTTTCAAAGGTAGGACACAATGATACTTCCCTTTCAAAACAAGAAATATATACCTTCAATTATTATCATTTTATGACAGGATGTTGGAGACAATAGTACTTTAAAATTTTAGTACCAATAATGATTATTTTAAATGGTTAAGGAATATATAGTCAATTAATAAGATATAAAATTAATATAGAACATATGACCATTACAAGCAGAAAGAAAAAATAATAGATTCAGATAATGCAATTTCTGTCTGCAAAACCCAGAAAATTAACGAAAATGGGATAAAATTTAAACTTTGAAATATACAAACCATAAAACTTATTTTAAGTCAGAACTCAGTATCTAAAATGGGTCATGTGTTAGAAATTAATTTAGAATTTTGGTACCTTTTTATAGTTCTAATTATTTTTGTTTTTAAATCTGCATCAAAAATAAATGCATGTAAATGCTGTAATTCGAGGCAGTTCATATCCTTAATGAAATTACCTGGGGTACTTGTTAATAGGATTTTTATTTTCTCAATTGCAGCTGCATTTGGCTACATTTTCCAGATTATTTCTTAAATTATAGCACAAGTAACAAAAATTCTTTGAGCATCTTAAGCTCAAAATCTTACATCCTTTCTAAACATTTTTATGAATATATTTTGAAATGCAAAGTCAAACACTCTACTTTCTCATATTCTTCTCTCTTTTTCTTGAGTGTAAGATGCTGGATTTTTGCTGCTTAAATGTTTCATGAGCATTCCTGTAATAACAGTATACTTAAAACACGTTCTAGAACTGTAGACAGTCTTTTTTGCTAGTCTCATAGAAGCTAATACAGGCATGCAATTAACGAAAATCATGATAGGCTTTTGTAAATGCAGCATTTTTAAATGATGAAATATATTTTTAAAGGTCTTCTTTTTACGTGACCTGAACTGTGATATTAAGAAATTTCTAGTGTGGCCTGTATGGCTGGCTCTTTAAACTGGTACATTTGAGTTGAGCGGTAATAGATATTTTAAAACTCTGGCAGAAAACCTATAAGAAGGAGCGTTCTGGAAGCTGCAAATGTGATAAGAAAAAACATGCATCAAAACAAACCGCTTCAGAAAGCAGGGATTGCCACACTGCAAAGGTTGGCTGCAGCCACCCCTCGTGCAGAAATGCCAGACTGGCTCCAGTGCACCTGCGGAAAATGTCAAGGGGCAATTCCAGGGGGGTTGTTACCATTACATTTAGAACTAAGTGCTGTGTTTCACGTGGAGAAAAGGGAAAAGCTATTTCCAACAGGTTGGATAAGAGGGGAGTGTGCGTGCCCTAATGCATGTCACTCACTTAAAGGTCATGACTTTGGATTGACAGTCAAAGAAAAAAAGGGGGATTACCCCTAAAGAGAAATTACAGACCAGCTTTACCCAGGTTTGCTAAAGAAAAGGACAGCACACATGATAAAAGCTTAACAAACTTATTCAAACAGCTTCTCAATATACACTTTCTAGTTGTGCACTGCAGGGAGAAATCCTGCCACCATACAACAAACCTCTTGGAAAAGAAACTTGAAGATTTAAGAAGTTAAAAAATAAACTCTGAGAAGCTAAAGGTATATTTGAATATTCAAGTATCTACTAGCTTATTTAGTATATGCCTGCTATTGAAGTAGGTACTGAATGGATACCAAAGAATCTGAGGACCCTTCAGTGTGGCAGAAACACATTGTTATTTAGGAACACAAGTTATTTCTAAAGCAATAAAGCAAAAATGCAAGGTGAGTGATGAGAACAATAATTAAATCCAGAGGTGGGAAAATGAATCCGGAGTGTGGGAGGCTGTAGGAGGCACTGCCTAAAAGAGAACTGCTGTGAGGATGTTTTCATGAAAAGTTGATTTGTTCATGGGTTGACTTTATTGGTTTTAGGAATTTGTTTTAATATATTCTTTTCTGCAGTAGAATGATCTATGGCCTGTATAAGAAAACACAGAAATATTTAGTGAAAAAATATTTTATTCACATATCAAATAATAGGATGTATTTTGTATATTGTAGCAAACTTTTTATTTTAGAACCCTAAGGTTTACAGAAAAATTACAAAGATAGTGCAGAAAGTTTCCCAATACCTTATATCCACTTCCCCTTATTAGCATCTCACTTTGCCTTTGTCACAAGTAGGGAGCAGCCATTGACACGTTGTTATTAACAAAGGTGTATACTTCATTCAGACTTCCCTTGTTTTATTCTGATAGCCTTTTTCAGTTTCAGAACCCCACCAGGATCCCACATCATATTCACGTCATGTCTCCTTAAGCTCCTCTTTGCTGTGACAGTTTCTCAGACTTGTCTTGTTTTGATGGCCTGGACACTTCTCAGGAGGACTGGTCAAGCGTCTTACAGGATGGTCCTCTATTGGAATTTGTCAGGCGTTTTTCTCATGATTAGAAGGTGGTTGTGGATTCTGGTGAAAAGACTGCTGAGGTTAAATGCCATTTCCATTACATTGCATCAAAGTTATGTACTGTCAGCCTTCTGTGTGACTGTGATTTCACCCTTCATCACCCCGCTTGCAGCAGGGTTCCTCAAGATTCTCCACTGTGAAGTTACTCTTTGTTTGTCCCTTTCCATTCTGCACTCTCTGAAAAGACATCCGCTAAACATAGGTCAGCCCTAAGGAGTGGTAATGTGCACTTCTGCTTCTGGGTAGAGTATCCACACACATAGTTTGGACTTCTGCACAGGAAATTTATCTATTCTGACCCATCTATTTCTTGTTGTAATATTTTATTTATTTAAGTACATAACCAATTTTAATACATTGTATCACATTCAACACAATTTTTCTCCAATTATTTCAGCTTTGGCCATAGGGAGTTCTTTCTATTGGATCCTGGGTACTTAACATGCCCCCCCCATCATTGTGAGGGTTTGTTTTGTTTTGTATAGATAGATACACAGAACAAGGTGTAGCTACTGCTGTAAAGTTCAATGGGTTTTGACAAATTCATGTCTCATATAGCCACCATTACAATATGATAGAGAATATTTTATTTTACGGAAAACATCCTGGCTGTGTGCTTCAGTTATTTATTTAACTACTTCCCTGCTCTGGACTTCCGAAAACCACTGATCTGTTTACCATCTATTTTGTCTTTTCCAGAACTTCATATAAGTGGAATAACATAGTAAATTGCTTTTTTCAGAGTGATTTCTTTTACTAAGCAACATGCTTTTACAACTCATCCATGCCTCTGTGTAGCTTGGTAACTCATCCCACATTTGTTGCAGAGTAATATCTTGCTTCATTGATGTATCACAACTTGTTTATCCATTTGCATCTTGGTTGTTTCCAGTCTTTGGAGATTATAAATAAAGCTGCTAGAAACATTCACGTATAGGTTTTTGTGGGGACATACATTTTCACATCAATTCGGTAAATGCCTGGGAACACGATTGCTGAATTTTATGGTGACACTGTATTTAGTTTTGTGAAAAACCACCAAACTTTCTTACAAAGTGACTGTGGCATTTTGCACTCAGACGAGGGATGAATGAGATTTTGTGTTGCTTCCCATCCTTGCTAGTATTTAGTACTTTGCAAATCCCCACCCGCCTCTTTTGGCCATTCCAGTAAATGTGTAGTGGTATCTCAGTGTTGTTTATTTCTCCTAATGACATATGATCTCAGGTGTACATTTATGTCCTTATTTATCTGTACGTCTTCTTTGATGAGGTATCTGTTCAGATCTATTGCTCACACAATTATGTTATTTTATTTCTTACCTGTTGAGGCTCGTGAGACCTGTACATATTTTGGACATAAACTCTATGCCAGGTAGGTGTTCTGCAAATATTTTCTCCTATGTATTTATTCTCGCATCACTCTATGTAACAGATATGTTATAATTTAGTGAATGGTTTTCATTAATCAATGCACAAACTTCTACCACTTGATTACCTGTAAGGCAAACCCAGTTCAAACTATTGATTAAATATCTTGGTAGAAAGAAGGAGGAAAGAAAGAGGAAATCCGCAGATACATTGCATTTTTAATGCCTTGGGATTATTACCCATATATCTCACCAGGCTCTCTTACAGGGGCCTTCAGGAGCCAGTAGTAGACAAAGTTGAATAGGATCCCAACCAACCATTCTTAGCATCTAAATAAACAATTAATTGAGAATGCCTCAATCCCAAAAGGGACTGACTTCACCCAGGTGCTGCAAGATGGTGGACGTGGCTCCCAAGAAAGCTTCACTACATGACCCAAGAACAGAAAGACAGCATAGGAAAACCTTTGTCTATGCTCAAATGTGGGACCAAGTTCCCACCACTCATAGGCTCCAAGCCTGCACCACATGAGACCTGGACTGATGGAGAAGTAAGACCTTTGTGTATACCTGTGACTCTAATAGTGTGTTTGTGTCCTCTGGATCATCCCGATATTACCTGTCTATCCATGATCTAAGTTTTCCAACAAGCTTTGGGGTTGGTAAGCTTCTGTCAAGATGCATAGCTGCTAGTGGCATATAAAACAAGGCTAACTGGAAAGGCGGAGTATGTCTTTTCTGGATTTGATTATTATACTGAGTCAATTTCCCCAATTCTGGGTCACCCAAATGTTGCAGTGATGTCCTGCAACTTCATATCTGGAAAATATTGGCTTGATTCGTATTTTATGAAACATTAAAGCTCAAAGATATCCTCACATTCCAGGAGCCTTGTCACAGAGCTCCTGCTTCTGCTGAATTGAAGGTTAGATCGTTTTGCTGTCCAGAACATTCATTCTTGTTTCACACAAGCAGAGCTCAGGTGGCGAGCAAAACTCCTTTCCCGGATTTATACAAGGGAAAAATAAACAACAAGCAGCACCACAACCACATACAAACTAAGCATTCTGGAGAGGAGCTGGTTTTGTTGAAGGTGGCAGGACTTGGAGTGAATTTATACAACAGCAAGAAAAACAACTTAACTATCAGACATCCTTTGCCTTTACAGCCCTTTTAACACCCAGGACCCAGGATATTTTACTGTCATGTCAGCTAAGGTGTGGCCTCCCCCGTCCCTTAATACGGTGTTGGCTTCCCATGCCTGCTTCTCTGTTCTTTGATTTTCTTTCCCCTTCTCCACTCACTGCCTCCCATGGGTCCCCACCAACTCTACTAAATTTTTCATCTTCTATTATGCAGCAAAAGTCAGCTCACATCTCTAGGATCATGCTTTCATCTCTAAATCACTTGAATGAACTCAGCAGAACAAAAACACCTTTTATTCATTATGTCAGGAACATAACGAACCAGCAGAAACCCAAAGTTGCCTCTAACTGGCTACTTCGACCGGATCCTTCCTCCTTGGGAGGCATTTGAGGGTTTGAATATGTCTTCTTCACAGAAGAAAACATATTTGTGTTGGCAGTAGCAGACTGTGTTTAAAGTGAGCTGAGATG